>JARJHM010000281.1:0-372131 GCA_033356055.1 Carex pumila | reverse complement strand
TTAAAACTTCTTTAAGAAGATTAAATTATTGAAAAAAAAATATATATAAACATCATGATAAATTTGCGCATCATATAATTTTTCTTTATATCTTCTTCAAGAAGATCTTCTTAATATCTTTTCTTCAAGTTGATAAAATGGCTACAATGGCTTCGGGCTAATTGCTCGGTGCATTTTATAAAATTGAGAATTTTCGTAATATCTCTTGAAATCCTCTTCAAGAAGATTCAATTATTGAAGAAAAAAAAATATGGACCACTATACAATATTTATACATCATATAAATCTTCTTCAAGATCTTTTAAATCTTCTTCGGGAAGATTAAATTAAAAAATGCACTTCATATAAAATTCTATGAATCATACTAAACATCTCAAAATAAATATAAATAAATTGATAACTTATTTTATTTAACAATTACTAGGAAGTATTATTTATATAAATGAAATTGAAATAGAAGTTATTAAAATTACCTCGAATCTTTAACTAGTAGAGCTCTCGTGCTGATAACGTGTTATAAAATAAATATAAACAAGCATAAGAAGAATAAACAAAATAGAGATGAAAAGATGACAATCTCTTTATTCATACATTTCTTATATGTGTGTACAATACAAGATTACAAAGCCTCTATTTATAGACTACAAATTGTAAATGAAAAATTTCATTTAAATAAATGGAGAAATAAATTCTAATAGTAGTGACCATCAATTCCAATTATAGTGCATGGAGTAGTGGAGATAGTGAGAATAAATGTTGGGAGTTATAGAAATCCACATTAATATTTTATTCATAACATATAGTAATTTTTTTATATATTTGATTCGGATGGATGATGTGTTTAAAAATTTAAGTCGGTTCAATCTAACTGGTTTAAATTTTTGTAAACCGAACCGAATTTACTTAATTGAAAAACCAAACCATTTAAGCCAAGCTCCTCCGGTTTGGTTTAAAATCGATAAACCGGACCCGATGCACATAGGGATGGCAATGGGCCGAGCCCACAGATATTTTACCAATCCCATACCCGGCCTGCCTGTGGGTATTTTCTTCAAACCTGTGCTTGCCTATGCCTGCCTGCCGTAGCCCATGGGCTACCTTACCTGGCCCGGCCCAGCCTAACCTGAGCACATCCAACAACAATTTATACACCAAATATACATAAGATCAGAATACACAATAGAATTTAAGCAGGCATGGCTGTCAAACAGAACAAAATAGAATTTAACACTCAAACAACATATACCATACAAATACAAAAAGGATATGATGCAATCAAATAACACAATTTAACATAGTTTAACACCAAATAATATAGTTTAATACTAAATAACATAGTTTTAACACTAAAATGAATTACACAAGCACATTATCTGATGCAATCAGTTCGATGCTCGCATAATCTGACGTTGTTTTTCCTTCTCCAATATTAGAAGACATCTAGCAAACTGTTGCTGCATCAATAAAAAAAGGTTGTTGCATCAATAAAAAAATTCCAGTTGTTGCTGAACATTAGCAAAAATGAAATAATTAATACATTAATAAAAACTGCTATTGCTGCTGAACACAAAAAAATGCCTCTGCTTCTGCTGATCACAAACCTTGTGCCATAATTCAAACTCACAAGTCCTATTTATTCTATGAGTTCAAAACCACAAGGTCCATTTATAAATCCAACAACCTTATCTAATTTCTATTTATTCTATTAATTCAAAATCACAAGTAACCTTAGATGCATATATTTAGAAAATCGTATTATAAACAAAATTGTATTATAAAAAAATAGAGAATTTACCTCAACATCATTAGCAATAGCCGAGAGCAATCACTGTCAGCTGTATATAATTGATTCAATATCAATGCCTAAACTATCAAGTCAAGTCAAGTCAAAAGATGAGATGTATATTAATCTGTTAAAGTACTTAAAACGAAAGTTATCAGAAAACTAAAATTATAACTAAAGAATTCTAGCAATATAAGTAACGACAGAGGAATCTAACATTAAAACAGAAACTAACAAAATCATCAATTTCCCCACGCATCGATCTCAAGATAGGGGAAATATGCCTATGTACCAATTCAAAACTAAAGAAAGCAACAACTACACAATACCAAGTTATGGGGACCGTAATTTAAATTAAAAGCAGAACTGTTAATACAATTTTTGGTACTTTTTCTAACATGTGATGAAGCCTTTCAGTTTGTTTCTTTGCATAATCAGTGCCTTTCGTCAGGAGACTCAGGATGCTCTTTGCAACTTTCACATAGAACTTACCATATCCTGTTTAAAAATATTCAAAAATTCAATAATAGCAAAAAAAAGGTAAGAGATGCACATATTGTTAATGAGACCGAACAACATGCAACTCAAATTCAACATGAACAAGTTTAACTTAAATTAAAAGCAAAACTGCAAACAAACCCTTACCGAGAATAGAGGAGAAAGGTGCAGATCGGTGAAGTTACAAGCAAAACATCTCTATATCTCAGCGGTGAAGCTTGTCCGAGAAAGGCGCAGATCGGTGATTTTTGGTGTTCAAAAGTCAGAGTCTCGGAGGAAGGCGCAGGTCTGTCCATCTGTGAGGGCGAAACGGGGAGAGCCGTCACAGAGGAGGGAGGGGCTCCTAAACGGCTAAACCTAATTTCGGAAGTCACAGAGAAGAAAGGGTTTGCGGAGATCAAATTAATATTTCTCATTTTCGGAAGTCTGGCACATATGGTCTTTGGGCTTGGATAAAATTTTCGGAATAGATAGGCCCATCAGGCAGCCTTTGGGCTTCAATAAAATCCCATACCTGACCTGGCCTGTTTCTAGGCCCGGCCTTACCTGGCCCATTACAGTACCGGGCCGACCAGGTAATGGGCAGGCCAGGCGGGTATGACCGGGCCGTCGGGCCGAACAGGCTTTTTTGCCATCCCTATATGCACAGCCCTGGCTCCCTGGAGAAGACCCCGCCGCTCCTCCCAAGTCCCAAATAAGCAAAAAGAAAGAGAGGAGGGAAGCGATAACAATCGTCTCAATTACTCACTCGTCTCCACGCACAATGGACGACCGGAGCACCGACTCGGATCTGGGCACCGATGGTGAGCGCAGCATTCTCGATACCCTCGGCGAGGACATCATACGAATTGTCAGTCCCGTCTCTCTCTGTATGCTCCTGGTCGTGCTCCTAGTCTCCTCTCTCTCCTCCACCAACGATCTCTCCAGTTCGATCTCCTCTCTTTTCCTCTCCAGTCACCCCTCCAGCCTATCCAGCCCAAATCTCCTCGGCTCCGATTCCACATGGGAAGAGATCAAATCCGCTCTTATCACTGCTCTCTCTTTTGTGGTCGTGGTCACTCTCCTCACCTTCCTCCTGGTGCTTCTCGTCTATTTCAGGTGCACCAATTTCTTGAGAATTTACATGGGTATCTCTTCTCTCTTTGTTTTATCCTTTCTAGGTGGTTTCATCTCCCTTCTTTTGATCTCATATTTCAAAATTCCAATTGATCTCTTCACCTTTGCAATTCTCCTTTTCAACCTCTCTGTTTTGGGTGTATTCGCAGTATACATGTCAAAATTCCCAATTTCCATGAATCAGGGATATTTGGTCACAATTGGGGTTTTAACCGCTTATTGGTTTACAATGCTTCCTGAATGGACCACTTGGGCTTTGTTAATTGCCATGTCATTGTATGATTTAGCGGCTGTGTTATTACCAATTGGCCCATTGAGGTTACTAGTCGAGCTTGCCATGTCTAGAAATGAAGAGATTCCTGCATTAGTTTACGAAGCCCGACCAGTTGACCCGCAACCTGGTGACAGAATACGAGTGTGGAGAGAAAGAACAGATATTAGGATTGATGCAACAGAAAACTCAACCAATTTGGCTAATGTGCAACCAGTACGAGAGACAAGGCTAGTGGTTTCGGAAGAAATAACAGCTCCTTTGATAGAGGCATTTCCTCAAATAAGTGATAGGCGATTGAGCTCTGAAGAAGAGGAGGGAGAAGGGATAGGGCTTAGTTTATCAGGTGCGATTAAGCTCGGATTGGGGGATTTTATTTTTTATAGTGTGTTGGTAGGTCGAGCAGCCATGTATGATTACATGACGGTTTATGCATGTTATCTTGCAATTATTGCCGGTCTAGGCGTTACTCTTATGTTATTGGCAGTCTATCGACAGGCTTTGCCGGCTCTACCCGTGTCTATAATGCTTGGTGTTGTGTTCTATTTATTGACCAGGGTTTTGTTAGAGGTGTTTGTAGTTCAATGTTCTACTAATTTATTGATGTTTTAAGATTGTTTTGGATGACTGGCGTTAGTATTTGTGTAATAAATTTTCTTGAGCTTAGTTTTCTTAAAATGATGGTCAGATTGAGGATCAATGCAAATACGAACTCGTCTCTTGCAAAGCTGAGAATCTTGCATGCCGAACTTGGTGAAAATCTATGATCAATTTCTTTTAGAATATTATTTGGAAAAATGGCTATGGTGATTATTTGTTTTACAGAGTTCCTTTTGTTCTATTATGTTAACCCGAGCATGATGGCCGACATTTTTATCAATATTTAACATAAAATAAAATTAATAATTATGCCTATGTTTTCTGAGTTTTTTTAAAAGGAATTTTTTTTTCCCCGTCTCCCATCCCCCATCTATCCCCCATCGCGCCGACTAAATTTGAACTAGTTGACTGTCTTTTTTTTAACGGAAAGAAAAGCCTCTCCTCTAATCCGAGCTCTCCTCTCTGTCATCAGCAAAAAAAAAAAAAAAAAAAAAAAAAAAATTACTCATTTTTCTTCCTGTACCTCCTCCAACGATTCCTGCCACAACTCAGATTCTGACAAGTTGACAAGACTCGTTCTTGAGAAATGAACCACGTATTTAATTTCATCCTTCTTTCATGGTTTGGAAATATCACTTTTTATTTTATTCACTGACAAGAGGTGTACATCCATGTAGGGGTTTGCTAACGGGTAATCCGTGACCCGTTTTGGGTTACCCGTTAGGGGTAATGGGTAGGACGGGTAAAGGGGTAGGTCGGGTACGGGTAAAACCCGTAACGGGTAGACGGGTAATTTTCCTAAAACCTCTATCCGGTCCGTTTATTACCCGTACCCGTTGCGGGTTGATGGGTACGGGTACCGCGGGTACGGATCCGGGTATCCGGGTACGGGTCCGGTCCGCCCGGTTTTTTTTTTTTTTTTTTTTTCTGTTTTTTTTCAAAAAATTCAAAAAATTCAAATTTTTTTGAAGTGAAACGGGTACGGGTACGGGTATGCGGGTAGATGGGTACGGGTAGGCGGGTAGATGGGTACGGATAGGCGGGTACGGGTATGCGGGTAGATGGGTACGGGTAGGCGGGTACGGGTAGGCGGGTAGACGGGTACGGGTATAACGGGTTTTTTTTCAAATTAGGTTGTCCGGTCCGTTTATTACCCGTACCCGTCTACCCGTCTACCTGTTTGTACCCGGGCAACGGGTACGGGTAGCTCGGGTAACGGGTACGGACCGGGCAAAACGGGTTGAACCCGTTAGGGGCTTAGCAAACGTCTACATCCATGTAGTTCATATTTAGCTCGTTATTAAGAGGAACTGGTGATTTTTTTCTAGGATTTAGAAGGAAGGCACAAAAACTTCCATTTATTAAATATCTTCTGTTTTGAAGGCTTATTTTACTTGACTGTTTATCCATTTTGCCCTCAATGTGATGAAGATTATCCACCATTTTTTTTTATCCAAAGTTAGCTGTGCTTGCTAAAACCTTTCTTCCTAAATTGGAGACAGTTTATTATGTTCATAATTTCAAAGGCCACAAAGGAGGTACACTTTTCGGACCTGTTTGGCTGCTGTAACAAAATTACTGTTCACATGAGAAATTTTTTTTTACTAGGACTGAATTTTTTTTTCCTCATGTGAATAATAAAAATTAGTTCAAAAGTTTCAAATTTTATTCTCATTCCCTTTCCTCTCATACTGCCGAATAGGGCCTTCAGGTACTAATTTTTCTCTGCATTCATTTTATTGTTGGGTGTTAGTAGGCAGTAGCGATATAAGTAGGAAATGTTTAAACCTTGTAAATCATCTTTAGATATTAATTCCTTGTGCAAAGGCTATGGTCCAGTAAGAGCAGTATTGAGATGTACCAACACAATAACTGTGAGCACGGAGCCTTTACCAGTCAGGATAATTTGAATTGGTTGAGCAATATGTGGAGATAACCATGAAAATATGTAACAGCCAGATTCCAAAAATAAGTAGATTTTGACAAAACCTGATAGTAAATTGTTGTACACAATAGTTACAGTGCACGTACTTGTTATGGTCTTGAACCGTGCTTTCTTTGTAGGTCATACCCTGGACCTTGGAAGGTTTTGAGAAATTAAATTAGGGGGTACACGTAACGTAGCTTTGCACGAACAGGAGGAGATGCCACCATTGAAAGAAGTTGTTCTTAACATTCTTCCATCTGCTTAGTCTGGGGCAAAAAGTTTGTAAAAATATTTTCTTTTAATCATTCCATTAATCTAGAAAAGAAATTATTGTGGAGTTGTAAATTGCCTGAAATAAAATGGTTAAGTATGCTTGACTTTTCACTTACGTGGTGCCCAAATCGGTGGATGCTTTTCGTTATTATTATTATTATAATTATATTTTCAATGACGTTAGTTGAGTTCAAACTGGAACCACATTAACGAAATGTGGAGGTTAATAGATATTTCTTTTACTGTGTAGTTATACACTGCTACCAAAAATATTTAATATTGAATAACCTATTTTTTTAGACCTGACCTTCTTTGATAAAAGAACTTCCCATAGTAACAACAAACGCAAAATTTCGGTTATGAAACTTCTGTAACGGTTTATCATCAATGGAATGAAATGAGGGCTAGATCCTTATTTTTACCATATTAAAAAAATAGACGCAAAATTTAGACAACAAACGAAGGACAAATGCATAAGATTCTACTCGAAATCATTAGACAATATCTATTAGGAGTACTCCAGCTAGATATATAATTTTCTACCTAAAAACTTAAACATAATCGAACTAAACAGTTGATCATTGCAATGAGTACATTAACTACTTACAAACGAGCCCTCATTTCATAAGGATTATACTTGCGTACTGTTTAAGTGGTTAACCCACAAATCATCAGTTAATCAATCATAAAACAAATTATTTTTGTGAATAGATAAAGTAGTTATGCTTGTGGTGGACCTAATGCGGGTGAGGAGAAAAGGTGATTTATTTTAGGAATAAGATAATAGGGTGATTTATATTTGAGTTATTTTAGTAGACATTCAAGCCACTATCCTCCAAAAAAAAGAAAAAAAGAAAGAAATGAACACAGTAACAAGCCTGCTAATGAAAGTGAGAATTTTTGTTTGGCTAATGCAAGCAAACAAGATTCTAACTCAGCAGGTACTTTTATCGAGAGAATGCACGGCAGCAACGGGATGCTGCCAATGCAACGACACGGGTATAGAAACAAGGAGTCACATCATGTGGCCGTGCCAATTTTTGGTTAGGTTCTGGAGGGGCCTTCTATCGAATTTTGGCATCACAATGCCAACATGAACATCAATCAACCGAGCCTGAAAACTTTCTATGGTACAGGAATCAAGAGAGAAAGGACAAGCAGATAGTATGGACGGTAGGGACATGGACATTTTAGAGAGAAAGAAACAGAAGTCTCTTCACGGGCAAGAGCAAAACAGTGAAAATTTTAATAAATGATACGGCATTGGATTTCCTTTTTTTTGGAAGAACTATGTGTAATAGGAGGATTAATCAAGCGGGGGAGTATTGCTCGCTATTAGAGGCTATATTTTTATAGCTAGCTTTGTCGTACTTGAACAGAAGAACTTTTGTACATAAACTTTTTTAATCCTAATATATATTCATTGACGGCTACGCTGTCAACCATAAAAAAAAAAGCTTGCTAACGGTAACAGTGAGTCTAATATGCCAAGAGACTGCTAGCAAAAACAAAAGGCTCTTAACAACAACAAAGGGGGCTGCTTGGCTCTGCTTCTCCTTGCATCCAACCATCTATTAGGCCTGAGTGAAATTAAAACAGTCAACAAAGCAACTTGGAACCTCTCCAATAAAAGCTGCTGCTGAAGGGAGGAATAATAAAAAGATTTAAAAAGATGTACGCATACCAATTAAGTTAAATGCACACGCACGGGATTTTTTTCATATAAGGCACGTTGATCAGCACTCTAGTTCTCCATGGATCCAACCATCTTTTAGGCCTGAGAGAGATCAAAATAGTTAACAAAGAAACCTGGAGCCTCTACAATAAATCTCTGAGGGAGAAAATATAGTAAAAAAGATATGCAGTACCAAGATAAAATCAACTTTGAAAATCTGATCATATCTGGGATGTTCATGAACAATATCGGAGGACCCCATCTGTTTGACATGGGGGACAAAAAATGATGTATTTTAGTTTCATAATAGCAACAATCAACCCTACTGTGATTTGAAACAACGCTTTCTACATAAAATAGTGTAAACTTCGACACAGAAAGGAAAAAATAATATATCATACCATTGGAAATGCAATCGGCCAATTTGGCTGATAACCCTGTCATCACAGGCAGACACAAAAA
This sequence comes from Carex pumila, assembly GCA_033356055.1. NCBI lineage: Eukaryota > Viridiplantae > Streptophyta > Magnoliopsida > Poales > Cyperaceae > Carex > Carex pumila. The sequence goes on along the minus strand of JARJHM010000281.1, from coordinate 363,526 downwards.
TTAACCATGGAGAAGATGGTTTCAAAGAAAAGTTAATTAAAGTAGAGAAATTGTAGAGAAAGCAATCACTTCTGGTTTAAAAATGAAGTTGGTTAATATAAAAAAAAATATGTACCTCAAAAATAATGCTCTTCATATACATCTGCAAACAGGGATATTATAAATATCTAAACCCAAACAAAAGAGTCAAGCACATGGAAATGAATAACAAAGTATTGATATGGTAAAAAAAAATAAGACACTTACAAGAGTTGCTTCTATCACAAAATAATCTTCAATATTGCGGAACCACATTTCTTTCATCTTATTAATTATATGCTTGAAACACTCCTCCTGCAAATTGGCATTATTTGCTTCATATTTTAGCACCCCAAGAATCATGATGAAGAGGCAGTAAAATTTAAATCAAAATAACAATTAAATAACTCAAAAACTTCCATCCATCACCAAGCTTTCTTCATTAGTACCCCGATTGAATGCCTCCATAACCGCATTTTTTTTTATTTATCTTTAAGAAGTTTAATAATGAAAACCTAAAAGTCAACTAAAATAGTAAAATAACTACATTTCTTCACTGTTATCACTGGCTTGACAGAAATGCCTTTTGCTTTCAAAACATATTGCATAGATCTATTGAATTAATTGGTTCAAACATTATCTCATTGGCATCTTTTTGGTGCAAAACTAGTAATAATGATTCTTACTTTAAACTTATTTTAGTGTTGCCCAATGATATTTCTAATTTAAAGGTACATATAACACCTGCTACAGAGGAAGAGGACGAGGTAAATCTGGAAGAGGAGGGAGATTAAGTCCCTATGCTTGGTCATTGAAGGATTCCAAATCCTTCTAGTTACATAGCTTTTAAATAATATATTTCTTTTGGTATGTACTAGTGTTTTGGTACCACCCTCTGTGTGAAGAGGTGATTGCTGTTAAACTTGTTTTTGGCTTATGAAGGTTCTTGTGGTCTAGTTTGCTGGTTTTGATAACTCTGTAATTGAAGGATTGTATGTACTGATACAAGTGGTATATATGATATTATTTCAGTACCATATCTTGTATGTTCTGGTTTCTATTTGAGATCAGTGGGTTTTTCATACACTTCCATTCAGGAATTAAGATGTTTGTAAACATGTACTAACGTGGACAATAACAACACATTGGTTTTTCATACACTGACAATTATCCAATGAAAGCGAAATGCCGCAATGTTTTATGTAAGCATTTGCATCAAGAAGTGACATGGGTGTTATCAATATTCTTTAATTTTACATTTTAATTTGTTAAACTTTAAAAAGTGAAGACAAGTGGATAAGCAAGTACCACTGCCAGTGTGTAATAATAGTTTTAAGTGTGTGAAATAATAGTAGCTGAAACAAGTACCACTGCAGTGTCGAATGGTTTGTCCAAGGGGAAATTCAAGATACAGGGGAAGGTGGTGTGAAACTCAATCAGCATTTTGTCAAGACCAGAAGTCCCCTGTAAATAATAATCGGTCAATCATTACAAACAAAGAAGCAGCATAAGAAGTGTACAATAGAGAAATAGAGAGCTGGCAAGCTTTCAAAAGAAGAGAGAGGGATACTTCTGTGCCGTGCTTCTCATCCAATAATTGTAAGTATGTGTAGCATTGATTAACCTGCTCGTACCACCAACGATCTTCAATATTTGCCTGCATCACAAAATATAATTTATAAATTATTACGATAAGCTGAACAAAATTATGCATTAATTAAATTAATAGCTATCTATACCTTCAAAGAGAGACGAATCAGAGCAGGATCCAAATCATTAAATTGATTTGGTACAACAGCCTCATCACCAATCAAATCCTCGATACGACTATCATGCTGCAAAAACATTAGAGGGCATACCATATACACATATCACTCTCTGCATGATAATCATTATAATAATGATGATGAATTGACAAGAAAATTAACTACCTTGATTTTTTGAGATTTACATAGATAGCAGTCAAACTCACGCTGCAACTTAATTTGATTGCAATTATACTTGTAATTCTGCCATGAATATTACGTTTTGCATAGTTAGTAAATAGTCAAATAACTGTACCTAAAATAAAAACAAATACTATTAAAAATTATGGCACGGGTCAGTACCTCATCTCTCAAACCTTCAGCCCGAGACAATTCATAGAACACCCTCTTCTCCAGTGGAGAACAAAACTCTCTTAATTGTGGCTAAAGGAACCAAATGGTAACTTGAGAGAATTAGTATTTTAATTGTGTTTTATTCTACCTACATCTATATATGTAAAAATGGACATAAATATGAGAGAAAACAACCTCAACAAGATCACGCTGTGCTAACTTTTCTTCGATATCAACAAGTGAAAATAACCTATTTTTAAAACTCTGCATTCAACAAAAGTACTGGCTTAGTATCTTCCTTTTTCCTCAACAGGATGATCCATGCAATTTGAATTTGCATCTATTGTCATTTATATAGTTTATGTACATCCATTTCTACATTCCTAGCTATATTAAAACCGGAAGTACCTTTCGAATCAGCGGATGAAAATCCCCCTCTGTGTAGCTTAGTAGATAATTATATAACTGTAAACATTGGTTTTGTTTTGAGAGAGGTAAGTCAATTATTAAGAATTGAAACGACTTTTTATATGAATCTGTATCAAAGAAGAGGTACAAACATCCACTACTTCAACAAAGTCATCATCATCAAGGTAGCAAAAAGGTGGACTTTTTAGGTCTATCTTTTTTCTAATTTCTTCAATGCTATCATAGTGCTGCATGCACAACAAAAGGTGTTAAAATATCTGAGGAGCACCAAAATAAGTTGGTAAAGAAAATGTTCCTACCATGACATAAGGAATATTTTCATAAAGACATTTCACTGCACTGTGTACAGCATTCACTACGAAATGGTCTCATGCTGGTAAATATATATGAGTTTGCCTTGAAGATAGAATTGCACAAGAAGGGGAGCTATTTTTTTTTTAGATAAGTGGGATCAAGCCCACCGATTTCCTTCAACATAAACCATACAAAGTTTACTGGTACCATCTATCTAGGTACCCATACATCATTACAAAATCGAACCCATAAGCATAGTTCAAAAAATCGGAATCGGAATCGGAATCGGATTTTTGACCGCCTAGTTAGAATCGGATAAATCGGCCAGAATCGGAAAATCAAATCGGTAAATCGGGTTTTTTTAGCAGAAGTCTTGTTTTGTAGCCAAAAAGTAGGAAAATTTTTATAAAAAAACTATGTTAATTAAGATAATATTACACTCATATAATCCACTAATTATTATAATTATTGACGAGTAATTAATTAAGATATTTAATTATTATTAGTTATTGACGAGTAATTGGTTAATAATAATTAATTAACATAGTTTTTGGCTAGCTAAATTATTATTAATTAATAATTTGAGAATTATTATTAGTTAATAATAATTAATTATCTTAATTAACATAGTTTTTGGCTAGCTAAATTTGAAGTGCTATATGACAATTTAGAATTTAGGAAGTATATTAATCAATCAAATAAATAGATTCGTTGATTCTTAGTAAATCACATGATGTGTTTTTTTTTTTAAGTCAATTTCTTTTAGAGTGTTATATCCATGTCAATTTTCATGAAAATTACACACCCAATCTTTTTTTTTTTTTTTACTGTTAAGTCAATTTGACTTCGATTTAGATTGTTGTATCCATGTCCGACAAAAATTTTATTTTTTCATTTCTTCTCTCTTGAGGGGCCCACGTATCTCTCCTTTGCAAGAAACCTCTGGCCAGTGGTAACAAAGCTGGCCATCCTTTCTAATTCAATTTCGGCCCCAGTTGCAGACAAAATCCATTTAATATTTCGCTGCCCCTACTCATTTACGCACTGACCCACCCATATCTCTTTCTTCTTCTTCACGACATTCACGTGGGTCAAATTCAACCCGTTCGCCCTTTCCTCTGCACTAGTTACTTAGCAAAACCAAATTGAACAAAAAGAAATGTAGAATCGGTGAGACAATCAACCCAAAATGTGAGAATCTGTCTGGAATCAGTGCAGACTTTGAGTCCTTTCTCTCCTTTGGCGCTATTGAAGCTCAAATGGCGCTCCCGATCCTTTGAGTCCTTTCTCCTCCGCCTTTCGTTCAAATGGCACAGGCACACTTGTATTCTTCTCTCCTCCGCCTTTTCACTCAAATGGCACAGGTGCACCTCTTTCTCCTCCGTCTTGAATCGGCATAGGTTAGTAAAATTGAAAAAAAATTTTCTTTAAATAGCTTTAAATCGGCTTGAATCGGTGTAAATCGGACGAAAAATCAGAAAATCGGCCGATTCTGTCACTGTTCATCCGATTTTTTTTGAAAAAATCGCACAAACTCGAGAATCGGACAAAAATCGGCTCGGTCCCGTCCGATTCCGATTTGAATCGGCCGATTTTTTGAACTATGCCCATAAGGCAATACTATGCCTTAGAACCAACCTGTAAAAAAAGAAGAAGAACCAACCTCACTTCTACTTAGCAAACTACCAACAAAATAAGCAACAACATAGCTAAACAATCTTACAAATAATTAGTTCAACTCAAAAATACCCAACACTCTATTAATAATACCAGTACTTCATAAAATTGCTTTTTCTTCCATTTCTTCACTCTCTAAACCAGGTAAAAGGATGTGCTCCCTGGCCAAACCCACAAGAAGGGGGGCAATGATTAAAACATTGCTGAGGTGTCTTAGAACCACGGTGGGAGGGTATTAAGTCTTAGGGGTGTCATAAATGCATGCGGTAATATGAGGTGCAACTGCAGGAACATATATACCTATCCAGATGATGAATGAAGGTGCTAGCAGGGTGATACATGAAGCAAGAAAACCAATACCAATGTACCAGTACCGAGAATCTCTGTGAGGGGCATGAAGTTGGTATTATGAAACGATTGATCATGTTTATTTAAGGACTTTTAACTTGGCAGACACTGTGAACCAAGGTTTCACAAAAACAAAAAGAGGGGGGGGGGGGGGGGGGGGGGGGGGGGGGGGGCATAGAGAGAGAGAGACCACTAAGCATCTATTTGCATAGGGTTCAGGAGGAACATCTTTGTTAAATTTAGAATTTTGCAAGACCACAGGAAGATAATCTTGGGATCTTTCTGTCCTATCAGGCTGTGTTTAAATATTATTATCATCAGTAAGACAAAATATCATCGATTAAGGTTAAAAGAGTTAAAAAAAACAAAGTACAAATAATTATCACATTGACCTGAAAGAGGCTGATGTTATTTTTCCGAATCTCAAATTTGAAGGAAAAATATTTTTGAATTTTTTCCTGCATTAGAAAAACATAAAATCTACATGAGAATGAACATTCAATAAATAGGCATAAATTTTCAATTGTTTATCTTGTTTGTGTAGGACATTTGATCCTTATTTTACAGAATGTTTGATCATACACATATCTATACTTTCTATGCTACATATTATATACTTGTTCATGTTTTTCAGTAATAGCGACCCTTGTTTACAGAAGGCTCATTTTTCCTTTTTAACATGCCATGACCTGTAGTATATGGCTTGGCAAATTAATCAGGAGCCCTATAAAAACTAAAGAAAACTTGAAATTTATCCAAAAAAAAAATTATTTCAAGTAAATGTAATATGATATGACTTCGTAGCAAATCCTTATATTTCATCTATGCCTGTACAGAATTCATACATGTGAATTGCACTCTCAACTAAGATTGGACATTCCATAATAAAGTATAATTTTCATTCTTAATCTCATCCTTTGTTTTGAGTGCATGAGCATGACATATATTAAAATCACAGTGAACCAAGCAACTAACCAAAGTATATATTCTTTTTACAAGGAGCTGTCTTAGAAAATAGAAATAAGTACACAAAAATTTTCTATACTTCGTAAAATTTAAGAATATATTCTCTGTACCTTACATTTACAAAGAAATTTGCTCTCTTTACTAAATCTAAGTATCTATTCTTGGCATCATATATTCACACATAAATTTGCTCTTGTTCCTGAAGTATATCCATAGATGAAGACAAAATGCGAAAAAAAAAGTTAAAGAACAAAAATTCAAAAATAAAAATACCAATTCGGCTTCTCTAAAAAGATACCAATTTGGACAGCAGGGGGCCTCTCCTGTGATGCATGAGGAGAAGGACAAAATATTATAAAAAAAAACATGATTTATGGATTATAAATGCTTCTATTCCCTTAAAAGATGGGTTGCTTATTGAATTAAATAGGGCTAGTGTTATTTGATCAGTATGGTTAGAAAGGTCTTATGTTTTAAATATACTGATAGAACAAATTTCAAAGCTGTTGCCTCAAAATTTTTTCCTTTAGCAAGTTTTGGTGTCAGTCAAATAAGGATAACTCATTATTTAAACTTACTTTGGTATTGCCACATGATACAAATTACTTTCAGCTGCAAATTCAGAATGGTACAGAGGAAGAGAAGATGTTCCACCTCCTTTCCTTACACTTGGTGAAGATCACCCTAATGAGAGATGATTTTATAGTTTGTACCTGTTTTAGCATTGATTTTTAGCATTGATTTTGTTGTGTTGCACTTCGTATGTTTTTTGAAAGACTTGTATTTTAGTAGTCTCTGTAGTGGGATGTGGTCTGACTTTTGAGGTATGCTTGTGTAAGCTGTTAGTTTGGTTTGCTTATTGTAGATATAATAACTCATTCATAGAGGATTGGTACCATTTCAATACCGGCCTCTGTGTGCAACATTGATTTTCTAATGAAATCGCTATGTTAAAATTTTGAAGAATACAAAATAAAGGAAAGTGGGAGACAATTATTAGACAAGATCGATCTGACAGTTCGGAGGCATGTAGGAAGGCATATAGATAGGGTCAAAATTGTAATATAGTTACTAGCATTGTAAATACTTTTTCTTATACTAATGACATTTTTGATGATAAATTCACTGACCTTTTAAAAAAAGTTTTGACAGTTCGGGAAAAAAAATATATTGAGAAAAAACCGTGGGCAAGACAGTTCCAAGAAAATTCGACCATAAAATAGCTCTCAGAATCAATCCAGTGAACTCAGATTCTCTCATATGAAACAGGCCTATAACGATATGATAATTTTTTCTTGTTAACTTGTTAATAATTTAAAGATAAGATTATGTAAAAGCATTATGTTTTTATGAGTCTATGTTTTGGAAATAACAATTCAACTAAATTACCCCAATATTGTTATAAATTGTTATGCTTAAATGGTCTGCGCATTGGGCATAATTTTTAGTGGTCTGGAAAAATGACAGACAAAAAATACTAGCATATATTTTATTTGTCAAAGAAAAAACTAAAGATAAAGATAAAAAGGAGGACCAATAGTTTTCTGAAATAATAAATAAATTACCTTTTCTTCTTTATCATCCAACTCCATTGCAGAGTCGCTCTCACCGCTACCGCTCCCATCAGATGGAGCAGAGAATAAGAGAAAATCCTCACCCTGCATCCAGAGAGGCTCTTGGATCAACCAAAATGAAAAGGAAAAAAATTGCGAAAATAGGAGATACAAAATTACAATTTTCAAATGGTAACCTCATCCGGAATTTGTTCTTGTTCTGTCAACATTAAAAGCATATGCTCATCAACCATTTCAAACCACTTTTCACTTTTTGCTCCAAGTCTTTGATGAAGCTATCCAAGAGTTTAACTCTCCTTCACAGTGAAAAAAGAAACCACAGAGCAATCACCTACAAAATATTTACATTTATTTCAAATGAAAGCAGTATTATTGGTTGTAAAGTGTAAATACGATTAGAAAAAAGGAATATACGCTAGAGATACAGAGAAATGAAGATGAAGGTTTAACGACATGGATTTGCTACCTTTCTTCTACCACTAACAACAAACACCGCCTTGATTTTATTTTTAAGGATTTCAGATTTTATCAAACTATAAAAGAATGCAGTTGCAAAATCTATTGGAATGCTTATCTTTTTATTTTTGATATGAAATATTAATCGTCCGATGTATACTGAACAGTCATGATCTCTATGAAAATAATGGAACTGATGACATTTTACCAAATATAGAGGAATAATGAAATTGATGACATTTTACCAAATATAGAGGGGAGGATAAACCAATACAATGGATGCAGATTCTATTTTGAGACTCCCATCTAAATCTGCCCGACTCTTTAGATTAGTAGCCTTAGTCTTCGCCAAAGTTCTCTAGCAACTCAAATTTAGAGTTTAGATCTGGACCGTCCGATCAGAATCAGAACAAATTCGATTCTAATTGGGTTGGATTACACAGAAGTACGGAACCCTTGATTCATGCCATCTGACGGTCCGGATCTAAACATAAAATTTGAGTTACTGAAATGAATTCCAGCGCTCTGGCTCGTGGGGAGAGGAAATGATACGGACAACAGAGCCTGAACTCTGTGAAGTCTGACTTTTAATCGGTGGACAATTTTGCCCTGATGGCTTTTATTTACCTCATGTTTTCTAATTATGTCTCGCCTAATTAAAACTTTAAGCCTTTAATAAGGGATATATTCTTTTAGAGGTCACAAATTGTGCTCCATTAATATATTTTTAGAAAATTGCGTGGGGTTCAAAATTGGGATATAGTGTAGAAAATTTATTTCTCATTTTTGTTTTTAAAAAAAAATAGTTGAGCGGCTATGCATGATTTTTTATTTCAGAAATGAAAACTCCATCCTCAGCTTTCCTAAAAAATGATATTTATTTATATTATAGTAATATCAATATAAAAATAAGAGTGAGTCTATGGTACTATGCATATTACGATTTGGCACCGTGCTACGGCTCTATATTGGAGTTTTCAAATCCTAACGGTCGATCTAAATTGTTCATCTTGTTCTCCATATTAATATGTGTTTGGAGACCAAATTTTACATTTTAAAAAAAAAATTACTATTTTTTTAGATATTTAAAAAATCACTTGATCTGAAAATTCTGGACCATCTAAAAACAGTGATTTTCAATAAATTTAAAAAAATAGTAAAAAAATTTAAAAAAATGTAAAATTTGGTCTCCAAACACATATTAATATGGAGAACAAGATGAATGGTTCAGATCAACTGTTAGGATTTGAAATTTCGAATGTAGAGCTGTAGCACGGTGCCAAATTGTAATATGCATAGTACCATAGACTCACTCTAAAAATAATGTGGTATATTATATTTTAAATTATTTTTTAAAATATAACTTGCTCTATGTCGATTTTTTTTTTTTTTTTTTGAGTAAAGGTTAGAGGTCCAGCCACCCAACTATTTAATACCTTTATAATACAACAAAAGATTCTCCATCTGAGTTTCTAATCCATGACATTTCATATAGAGACCATATATCTTTGCCACTAGATTAAAAGCTAGTTCTTCTATGTCGATTATGTTATGTATTTTATTTATATATTTTCAGTTATATCTTATCTTATTTATGCTTCTATGATATATTTTTATTAAATGCACCAAAATTTCAAGTTATTTATCCGATCACACAAAAAAAATTGCATAGTTTATATTGTGCATGATTGATTAGTTATGAAATGAATATTGCAATTTGACTGCAATGAATTGGATTGATGATGGTATATCAGGAGTGAAAATGGAGCGAATAGTGGTAAAATCATATTTATATTATATTTTTTTTTTGGATATGGATATGTATCGGATATTAGATGAATATAAATACAAATATAGATCAGACTAGATATTTATTGAAAAATATTAAAAAAAGACTAAAGTTAATAATATATTATCTAATTATAATGATGAATAACATATTTTTTTTTCATAATATATATAAAATGAGGAGGGTTCAAATGCCTCTATTTTTTGTGCCTCCATTTTTTAAAACTTTAATAACTCAAGATTTAAAACTTAAAAGTCAAAATAAAATCGTTAGATGTAATCTATGTTATTTTCTCTATGTGCTCATAAAAAATTATCACATTTCAATCTTGTTTTTATGTGAATCAATAAGTTCAAAAATCAACGTCTAGAAATCATCAAAATTAGTGCATTTTTTACAAGCTCTTGATGACAATCAAAATAAAATTGAAATGCCATAATTTTTTACATGTGCATAGATAAAATGATGTAGATCATATCCAACAGTTTTATTTTAATTTTTAAGTTTTAAATTTTGAATTATTAAAGTTTTAAAAAATGGAGGCATGGTGGAGACACAAAAAATGGAGGCATTTGAACCCTCCTCATATAAAATATATAGTATACATCTACTATTCGGATACAAATAATTGAAATATAAAATCATATCGTTTAAGATGCTCATAGGAGGAGGTCGTATTGAATGGGAATTCAGAGCAATTTGGAAATGCTATATACCTAAAGGTCTTTGCATACCTACTGTTAAAAGACAGATTATTGATAAGGAAAGTCATGATATGCCGGAATTTCAACTGCTCTGAAACAAAGTGTCCTTTATGCGAAACTGGAACATTGAAGTCAGCAATTCACCTTTTCTTCAAATGCCCCTACTCATTGGAGATTTGAAGTAGCCTAAATAACTTAATGGGAGATGCAATACTGGTACAGGGTAGCACTGTACAAGAGGTATGGAGGAGATCATTTAATAAATTCAAACATAATCCAGTAGCACGCAAAAAATGGGAGGCCATCTTCTCAGCTGGTTACTGGCAAATCTGGAAGCAGCGAAATAGCATAATTTTTGAGCAGAGACAAGCACTGTCAGATGTGGTCATGCAATGGATTATTAGTGATGCGACTTTGTGGGAAGTAAATTAGAAGGAGGCTGGAGAAGTTTTTCTTATAATTTTGGTAGTTCTCTTTTGCAAAAGTAGTGGTACAGGATATCAGGTTAAGCTAGGATGTGGTTGGCATGAATGTAGGCTTGCATGCCACAGTTTATTGAGGGCCAACAGGAATATTGATGCATATAGCCTGTATAATCCTTTATTTGATTAATACATCAAACTTGACAGCCACTGCCCGGTATTTCAAAAAAGAAATATAAAATCATATCAGTATGCATATCGGATATAAAATCATACCAGTATGCATACTCATTTAAATTAAATTTCATTTGACACCCCAATCCAGTTTATATAAACACCACACTTAGCTACAAAGCCCAGATCCAACCGAATCCAACCATTTATGCTTCCATCAAATCAATCAAGCCGAAGCTACTTTTATTCTGCTCCAATTAGTCTTGCTTATGCCTCAATTAAACACTATGGGTCTTAGGTTGTTCTAATTGCTAGGGTAAATGAAATCCTTCTTTGCCTCAATTAAGCATAATGCAGTTCCAATAAAACCTGAGCAGGGTGATCTTAAACTCAACCAAGCGGCAGCTGACTCAGCTAAACAACAGATGATGCATGACCCTCAATCTGACTCGCAATGCAATTGAATAAAATCAACACAAATAAAATACCAAAAAGTCAATTAATTGTAGACAAAGCAGTAGGCAAAAGAGGAGTGTTTGTTCAACAATTCTTCGTTCTTATTTAATAATTTCACTTCTATGATGTATGGCTAAATTTCACCTATATCCTTCCAAAACCTCAAAATGTCATGTATATCCCTCTCAGGTATATAGATCAGCTGATGGAAATCCAATACCAAAATCGGATTCGCACCTAAATTGGATTCGCACCAAAATTGGATTTTGGTATCGGATTTGTTAGCAATGGTGGATGAGAAGGATTTGACAGTGGCCGTTGTGTTAGTTTGTAATAATCTAGAAGTCAATAATACGATAAATTAATCATAAAGCTTTGTTCATGAATTGAATGTTTATTTATATATCATTTTGTTGCCTTGAGTATTATTGCATTTGTGGATCATTTCGAGTTCATGACTGAAATTGTGAAACTCCATAATATAGATAATATATATACTCTTAAAAGATCACTGACCAAGGTAATTAGCAGGAACACTAATTACCGCTATAAGGTTAGTATGTGGATTAAAAGATGGTTAAGTTTTACAAACCACCTGACACGAGATGTCATTTTAATCACATAGATACATGTTCTAGGAACATGGTATTTGACAGACCCCGAATGAAACATTAAATAGAATTGTGTTCGTGTCATTTATGTTTTTCATTCAATGTCAAAGTTCTGCAGTATGAGGTATTTATCGTTCCCATTAAGAAATATATATGAGTAAGTGTTATCTAACGCTGTCCGTAAAAAGCAGCCATAACGGTAGCATTTCCATATGTATAGCTTAGGTGAGGAAGTGATAGTCTACCAAGAATACTACTTGTCCCTCGTATCTCTATACGAGCTATAGCATCACTGGGCCCCTTGGTAGAGTTAGATTATCTGCATGCGGTATAATTACAAGAGTAATTATATTTGATAATCTACTCAAGATCAAGAAAAGATACAGTTAACAAGGATGACACATATCTACCTTAAAACAGATCTGATAGCTATGAGACAGAAGAACTGACACAAGTAAATTGTTTACTGGATCGTGATATTGTACAGTACAGCATCATCTGTGTAATTGGTTGGTCATGATGTGTTGCCAGATGCCACCCATGACTAACAGAAGTTAAAACAGTTTTAACTCTGTTTACCAACATAACACAGATCCTATTGGGTCACACCATATAGGAGCTACTCGGAGAATCTTACTAATTAATTATAAATTGATTATAATTAATATTAAGATGGTTATAATTAATTATACGTGATATAATTAAATTATAAATGTCATTTAGAATGACAAGCAGAAACAACGGTTAATTTATAAACGTACACGTTACGTTGTATAAAAGTTACCGAACAATAACCGAAAAGAAATATAATTGTACATGACAATTATATATATATGATTTGGAATTTTAATTGTTAATTATGGGTTTGAATTATGGATTTAAAAGCCCAAAATAATCAAAGCCTTAATTAAAATTAAAGGCCCAAAGTCAAAGCCCAAAATCAAAGCCCAACACTATTCATGCCTTAATGGGCCAAGGGCAAAATGGTCTTTTTACCCTTGGTGCCGACTTCCCATGTGTTGACATGTGTCATGTGAGGTGGCAAGGGTATTTTGGTCATTTCACATGATAAAAGGATGAGGTGTCAAGGGCTTTTGGTAAATAGATTTGTTTTGAGGGGTATTTTGGTCTTTTGCAAACCTCCTCAAAAGTCTATAAATAGAGGGGTAGGGGTAGAGAGAAAGACGCACTAATTCACGTGTTAATCTGATTACTTTGTTAATCGGTTTTTTCTCTCTTCCTTGATTTCGGTTATTTCGAGATTAGGAAAATAATATATTTTGCGAAATCCCGCGGTTTAGCTTTTAAAGCGATACCAAGTAACCTCGGGACACAAATATATTTATTTCGTCCTTTTTCTCGGTGAATAGTGTTTCAACAGAATTCCGCGGTTTACGCTATTTCTGGCAGAAGAAATAAACCGCTCTCCGGTTAGTCCTGGTGGATAACCGATAGAGGTATCACACGTGTGATACTACGAGTCGATTCCTTCCTTGGTGTAGCTCTTCTCGCTTATTCTGCATTCCAACTGAGATTTGGAATCAAGGTATAAATTGTTATATTAATCTATTTAATTTGTAAATAGATTTAATGCTTTAGAAAATCAATCATGGAGTAGATCTGTAAATAAATTAAATGAGGTTTTGATGCCAAAGGAATACTGAAGGTGGACCGCCTTGGAAGGTTTCCTGACATACCTCGTTTAATTTTTAGCTTAACTTAACTGTAAAAATTTTGTTTTACACACTTCCGCTGTTAAGCTAAATCAATGGGTTTGAACCGTCAAAACCCCAACACGTTGAGAGCACTGTTCGTTCAAAAAATGGGCTTGCTAATAAAGATGTTGAGATAGTAGGCTCGCAAAAGCAACATGGGCCAATTGGGCTTAAGGCAGATATGTTCATAGAAGGAATTAAGCCTCATAAGAAGGGGGCCACGCATGCTAGTGTCAATGAAGAAAGGAAGAAGTTAGAGACTGGGATTCAGATTGTCAAAAGCACATTCGAGAAGCAAGTAGAATCAGTTAGTTTTGGAGCTGGGGACCACCAAGTCTATCGCACCATTCTCACCATTGAAGTCAGACTGGAGGGTGAGGAGGTTTGAGAGGGACAGGACCGGAGAAGCAAAGAACTGGAGGCAATGTTTATCAAGGAGACAAGGCTGTTAGGAAAAAGGAGAATAATCAGAAAATAGCAGAATTGGCAGCATATAGCTATTTTCTTTTATTTTAAGAAGAAATTAATCATTCCAGCTATGTCTGGCTATATATATCTATCTTCTACTTTTCATTGAGGTTTTTTTTTTATTGTTGTAATGAAATTCCAAAACCCTTATTTCCTATTTTATTCAATTTAACCCAAAATACTTCTGTTATTTGCTTTCTTTCTATTCTCAACTAAAAATTTCCCGTTTATATTTCTTTTGCATGTTAAGTTTGTGACAATTGGTATCAGAGTCTCGGTATCAACTGGGGGGGTGAAATAACCAAGTTTGTAGAGATTGGATTGATAGAAAGAAGCGATTACTGGTAACATGCCGAGATCAAAAGGATCAGAGGCTGGCGACCAAGCAATTGAGGAATTGAGAAGTCAGTTCAGTCAATTGCAGTATGAGATTCAAAAGAAGTGTGATGAAGAAACCGAAAGGCAAAGGCGTAGAGAGGCTGAGATGCAGGATTTGATAGTAAGTACTATTATAGGTCAGCTCAAGTCAGTGAGAGAGCAGGTTACTCAAGCTGTGAATCTCGAGCTAGATGACAGATTGAATCGTTTTGAGCTCAAGCATGAGAAGTTTATAAAGGAGAACAATGACAAGGTGCTAATAGAGGAAGAAGAAGTTATTAACAACCAAAGGGGGTTATCCATCAGAAGAAGGGCAATTCTGTCCAACTTCAATGAAAATGGTGCGGATGAGTATGAGGGGAATAGAAGAGACTTTAGGATGCAGCTGCCTCGGGTTGACTTTCCAGTGTTTAGTGGTGAAAATCCGATAGAATGGATTAGGAAGTGCAGATACTTCTTTGAGATACATCAAGTACCAGAGGGATCTAAAACAAGGTATGCTTCTCTTCATTTTCAAGGGAGAGCAGATGAGTGGTATGGAGGGTATATCATGGAGAATGAACCTCCTTCCTGGGCTGAGCTAACAGAACTGATAAAAAAAAGATTTAAGAAGAAAGGTGAAAAGAGTGCAGTAGATGAGTTTAAAAAGGTACATCAAATTGAGGAAATAGAAGATTACATAGACAATTTTGAAAAGGCTAAATCACAACTGCTCTTAGATGACAGACATTTTGCTGAATCCTTTTATGTTGAAGCTTATATCAGTGGGCTTAAGGAGGAAATTAAACCCATGGTGATGGCATTCAAACCAACCACCTTATCAGATGCCTTTGATTATTCATTGTACATGGAGGCAGCTTATGAAAACCAATATAGAAGGTGGAAGAACACTGGTAAAAATCTGAGTATGGGGATTGGAGGATCAGCTAAGATGTCAGCTGAAAAGGGGAAGAGTTTTACCTCTAATCACACCAACACAACAGTTAACCCCTGAAATGCCCTTATTGAACAAAGAAGGTCGTTAGGCTTGTGCTTCAAATGCAGAGACAAGTACTATCCAGGCCACCAATGCAAGATTCAGGTTCACATGTTGTTGGGAGGAGAAGAAGAGGAAAAAATGGATGAAGAAGAGGGATGGCAGGAAGAGGATCAATGACTGGTCCAATCTGACTCAGTTGAGGAGGCACATGTGAGCATGCATGCCACCTCAAGTAACCCTGGTCTGAAACCCATGAAAATCAAGGGTAAAATAGGAAATAAACCTGTATATGCCTTGCTGGACAGTGGGAGTACCCATAGCTTTGTTGACCCTTCATTTTTGAATGGCATCAATTGCCATGTCTCACAAACAATTCCCATGATAGTAATGGTAGCTAATGGGGATAAAATGGTGACTGACACCATATGTACTGATCTAAAATTTTCCTTACAAGGGTTTGAGTTTGAAGCAGAATTAAGATTGTTAACCATAGCAGGGTATGACATGATACTGGGGCTTGACTGGCTAAGTCAATTTGGACCAATGGTGGTTGATTGGAAGGATAGGTGTTTCACTTTTAAGAGAGATGATGAGGAAGTCAAATTGCAAGTGAAAGGAGAAGTGGCATTAATTGAGATGTGCCAAGAAAAGGAGATTGAGAAAGAAATCAGGAAGGGTAGTGAAGTGATAGTAGCTCAAGTAATGTTAATGCAAGTAGCTGAGAAAATGAGTGAACCGGCACCTTCCGGCATTAAAGAAGTATTGAGACAATTTGCTGACGTATTTGAGGAACCCTTATCTTTGCCACCTGAAAGGCCCTGTGATCACAAGATAACATTGTTTCCTAATTCAAAACCTGTGAATTTGAGACCATACAGATATTCACATTATCAGAAGGCTGAATTAGAGAAAATTATTGAGGAATTGTTGAAAGCATCCATCATACAACCCTCAACTAGCCCCTATGCCTCACCTGCCTTACTGGTTAGGAAGAAAGACAGAAGCTGGAGGCTTTGTGTTGATTACAGACACCTTAATAACCAAACTGTCAAGAACAAATACCCCATCCCAATCATTGATGAGTTGCTAGATGAGCTGCATGGAGCTCAATTCTTCTCTAAAATTGATCTCAGGTCAGGCTATCATCAAATAAGAATGAACAAGGCCGACGTGGAGAAAACAGCCTTCAGAACTCACACAGGTCACTATGAGTATCTTGTCATGCCTTTTGGGTTGACAAATGCTCCGGCTACCTTTCAAGCTGTCATGAATCAGGTTTTTCATCCTTATCTTAGAAAATTTGTTCTTGTTTTCTTTGATGACATTCTCGTCTATAGTACAGACATTCAAGCTCATGTGGAGCATGTGCAAATAGTGCTACAAGTTTTGAGAAACAACCAATTGTTTGCCAAGCAAACCAAATGCACTTTTGGGGCCACACAAGTGGAGTACCTGGGCCACATCATCACTAGAGAAGGGGTGGCTACTGATCCTCAGAAAATAGAAGCCATGAAGAATTGGCCCGTACCTAAGAATGTGAGACAGCTAAGGGGGTTTCTAGGTCTTACGGGCTATTATAGAAAGTTTATCAAACACTATGGTGAGATCAGTAAACCTCTAACTGACCAGCTTAAGAAGAGTGGGTTTCAATGGTGTGAAGAAGCCGAGAGAGCTTTTGAAACTCTTAAAAGTGCAATGTGTTCAGCACCAGTTCTAGCAATGCCAGATTTCAGTCAAACATTTGTCCTCGAAACTGATGCCAGTGATAAGGGCATGGGAGCAGTATTGATGCAAGGGAGAAGACCCATAGCATACTTGAGTAAAGCTCTAGGAGTTAAGAATCAAGGGCTTTCAACTTACGAGAAGGAACTTTTGGCATTATTGACAGCTGTTCAAAAATGGAGACATTATTTGCAAGGTACCCCATTTTTGATTAAGACAGATCACATGAGTCTTAAACACTTGTTAGAGCAAAGATTGACTCACACACTTCAACACAAGGGTTTGTGCAAGTTGTTGGGATTGGATTATGTGATCCAGTACAAAAAGGGGAGTCTAAATAAGGTTGCAGATACATTATCAAGGGTAGAGGAAGCAAATGGAGAGGGGCATGTCACTGCCCTAACTGAAGTAATACCAAGTTGGATTGAAGATCTGATTGATAGCTATGTAGGTGACAAGTGGGCACAATCGATTCTAACAGAAATAGGAACTGACAGTCAGAAAGAGGAGAAAGTGACGGTTGAGAAGGGTATCATTAGGGTGGATAACAAGCTGTATGTGGGCACCAATTCTGAGTGGAGGTCAAAACTGATTCAAATCCTGCATGATTCATGTGTGGGAGGACATTCAGGAATTCAGGGAACTTATCAAAGGGTGAAACAAATTTTTTATTGGCCTGGGCTCAAGCAAACTGTGATTGATCAAGTGAAACAATGTGAGGTGTGTCAGTTGAACAAGGGAGAGACAGTGGCAAGCCCTGGACTGCTAGAACCCATACCAATTCCAGATGGAGCATGGGAGCTCTTAACCATGGACTTCATTGTGGGTCTACCCAAAAGTGAGGGCAAAAGTGTAATATTAGTGATAGTAGACAAGCTAACCAAATATGCACACTTTATATGTCTGTCTCATCCTTTCAAAGCTGCTGATGTAGCTTCTGTATTCCTAGATACTATGTACAAATTGCATGGATTGCCAAAAGGAATAATCACCGACAGAGATCCCATTTTCACTAGTCATTTTTGGAAGGAAGTTATGGGGAAATTAGACATCAAATTAAAGTTTAGTTCTGCCTATCATCCTCAAACTGATGGACAAACGGAAAGAGTAAATCAGTTCATAGAAACCTACCTCAGGTGTATGGTGTTTCAACAGCCAAAGTCTTGGGTAAAGTGGCTGGCACAAGCTGAATTTTGGTATAACACCAATTTCCATTCATCTCTGAAGACTACCCCATTTGAAGCTTTGTATGGCTATCCTCCTCCACATGTTCCCATGGGAACACCACCTAAAGGTGCCAATGAAGCAGTCAATGACCTATTAAAAGAAAGGCATGCAATAATGCAAGGGTTAAAAGAGCAGCTTAGGAGGGCTCAAGCAAGGATGAAAAAGTTCGCTGATAAGAGGAGGTCTGAAAGGAAGTTCAGAAAAGGAGATTGGGTCTACTTGAAACTGCAACCCTATCGGCAGCTGTCAGTACACAACTCACACAAGCAACAGAAGTTGAGACCTAAATTCTATGGACCTTATGAAATTGTGAAAAAGGTTGGTGAGGTTGCCTATGAATTAAACTTACCCGATGGCTCTCATGTACATCCCGTGTTCCATGTATCTCAACTAAAAGGTCGGGTGAGTAAGGAGGTACCTCTCATGCCTAATTTACCCTTGATCGGACCTGGGTCCAAAGTGAGGATTGAACCAATCTCAAGTGTTGGTAAAATGGTCCAATCTGGCTGATGAAGATGCCACTTGGGAGGATTTTGAAAATCTTCGCAAGCAATTTCCTAAATTCTTACTTGAGGACAAGTTTGATTTGAAGGGGAAGGGATTGTTAGCAATGGTGGAGGAGAAGGATTTGACAGTGGCCGTTGAGAGCACTGTTCGTTCAAAAAATGGGCTTGCTAATAAAGATGTTGAGATAGTAGGCTCGCAAAAGCAACATGGGCCAATTGGGCTTAAGGCAGATATGTTCATAGAAGGAATTAAGCCTCATAAGAAGGGGGCCACGCATGCCAGTGTCAATGAAGAAAGGAAGAAGTTAGAGACTGGGATCCAGATTGTCAAAAGCACATTCGAGAAGCAAGTAGAATCAGTTAGTTTTGGAGCTGGGGACCACCAAGTCTATCGCACCATTCTCACCATTGAAGTCAGACTGGAGGGTGAGGAGGTTTGAGAGGGACAGGACCGGAGAAGCAAAGAACTGGAGGCAATGTTTATCAAGGAGACAAGGCTGTTAGGAAAAAAGAGAATAATCAGAAAATAGCAGAATTGGCAGCATATAGCTATTTTCTTTTATTTTTAGAAGAAATTAATCATTCCAGCTACGTCTGGCTATATATATCTATCTTCTACTTTTCATTGAGGTTTTTTTTTATCGTTGTAATGAAATTCCAAAACCCTTATTTCCTATTTTATTCAATTTAACCCAAAATACTTCTGTTATTTGCTTTCTTTCTATTCTCAACTAAAAATTTCCCGTTTATATTTCTTTTGCATGTTAAGTTTGTGACAAGATTTCCATCAGCTGATCCATATACCTGAGAGGGAATTCATATCAGCTAAGGTACCTCAAAATTTTGAGTTTGGATCCAAACCGTTCAATATGCTTTGGGTGGTAAGAAATTTTCAGGTGGGTATCTAAAGTTCATATTGGACAAAGCAAAACTAAGCAAGACTTACCTACAACTGTTCTGCTAGTTTAGTCTGTGTAATGAGTTGTAGTGTTTATGATGTGGCGTCTTTCAATTGACGTAGATATTGCCCAGAAAAATTGTGCTCGTTAATAATTGTGAAAATCCAAAAATAAAATCATAATATTTCAAAAAAGTAGAGTGTAAATGAAATTCCAAAAGTGATATGCAAATAATCTGTAGCAATTTATTTATGTCTTACTACAAAACTTTCTCATTTCAAATTAATACACAATTATTCTTGGATGACATTTTGATGATTTTTGGATTTATTTTTTCGTGAACGTCTATATTTTAGCTTATAAATTGTTTTTGTGTGCACAATAATCCTCTGTAGCTTCTTTTTTAAAACTAAGTACCAAAGAAATTAGTGTGCTGGCGTTTTTTCTTTGATTTTTTACTACTAAATGATCAACAACAATCACTGGTGCTAAATATGAAGGGGAAACTCGAAAAAAATATATGGAAGAAATCAACTTGGCAATAGAAAAGATTTCGGCAACTAATTTCAGTAAAATTATGAAAGACCACTTTGAAGTGAGTTATGTCAACAATTTTGTTTCCGGATAATAAAAATATGAAAGAACCATAGGAGATAAATTTGAACGCTATCATATACGTAGAACTCCAATGTAATTCTTCACGATCATTTAATTATTCCTAATTATCAAATTATTTTACCATTAATTTTGAAATACTATACCAATTATTCACAACAAACCAACAGATAAAAGATAAAATAAATAAAGAAGGAAAAAATAAAAAGAAAATCAATAAAGGAAACTGATTTCCGTACCATAGAATATCTCATCTTCATTATGAGAAATTCATCTAACTAATAGATCATCAAAATTTATATCATTTCTCCTATGTTTAACCAACGCATCACACACCTTGGCAGCATCCACACCAAATCCTACACTGTGAACCCGTATATGATTCGCACCACTCAAAATACCCCCAGCAACAGTGGCAATTGTAGCAGGGTCTCTCTCTGCTGGGTCAAGTTTGGCACAAATCTCACCCAAAAAACTCTTCCTTCACTCTCAGGTATTTCATGATTTCATCCGAGACTGGAATTAGTCTACTAAGTTCTTGGTCAATTGTCAATCTCTCAGCAAATGGTCGGATCGATTGTGCACCTATGTCTGACTATATCAGCACCTACTGAAATTAAGGACCTAAATTGTCAGACAGCATCCCTCGCTTGTGGAAACTTTCCACCATTACTGAAACTGTGAGGGCTCAGATTCGTCGCTTGGCTCACCATTACTTAAGGACCTAAATTAAAGACTTCCCCCTAATTTATCCCAAGTACCAGAAAGCCCATTTTTGTAATTTGCACAAGAATGCCATGTAACGACCGTGTCATTTTCAACACATGACCTCAATAAATCAATCAGAGGGGCTAATACAAAAGGCCTTTCCCAGATTCTTTCATGCTGTACAGTTGAATTTTCTGAATTGACGCATAGATTGCCATAGAAGAGAATGTCTAGGTAAATGGGCTTAGGCCCATACCTGATCCCACTGGCACGGCCCAACTTCTCAATTTGTTTTAACACTGAGAGAAGCACGTGAGGGCCAAGCTTGGTGGTACCCTGATTGCTGTCGCGCACCGGCATCGCCTCTTCACCGGACCACCGTTGCTGATTTTTGCCAGTTTACTGAGAAAATCGCTGCTGATTTTGGTTGAACTAAAATGGATTCGAATCTGGTGAGCCTCAAATCACTCACCATAACCCCTTTGGAAGAGAAGGAGAAAGACGAAGAGTTTCAAATTGAAAACAGCGATGAATTTGATGAAGAAGAAGACGAAGAGGAAGAGGAAGAGGAAGTACAGCTAGGGTTTGTAGAGAAGCCGAGAAACCCTCGTTCGTTGCTCCGCCACTTATTCCCTAGCAAAGCTGGAGGCATTCCTGTAAATTCTTTCATTATTCAATTATTACTGTGAAGTTCGTGTGATTGACATTGATAAATTTAATCTCAAATTTGGTGTTAATTATAGGCATGGCTGGATCCAGTGAACTTGCCATCAGAGAAATCTCGGACATGTGGATTTTGCGGAGAGCCTCTACAGTTTCTTCTTCAGGTAATTCAAAGTTAATATCATCTAAAAGTTTGAACTTTTGATCCTGTAGTATTTATACCACCACAGAATTGAAATTTATAGTATCTCGGTCTCCTAACATTTAATTGGCCTTGAGCATATTTTGAAATCGACCTTTGCTTTATTTATTATTTTTGTTTTTATTTTGGAGATAGGTTTATGCTTCTATCCAAGGCAAAGAGTCGACATTTCATCGAACGCTGTATGTATTCATGTGCCCTTCAATGACATGTCTTCTTAGAGATCAACATGAACAGTGGAGATATAAACAAGGAACCCCTTCTAGAAGGTTTATTTTCGCTTTACTCTGTTCCTCAATTTATGGAAAATTTTCATGCTTTCCCCTACAAATTTTAAAATTTGGTCTATACCACTGCAGAGTTAAAGAATTACCTCATAGTTTGGTTAATTTAAGTATCCTTGAAAAAAATTGTGAAGCAAATAGAATTGGGAGTGATAGAAGTAGAGTATTGTATTTGCTGATGGTTTGGAAGAGCATATTAGGTGTGTTATAAAAAAAAAATTGTATTTGTGGGTTTGCATGAAAATTTTCCACTTGTTATATATTTCATTTCTGTGATTAGTGCTCTAACATGTGAATTTACAGCGTGAAGGTTTTCAGATGTCAATTACCAAGATACAATCCCTATTACTCAGACGTGGCACCAAGATTAGACGGCACTGACAGGCTTTTGAGTAGTGGAGGTAGCCTATTATATACTTCTTCTTCTTTTTTTGTAACTGGGTATGCTGTATCAGTCAGGCCTTTGCTCATTGCTTCATTGGACTTTTGACCCATTTTGTTGATTCTGAAATAAAAATGAATTAATTATTTTTCTTGAGATGATATATTTTTTATTGAATGCGTAGCGCCTCTGTGTTGTTGGTGTGGTACATGGAAAGGTGAAAAGCTGTGTGGTAGTTGCAAGAAAGCCCAGTACTGCTCTGAGAAGCATCAGGTACTTTAATACAGTATAATCCTAGTATCAGTTGTTGCTATAGCCTAAAACCTAATGCTACCGCAATTATCCTTTTTGTTATTTTTATTCTTTTTTTCTCCTCTTCCTTATCTTTTCTTTGCTTATTTTATTTTATCTTCTTGAGATTATGCATTGGAAATCAGGCCACAAGAGTGAATGCCACAAGCTTACTGCTTCTCATTCTCCGATTGTTAACAATGGGAACGTCATAGGAGATATCACGGTTTCAGAAATTGGTAAAGATTATGTAGTAATTATAATAAATCACTACAAAGAATAACCCTTTGGCATGGAGAACACAAATAACTTCAAAGCAAAACAAAAATAGGAAAGAGAAAAAACAAAGCAATGTAACTTGAGTCCCACTCTTTAATCTTTAATTTGCTATTCTTTTATTTATTTATTATCTTTTTTTTTCTTGTTTTAGGTTCAAGTAAAGCTACATGGCCAGAATACGAGATTGTCATGGAAGAAGAATGTGAATTTGAATTGGAGAAATCAGAGGGGAATAGTTCGTCAGTTGGTAACTCTGCAATTGTCACAAAATACAGTAAATCCGACGAGGCAATGCAATCTGTAATGGACCAATTTGAGGTCCTATTTCTTTCTCTAGCAATTTCAATTTGGAAGAGTATCTTGTATTCCCTTGTGGTTTCTTAAAATGTTCAATGGACCTCCTAAGCACCTAAACAATTATTAAGTAAATTACAATTTTCTAGGATTGCTGATTTCTCAATATATTCAAATTTATGGAGATGTAATATGTAGGATGGAGAGATAGTATTGGCATTTAAATAGAAATTCAACAGATTGTTGTTTTAATGGTATCTTTTCTAGGAATTTTTTTTTCTTGTGTGCTCAATAAAATCAGGTGGTTCTCATTTTCTTCAAAGCAAGTACAAGGATATCTCCTCTGAAATTTTACTTAAGAAGAAAAAACTTTGAATTTCGTCATTCATTGTAGAAAAGAATGCTGCAGGAATGTTGTAACAAATATATATATATGAGTTGGGCTATGGCGAGTTGCGAAGTAAAACACGTTTCTACTTCACGCCGTATTTTCATTTTGAAAGTTCAAATGACCGATCCGAACCATTAGATGTGATCTCCATATTGAAATGTGCTTAAAGACCAAATTTTACATTTTTTGGAATTTTTTTTACTATTTATTAAGCAATTTTGAAAACTGTTGTTTTCAACTCACCATAGCCCAATATTATATATATATATATATTTTTTTTTGGTTTAAAGGGATTGTACAGGGTGTAATTACAGTTTTTGTTAAGAGTTGTATTATTTATTGGACTGTTGTTGTTTTTTTGCCTTTTCAATTTTGTCTATAGGCTGATGCCGATAAGAATAGTTGGGCATCATTCCAAGAGCGCATTTCTAGAGCTCCTGAGCAAGTTTTAAGGTATAATAATAATGTACTTAGTTTTTCTGTGGTAATTTTCACCATACTGCAAAATCTGAAAATATTCTAATTCTCTATGAAAAATCAGAAACATCCTGTAAATCCAAAGTAAATATCTGAAGTAGCCCCCATATTAATTTATTTTGTTATTTTGGTGAGTGAAAGAAGTTATATGTTATAATTCTCACGCATTGTAGATGAAATCCTTTGTTCTTATTATTACTTATCTCTTGTTGAATCTATGGAAGCATCTATTTAATTTTTTTTTTTTTTAAATTACCATTTATAGGTATTGCAGGGATGTAATGGCAAAACCATTATGGCCTTTTTCTAGTGGCCGACCCTCTAAGGCTGACGTTCCTCCTTGTGCCTATTGCAAGGGCCCGCTATGTTATGAATTCCAGGTTTGCATCAACTATTTTCGAGACATTTTACGTAGAAGACCTGTTAAATTTTTTAGGTTGGGGGATTTTTACAACTTCAAAATGATTCACATTTTATAATGTTTTCATTGAACTTTGCAAAAATGACTTCGGATTGCTTTCCAGTTTTGGGCCAGCTTCAGTACTAAACTTCGATTTTGCATAATATTTCCTGATTTCCTTTTGTATTGAGGAATATAATATTTCTTGCAGATAATGCCTCAGTTGCTATATTATTTTGACGTGAAGAATGACAGAAGCTCTCTTGATTGGGAAACAATCGCAGTATACACATGCTCAGCATCATGTGAATCAAGCGTAAGCTACAAAGAGGAATTTGCTTGGGTTCAGTTATATCCTTCCACTTCATGAAATGCCTAGGCACCTAGTTTTGTAACAGTCCCTTTGTTTGTTTAAACTTAGACATGTTTTATTACTTTTTATGGTGCTTCAAGTAAAATGTTTTGTTAGTTAGAATTTTGTGCTTATTTAGTTGTTTTGTATTTACAGAGTCTTAAGAACAGATGATTTGTTTCTCAATAGAAAGAGACATTTTCACCTTACTCCAATTAATGACAAATTGAATTTATCCATGCTTGATATAACGCGCATATCTGCTTGTGTGAGGGAGAGGAAATATTAAATTTCAACCCCCTTTGAGTTGAAGTCTATTAGCAATTCGACGACTCTCTCCATCTCAAATTAGAGATCTCCATCGCTTTCAATTTCTGGGAAGAAATTAACAATATTTTAATTTTGTACATGCATGGTAATTTTGTCTGGCATCAATTTTAGGCGGGATTTTAAATAGTTAGCTATATATATTTTTTTTACCTTAAAAGCAGTTTTTTTTTTTATGAGGGTTCTAAATCAGGGGCGGATATAATGTGGCGGGATTAATTGTGTTTGGAGTACTCTAGTAGTAACTCTATATGAAAAGATAATAGAGCATGTACCACCCTAATACAACACATCAATCGAAGATGTTTGGAGCACTCTAGTAGTCTCTATATAACAAGATAATAGAGCATGTATCACCCTAATACAACACATCAATTGAAGATGTTTGGAGCACTCTAGTAGTGTCTCTATATGGCAAGATAATATGGCATTTATAACCCTAATACAACACTCAAATTTATGGTGTTTGGAGCACTCTAATAGTATCTCTATATGACAAGATAATAGTGCATTTACAATCTTAACACAACACTCTAATTGAAGGTGTTTGGAGCACCTTAATAGTGTCGCTATATGGCAAGATAAAATGACATTTACAACCCTAATACAACACTCTAATTGAATGTGTTTCGAGCACTACAGTATTGTCTCTAGATTGCAAGATAATAGGGCATTTACAACTTTACTAGAACACTCCAATTGAAGGTGTTTGGGGCACTCTAGTAGTGTCCCTATATGGCAAGATAATAGGATATTTACAACCCTAATACAACACTCCAATTGAAGGTGTTTGGAGCACTGTAATGGTGTCTCCAGATGACAAGATAATAGTGAATTTACAATCCAAATACAACAGTCCAATTGAAGGTGTTTGAAGCACTCTAGTAGTGCCCCAATATGGCAAGAAATTTGGGCATTTACAACCCCAATACAACACTAAAATTGATAGTGTTTGGAGAACTCTAGTATTATCTCTATATGGCAAGATAATTAGGTATTAATACTTGAATTGATGGTGTTCCGAGCTCTCTAGAAGTGTCTCAATATGGCAAGACCATAGCACATTAACAACCCTAATACAACACTCCAATTGAAGCTGCTTGGAGCACTCTAGTAGTGTCTCAAGATGGCAAGATAATAAGACATTTATAAATGTAGTACAACACTCCAATTGATGGCATTTGGAGAACTCTGGTATTGTCCCTACAGGGCAAGATAATATGGCATTTACAACACTAATACAACACTCCAATTGAAAGTGTTTGGAGAACTCTAGTAGTGTCTCTATACAACAAGATAATCGGACATTTACAACCCTAATACAACACTCCAATTGAAGGTGTTTGGAGAACTCTAATATTGTCTCTATATGGCAACATAATTAGGCATTTACAACTGTAATACAACACTCCAATTGAAGGTGTTTGGAGAACTCTAATATTGTCTCTATACGGCAACATAATTGGATTTTTACAACCCTAATACAACACACCAATTCATGGTGTTTTGAGCTCTCTATTAGTGTCACTATATGGCAAGATAATAGAGCATTCACAAGCCTAATACAATATTGCAATTGAAGATGTTTGGAGCACTATGATATTGTCTCCATATTGCAAGATAATAGGGCATTTACAACTTTAATAGAACACTCCAATTGTTGGTGTTTGGGGCACTCTAGTAGTATCTCTATATGGCAAGATAATTGAGCATTTACAACCCCATTACAACACTCCAATTAAATGTGTTTGGAGCACTATAGTATTGTCTCCATATTGCAAGATAATATGGCAATTACAACTGTAATACAACACTCCAATTGAAGGCGTTTGGAGAATTATGGTATTGTCCCTATATGGCAAGATAATTGCACATTAACAACCCTAATACAACACTCCAATTGAATGTGTTTGGGGAACTCTAGTAGTGTCTCTATACGGCAAGATAATCGGGCATTTACAAACCTAACACAACACTCCAATTGAAGGTGTTTGACGTATTCTAGTAGTGTCTCCAGCTAGGGGTGTAAACGGATCAGATATTATCCGCATTCATCCGGATCTGAATCTGAAAAATTCTGGATTCGGATACGGATATTTTCGGATACGGATCTGGATTCGGATAATTTTTTACCGGATACGGATGCGGATACGGTTCTGGATATTGAATCAGATACGGATCCGGATACGGATAATTATCCGTATCCGACAACTTATTTAATTTGGATATCCAAATTCTCATGTCACTAAAGACTAAAGTTGTTTAATTTTCCCTAAAGTTGTTTTGTCTCTGTGTACCACTCTTTCTCCATTTTGCAATGTACTGGATATATGTATTTGTATATTGTTGTTTATAAATCAAGGACCTATGGACAATTTCAACCAAATATATATATATAGGACGTGGCTACGGTGCTATGGGTAGCTAAGAGGCCTCCATGCTATGGCTCGGATTTCGAGTTTTCAAAATCCTAACGGTCAATCCGAACCGTTCATCTTGTTCTCCATATTAATATGTGCTTGGAGACCAAATTTTACATTTTTCTGAATTTTTTTACTATTTATTAAGCCACTTTGAAAACCCCTGATCCAACGGTGGCTTAACCCAACAGTAAAATCAGAAACTACCGTTGGATCAGCGGTTTTCAAAGTGGCTTAATAAATAGTAAAAAAATTCATAAAAATGTAAAATTTGGTCTCCAAGCACATATTAATATGGAGAACAAGATGAACGGTTCGGATCGACCATTAGGATTTTGAAAACTCAAAATCCGAGCCGTAGCACGGAAGCCTCCTAGCTACCCATAGCATATTAGCCAAAACCTATATATATATATGAGTTATTGAACTACATAAGTACATATACATGTATACTTATGATTGAAACCAACAAATTTTTTATAAAAAATATTAGATCTAATTTATGGATGAAAAAATTTATATTTAGATGTTATTCTTTATTAAAATGTATATTAGTAATTTATTTTCAATTATCCGAATTATATTCATATCCGTATCCGTTTCCGTCCGATATCCGATTCGTATCCGTATCCATTTAATATCCGATCTGTATCTGTATCCGAGACTATCCGTATTCATATCCGTATCCGAAAAATTATAACGGATACGGATATGGTAAGGCCACTATCCGATCCGTATCCGACCGTTTACACCCCTATCTTCAGCTGACTATAAAATAGGACACTTACAACCCTAATACAATACTCCAATTGATGGTATTTGGAGCACTCTAGTAGTGTCTCTATATGGAAATATAATAGAGCATGTACCACCCTAATATAACACATCAATTGAAGGTGTTTGGAGCACTCTAGTATGTCTCAATATGGCAAGATAATAGGGCATTTACAATCCTAATAAAACACTCAAATTTATGGTGTTTGGAGCACCCTAGTAGTGTTTCTATATGACAATATAATAGTGCATTTACAATCCTAACACCACTCCAATCGAAGGTGTTTGGAGCACCCTAATAGTGTCGCTATATGGCAAGATAAAAGGGCATTTACAACTGTAATACAATACTCCGATTTAAGGTCTTCAGAAAACTTTAGTAGTGTCTCTATATGGCAAGATAATATGGCATTTACAACTCTAATACAACACTCAAATTAAAGGTGTTTAGTATTGTCTCCATATTACATGATAATGGGGCATTTACAACTGTAATACATTTACAACCCTAATGCAACACTCCAATTAAAGGTGTTAGGTGCACCCTAATAGTGTCCCTATATGGCAAGATAAAAAGGCATTTACAACTCTAATACCATACTCCAATTGAAGGACTTTGGAAAACTCTAAAAGTGTCTCTATATGGCAAGATAATTAGGCATTTACAACACTAATACAACACTCCAATTGAATGTGTTTGGAGCACTATAGTAAAGTGTCTCTATGTGGCAAGATAATTGGGCATTTACAACTCTAATACAACACTCCAATTGAATGTGTTTGGAGCACTATAGTATTGTCTCTAGATTGCAAGATAATAGAGCATTTACCACTTTAATAGAACACTCCAATTGAAGGTGTTTGGGACACTCTAGTAGTGTCCCTATATGGCAAGATAATAGGGTTTACAACCCTAATACAACACTCCAATTGAAGGTGTTTGGAGAACTCTAATATTGTCTCTATATGGCAACATAATTAGGCATTTACAACCGTAATATAACACTCCAATTGAAGGTGTTTGGAGAACTCTAATATTGTCTCTATATGGCAACATAATTAGGCATTTACAACCATAATACAA
This sequence comes from Carex pumila, assembly GCA_033356055.1. NCBI lineage: Eukaryota > Viridiplantae > Streptophyta > Magnoliopsida > Poales > Cyperaceae > Carex > Carex pumila. Next base: position 333,672 of record JARJHM010000281.1, on the reverse strand, counting down.
CACTCCAATTGAAGGTGTTTGGAGAACTCTAATATTATCTCTATACGGCAACATAATTGGGTATTTACAACCCTAATACAACACACCAATTCATGGTGTTTTGAGCTCTCTATTAGTGTCACTATATGGCAAGATAATAGAGCATTCACTACCCTAATACAATATTAAAATTGAAGATGTTTGGAGCACTATAATACTGTCTCCAGATTGCAAGATAATTGGGCATTTACAACTTTAATAGAACACTCCAATTGATGGTGTTTGGAGCACTCTAGTGGTGTCTCCAGATGACAAGATAATGGGGAATTTGCAATCCTAATACAACAGTCTAATTGAAAGTGTTTGGAGCACTCTAGTAGTGCCCCAATATGGCAAGATATTTGGGCATTTACAACCCCAATACAACACTAAAATTGATGGCGTTTGGAGAACTCTGGTATTGTCTCTATGTGGCAAGATAATTGGGTATTAATACTTCAATTGATGGTGTTTGGAGCACTCTAGTAGTGTCTCAAGATGGCAAGATAATAAGGCATTTACAACCGTAATACAACACTCCAATTGATGGCGTTTGGAGAACTCTGGTATTGTCCCTACAGGGCAAGATAATATGGCATTTACAATAATACAACAATCCAATTGAAGGTGTTTGGAGAACTTTAGTAGTGTCTCTATACGGCAAGATAATCTGACATTTACAAAAGAAATACAACAGTCCAATTGAAGGTGTTTGGAGAACTCTAATATTGTCTCTATACGGCAACATAATTGGGTATTTACAACCCTAATACAACACACCAATTCATGGTGTTTTGAGCTCTCTATTAGTGTCACTATATGGCAAGATAATAGAGCATTCACAACCCTAATACAATATTGCAATTGAAGATGTTTGGAGCACTATAGTATTGTCTCCATATTGAAAGATAATAGGGCATTTACAACTTTAATAGAACACTCCAATTGTTGGTGTTTGGGGCACTCTAGTAGTGTCTCTATATGGCAAGATAACTGCGCATTTACAACCCTATTACAACACTTCAATTGAATGTGTTTGGAGCACTATAGTATTGTCTCCATATTGCAAGATAATATGGCATTTACAACCGTAATACAACACTCCAATTGAAGGTTTTTAGGGCCCTCTAGTAGTGTCCCTATATGGCCAGATAATTGCACATTAACAACCCTAATACAATACTCCAATTGAAGGTGTTTGAAGAACTCTAGTAGTGTGTCTATACGGCAAGATAATCAGGCATTTAGAAACCTAACATAACACTCCAATTGAAGGTGTTTGGAGTATTCCAGTAGTGTCTCCAGCTAACTAGAAAATAGGGCATTTACAACTCTAATACAACACTACAATTGATAGTGTTTGGAGCACTCTAGTAGTGTCTCCATATGGAAAGATAATAGAGCATGTACCACCCTAATATAACACATCAATTGATGGTGTTTGGAGCACTCTAGTAATGTCTCAATATGGCAAGATAATAGGGCATTTACAATCCTAATAAAACACTCAAATTTATGGTGTTTGGAACACTCTAGTAGTGTATCTATATGACAAGATAATAGTGCATTTACAATCCTAACACAACACTCCAATCGAAGGTGTTTGGAGCACCTTAATAGTGTAACTCTATGGCAAGATAAAAGGGCATTTACAACTGTAATACAACACTCCAATTTAAGGTCTTCAGAAAACTTTAGTAGTGTCTCTATATGGCAAGATAATATGGCATTTACAACTCTAATACAACACTGAAATTAAAGGTGTTTAGTATTGTCTCCATATTACATGATAATGGGGCATTTACAACTGTAATAGAAAACTCCAATTAAAGGTGTTGGAGAACTCTAGTAGTGTCTCAATATGGCTTGATAATAGTGCATTTACAACCCTAATGCAACACTCCTATATGGCAAGGTAATAGGGCATTTACAACCCTAATACAACACTCCAATTGAAAGTGTTTGAAGCACTCCAGTAGTGTCTCAAGATGACAAGATAATGGGGTGTTTACAACCCTGATACAACACTCCAATCGAAGGTGTCTCGAGCACCCTAATAGTGTCCCTATAGGGCAAGATAATAAGGCATTTACAACTATAATACAACACTCCAATTGAAGGGGTTTGGGGAACTCTAGTAGTGTCTCTATATGGCAAGATAATAGAGCATTTACAACCCTAATACAACGCTCCAATCGAAGGTGTTTGCAGTACTCTAGTAGTGTCTCTATATGACAAGATTAGTGCATTTGCAATCCTAATACAACACTACAATTTAAGGAGTTTGGAGCACCCTAATAGTGTCGCTATATGGCAAGATAAAAGGGCATTTACAACTCTAATAGAACACTCCAATTGAAGGTCTGTGGAAAACTCTAAAAGTGTCTCTCTTGGCAAGATAATAGAGCATTTACAACCCTATACAACACTGCAATTGAAGGTGTTTGGAGCACTCTAGTTGTGTCTCAAGATGACAAGATAATGGGGTGTTTACAAACATGACTCCAATTGAAGGTGTTTCGAGCACTCTAGTAGTGTCTATATGGAAAGATAATAGAGCATGTACTACCCTAATACAACACTTCAATCGAAGGTGTTTGGAGCACCCTAATAGTGTCGCTATATGGGAAGATAAAATGACATTAACAACTCTAATACTACACTCCAATTTAAGGTCTTCAGAAAACTTTAGTAGTGTCTCTATATGACAAGATAATAGGGCAGTTACTAAGTTATTACAATACTCTAATTGAAAGTGTTTGGAGAACTCTAGTGGTGTCTCCAGATGACAAGATAATAGGTCATTTACAACTTTAATACAACACTCAAATTGAAGGTGTTTGGAGCACTCTAGTAACGTCTCTAAATGACAAAAAATAGGGCATTTACCACTCTAATAGAACACTCCAATTGAAGGTGTTTGGAGCACTCTAGTAGTGTCTCTACATGGCAATATAATAGCGCATTTGCAACCATAATATACAACACTATAATTGAAGGTGTTTGGTGCACACTAGTATTGTCTCTAGATTGCAAGATAATAGGGCATTTACAACTTTAGTACAACACTCCCATTGACGGTGTTAGGGGCACTCTAGTAGTGTCCTTATCTGGCAAGATAATATGGCATTTACAACCCTAATACAACATTCCAATTGAAGGTGTTTGGAGCACCCTAATAGTGTTGCTATATGGCAAGATGAAAGGGCATTTACAACTCTGATACAACACTCCAATTGAAGGCCTTTAGAAAACTCTAATAGTGTCTCTATAGGGGAAGATAATTAGGCATTTACAACCCTAATACAACCTTCCAATTGAAGGTGTTTGGAGCACTCTATTAGTGTCTCCAGATGACAAGATTATGGGGCATTTACAACTCTAATACAACACTCCAATTGAAGGTGTTTGGAGCACTATAGTATTGTCTCCATATTACATGATAATGGGGTATTTACAACTGTAATAGAAAACTCAAAGTAAAGGTGTTGGAGCACTCTAGTGGTGTCTCGAGATGACGGGATAATAGTACATTTACAATCCTAATACAACACTCCAATTGAAGGTGTTTGGAGCACCTTAATAGTGTCACTATATGGCAAGATAAAAGGTCATTTACAATTGTAATGCAATACTCCAATTGAAGGTCTTTGGAAAACTCTAGTAGTGTCTCTATATGGCAAGATAATTGGACATTTACAACCCTAATACAACACACCAATTAAATGTGTTTGGAGCACTATAGTATTGTCTCCAGATTGCAAGATAATAGGCAATTTACAACTTTAATAGAATACTCCAACTAAAGGTTTTTGGGGAACTTTAGTAGTCTCCCTATATGGCAAGATAATAGGGCATTTACAACCCTAATACAACACTCCAATTAAAGGTGTATGGTGCAATATATTAGTGTTTCTATATGACAAGATAATAGTGCATTTACAATCCTAATACAACACTTGAATTGAAGGTGTTTGAAGCACCCTAGTAGTGTCACTATATGCCAAGACAAAATGGCATTTACAACTACAATACAACACTCCAATTGAAGGTCTTTGCTAAACTCTAATAGTATCTCTATATGGCAAGATAATTGAGCATTTACAACCCTAATATGACACTCCAATTAAATGCGTTTGGAGCACTATAGTATTGTCTCCAGATTGCAAGATAATAGTGCATTTACAATTTTAATACAACACTCCAATTGGAGGTGCTTCTAGCATTCTGGTAGTGTCTCTGTGTAATAAGATAATAAGGCATTTACAACCCTAATACAACCCTCCAATTGAAGGTGTTTGGAGCACTCTAGTGGTGTCTCTATATGACAAGATAATAGTGCATTTACAATCCTAATACAAGACTCAAATTGAAAGTGTTTGGACCACACTAATAGTGTCGCTATTTGGCAAGATAAAAGGGTATTTGCAACTCTAATACAACATTGCAATTGAAGGTCTTTGGAAAACTCAAGTAGTGTCTCTCTATGGCAAGATAATTGAGCATTTACAACCCTAATACAACACTCCAACTAAAGGTGTTTGGAGCACTCTAGTAGTGTCTCCATATGACAAGATATCAGGGCATTTACATCTAAGACAACACTTCAATTGAAGGTGTTTGGAGAACTATAGTATTGTCTCCATATTACTCGATAATGGGGCATTTACAACTATAATAGAAAATACCAATTGAAGGTATTTGGATCCTCTAGTAGTGTCTCTATATGGCATGAGAATAGTGCATTTATAACCCTAATGCAACACTCCAATTGATGGTGTTTGGAGCACTCTAATAGTGTCCATATATGGCAAGATAATATGGCATTTACAACCCTAATACAACACCTTTAATTGGAGCACTTCAATTGAAGGTATTTGGAGCACTCTAATAGTGTCTCTATATGACAAGATAAGTGCATTTACAACCCTAATATAACACTCCAATTGAAGGTGTTTGGAGCACTCTAATAGTGTCGCTACATGGCAAGACATGGTATTTACAACTCTAATACAACACTCCAATCGAAGGTCTTTGGAAAACTCTAGTAGTGTCTCTTTATGACAAGATAATTGGGCATTTACAACCCTAATACAACACTCCAATTAAAGGTGTTTGGAGCACTCTAGTAGTGTCGCTATATGGCAAGATAATATGACATTTACAACTCTAATATAACACTCCAATTGTGGTTCTTTGGAAAACTCTAGTAGCGTCTCAATATGGCAAGATGGTTAGGCATTTGCAACCCTAATACAACACTCCAACTAATGGTGTTTGGAGCACTCTTGTAGTGTCTCCTGATGGCAGGAACATAGGACATTTACAGCCCTAATATAACACTCCAATTAAATGTGTTGGGAGCACTATAATAGTATCTCTATATATCTAGATAACAGGATATTTACAACTCTAATAGAATACTCCAATTAAAGGTGCTCGGAGCACTCTAGTAGTGTCTTAATATGGCAAGACAATTGTGCATTTACAACACACCAATCAAAGGAGCTTGGAGGACTCTAGGAATGTCCCTATATGGCAAGATAATATGGCATTTACTACCCTAATACAACACTCTAATTAAATGCTTTTGGAGAACTCTAGTAGTCTCTCTATATGGGTAAGATAATTGGGGATTTACAACCCAAATACAACACTCGAGTTGAAGGAGCTCGGAGCATTCTTCTAGTGTCTCCTTATAGGAAGATAATAGGGCATTTACCACCCTAATACAATATTCCAATTGAAGGTGTTTCGGGAACCTTAGTATTGTCTCTTATATGGTAAGATAATTGTGTATTTACAACCCTAATATTGTTGTTCGTACAATAATCTTTTACATCTATTTGACTAATTTGCAAAAATATACAATTATTGAATTTTACGATTTCTTCTACTTTGATATTATGTAGGTTCAAGAAGAATTGGAATTGCAATGTAGAATACTTGGACTGAAGAAATCATGAAGATATTCGTCAAGAATGTAAATTGTAATATTTAATAATTAGTAAAGCATGTTTGAGACTGTTTTTACAGAGCAAAACGTTATGTAACGTTTGTAAAATGTTATAACGTTTTACTCCTGTCAAAAACACTAAGTAAGAGCTTGATCAAACTCAGAGAAAACATAAAACGTTATAACGTTTTATAAAAATGTTGTAACGATTTACGGATGTTTTAAGGATATTAAATCCAGTTTTACAAGAGTCTTAAAACGTTATAACATTTTCACAAAATGTTCTAACGTTTTAATTAAAATTGATCTTCAAAAATCCTATTTTTGATCAAGATTTTACAGAGCAAAACGTTATGTAATGTTTTATAAACGCTGTAACGGTTTTGAGCATTTAAGCTGAGCTGTCAGTCTATTTGAAAACCTAAAAATCACAAAAGGAAAACGTTGTAACGTTTTAGCCCAATTAGCTCATTTTTGAGCTGACTTTATAAATAGGTGATTAGGCTTTCTTCCCAGATTATCTCAACCGACCCTAATCTTCTAAAAAGTAATTTTCTGAGAGCTTAGCCTACTCCATTGTTATGAGAGCTTAAAACTTCAAAATCCCTCAAACAACCTCAAACACACTTCACTAATCTCAACTTAGATTAGGTTAGAGTGATCTATTGAGTGTTTCTCTTGAGTAGCTTGAACTAAGAGACCTTGTTCTCATCTCTTTGAGTTGGCCGTTTGACTTCCCGCTTGGTGTATAAGGGCTCAATGGTTCACAAGTTGTAATCATTTCGTATTGGGTAATAGAAAGGCGCATCACTCAAGGTTGCGAAGCCCCGGAGACGTAGGCCTTTGTTTTGCCGAACTCCGTTAACATCCCGCGTGTCAAATTTCTCTAAACTCATCTATTTACTTTCAATTGCAATTTAATTTCAGTTTTTGTTAATTAGAGGTGCACTTAGTTTAACAGATACAACACTCCAATTGAAGGTGTTTGGAGCACTTTAGTAGTGTCTCTATATGACATGATATTAGGGCATTTACAACCCTAATACAACACTCCAATTGAAAGTGTTTTGAGGACTCAAGCAGTGTCTATATAACAAGATAATCAGGCAATTACAATATTAATATAGCACTCCAATTGAAGGTGTTTGGAGCACTATAATATTTTCTCCAGATTGCAAGATAATATGACACTTCCAACTCTAATATAACACTCCAATTGAAGGTGTTTCGAGCCCTCTAGTAGTGTCCCGATATGGAAGATAGTGCATTTAGAACCCTAATACAACACTCCAATTGAAGGTGTATGGAGCACCCTTGTAGTGTCCATATATGGCCAAATAATAGGACATTTACAACCCTAATACAACACTCTAATTGAATATGTTTGGAGCACTCTATGATATGTCCAAAGGGTATGGTAAAAAGTTTTAGTACAATTAAGATGTACTTTTTATCCCTAAATACACTTTTGGTTCAGATTGCAAGTATACAATCCTATCAAAGTAGTATATTGTCGGGTATCGATCCACAGGGAGTATGATAAAAACTTAGTTTAAACTTAACTAATTAATTTCAGAAAATAAAAGAAAAGTAAAGTGCAATAAAAGTAAATTGGGGGGGTTTGTTCTAATTAATCCTAAGTTTGGGTTCAATACCCGAAAAGGAGGAATTAAAAACAATTAAAGTAAATAAAGAAATGAAAGATTGGTTTGCTTTCTAGTTGAGAAGGTCTAGGGGTATTCGGTCTACAATCCCTTACTAATTATATCTATTCGGTATTTGTTTAAGTTCATGTATTATTTGATGAGGTTTCTAACCTAATATGTCATTAAGGGTCACTTTCGTGAATTAATAACGTGTCTAGGCAATTCGAACTTCATGGTTAGGTCCTTCACCTAGCTACCTAAACCATAAGCTCTTGTTAGTCTCTCCTCTCCTCAAAATAACCTCGTCGTCAAGTTTGAAGGGTGATGTTATGACCCTTCGTTTCTTATGGACGATAGTTTGGGCGACAACTGACAAGTTCTTGGGTTGAGATGGGCACGGGTCAATTCGTGCCCCTAGCTTGTCTTGTACGCTGGTTGATCCCCTTAGGATTTGAGGGGTTTTACTTGATTCCCTTGATTTAATCACTGAGAAGTGCAGGCACGCTTCTCTCTGCGGAGTCTTGATTTTAATGAGGCACCATCAGGTTCCCCTAGCTTTGAAGCTGAAAACATAGATTTGGTTGTAAGAGATGAGGTTTCCTTAAATGCCCCCAGCCTTTGAGATAGGAAGGTACGCCTGGTAAACACAAAGTGACGGGCACTTTTGGGTGCCTCCAGTTTTTGAGCTGATATGTTTGGTGTAGAGGTTGTGGTAGGAGGAGCAAGATATCGACTCCTGCTTTGTTTCAATTTGCAAAGTTGTTTGTGGGCCCTATGGATAGCCGGCACAGCATTGTCAACTATTATGGGGTTGACATTTGAAGTCACCTTTCGTGGTTTATAGACGAAAGATACGATTTGGGGGATTTCTCTGATAAGTATTTTGGAGATAAGGAATTGTGATTATTTTTTTACTCTTTAGCCTTTTAAATTTATAAACCTAAATACTCAAAGAAATGTTAGTTGCAAGTGCACAACCTATCATTGTAGTACTTTGGGTGTCGAACCACAGAGAGTATGGTAAATACTTAGCTTAAACTTTAATAATTAATTTCAAAAAATAAAAGAAAGTAAAGTAAATTTGGGGGTTTTGTTCTATCAATCCTAAATTTGGGTTCAATACCCGAAAAGAGAGAGTAAATAAAGGAAAGAAATATTTGTTTGCTTTCAAATAAAGGAGATCTAAGGGTATTCGGTCTACAATCCTTTGCTAATTCTATTTATTTGGTATTTGTTCAAATTCATGTATGATTTGATGAGGTTTCTAACCTAAAGTGTTAAAAAGGGTCACGGTCGTTATTCACCCTAGTTATCTAGACCCATTGAGCTCTTGTTAACCTATATTGACTAATTATTAACACAAGTATTTTGGTAGGTTGGATTAATGTTCCTCGAATTTTAGGTGCTGTCACCATCCTAAAGGGATATTTAACAATCATGTTTGCACAAAATACGTATCAATACTTAATCAATCTAGGTGTCCTAAGTAGGGGTTTGACTTCACGGTCGTTCTTCATCAAACCCTAACCCTTAATTTCTATAGTTCCGGTTATGGATATCAAAGTACGGTCGCTTCTAACCCAAAACCTAAGATATTTGTGTTCATAATTTGGTACTCTCATCTCATCCTAACTTCTTTGGATCATTTGCATAACAAAGAGATTCCAAAGCGAGACTACTTAGATTTCAAGTACTAAACTATGTAATCAACACAAATTATAAATCACAGAAATTAATAATCAAATCCCATAAAACAATCATAATAAAAACAAATAACCGAATAAGATACAATTAAACAAGTTCATGCATTGACCTAAACCTCTAGAGGGAGATCTACTGAGAGAGATGAGAATGCATGTGTCTTGAATGAGAAAATAACTCCTCAATTTATAGCTAAAGACTATGCCCAATCAAGGGTTATAGATGTGAGATGAGTGGGTGCTATATTTGGATTGTTTTTCAGGATGCATTGTCCAGGTTTGACTGTAAAAACGCGTCCATGATGCGCCAAAAATAGAAACCATGTTGAAAACGTATATTTTTGGCTTTCTGCAGGTCCAATGCCGATGCCCCGGGCCGCACTGGAGGTGAGTACATCCGCACTAGGCTCAGATTTTTTTTCTATGAAGTGTTGAGATTCTAAAAATTTATCTAAGTACTAAATGCGTCCACACTGGCTGTGAGTGCGTCCACACTGGACCAAATGTTCTTTTTTAGTTTCTCATGTTGTAGATCTTCCCGCTAGCTTTCCAAAAAGTGGTCCTAAACCTAAAACTGAGTTATGAGTCAAAAGTTATGGCCGTAGTTCAGGCTCTATTTTTTGGCTGACTGCTACAGTGCGGCTAGGCCACCCGCACTGGGTTCAGTTTTTCCTGTGTGTCCAGATTTCGGCCGCATCAAAATCCGTGCATCCGCGCAGATTTTGATGAATGGCTTATTATACCTTTTTAAAATTGGCATGCATCCTGTTCGCGTGAAAGCGCAACGCAAGTTTCGGTACGCTTGGGAGCGTACCTTTTAAAACCGCAGTTACACCTTCCGATTAGGGTTGCAAGTGCACAACCCTATCGAGGAGTATAATCGAGTATCGATCCACAGGGACGGTTCCTTTATCTAGATATTTACTTATCTCGACTAAAGACTAGAAGTGAGAAAGAGGGAGTTTTGGTACTTAGTTTTCCTAAAGAATCAACTCAAGCAATCAAACAATGTAACAGAATAGTAAATGTGCAAGAAAAGGTATAAACTGTGTTTTAATTTGGGATAAAAGATGTTTCAAGGGTTTCAGACTTCATCTCTGATTTGCCTCTAGTGGTACGGGTCTTACCAAGTTGGTACGGCTAGGCCGCACCAACCTGGTCCGACCAAGCCGAGTGGGGCTTGGTACGGGTAGGCCGCACCACTCTTGTAAGACCCGTACTGATGTACCAGTACAGAGCTTACAAGTTCGAGTTGATGCATTTCTTGTTGGTACCTCGTATTAAACTCTTCAGAAAGGTTCAATTGACCATACCTAAGGTTCCTAAACCTCAACTCTCGTTTGTTGGTTCAAGATCTAGGTTTTGGAGTCAATTCTTCACCTTCTAGGGTTTCTAAACCTCAACTCTCGTGTTTTGGTCCAGATCCTCTAATTGATTGATTGGAGATCTAAGGTATCCTCTAATATGTCAATTAGGGGAGAATTCAACCTTTCGGTTTCAATTCGAACAAGTCTACCTAAAGGGATTGGTTTGGTTGAGGGAAGGCAATGGTCACATGACCTTGTTAGGGTTGATCTACCACTATAGGCACACCATATGCAATCACAGAAAGACAAAGCAATCAAGACGAGCAAATACACAATCAATTCAATCAAAAGAGTTCATACAAGATCCAAATCAAGAAAAGCAACACAAATCAAGAAAATCCATCTACAAACCCTAGAAACAATGATCTACTACTCACAAGTCATGGATCTGTCCAGAAATACAAGAAAAGAGATAAAGAGAGGCATGATAGAACTAGATCGAAGATCGGATGTGGAGAAGAGGTTGATCCGTCGATTTTCACCTCTTCCTCTTCCTTCTTCTTCTCTCCTTGCTCCTTTGCTCTCTTTCTCTCTTTCTCTGAGCTCTCAATCTGGAATGAAATGTGAATCCCCCGAAAATGGAGAGATCCCTCGCTTTAAATAGCCTCTGCCAAGATTTGAATTCTCTCAGGCGGCATCTATGTACGGCCCGTACCAAAGTGGTACGGCTAGGTCGTACAAGATGGAAGGGAGGCTGGATCGGCTAAGCCTGGTAAGGGCCGTACCAAATCTGGTAAGGGCTGTACCAAGTCTGGTAAGGGCCGTACCAGAGAGTCCAAAAACGCCGTTTCTTCGTGTATTTTGCTCCAATCCTGCAGAAAACAAACAAACTTTCAGCAGTACCAAATTCTAAGGATATATCAATGAAATGCACGTGATTTTGACAATTTAGAACGTGAATTTGGTACGAAATCAAGTCAAATATAGGCTAAATATGCGAGGTATCACATCCATAAATCCATATAAGTACTTATTGTGGCCGTATCGCAAATCGTGCATCCGTACTGAGCATTTTTCTTCGTTTTTTTTTTCATTTTTCTTCATTTTCTGCAAATTAAAATCAAACAAACGCAATAACTTGATCTTAGGTGTATTCTATTCACTTTATATTCAAAATACAAGATATTTGGTGTTATTTCATGATAAAAATCAAATCGAATATGTATATAATTTAGGCCTATCATTCTCCCGCCGCACATATGGGTGCAGTGGAAGAGTTCTTTTTCACAACTCTCAAAATAGAGAATGGGTTATGGGTAGGGAGAGCGGGTTCAGCTACCAATTCATTCTGGTAGGATTGAAGGGTTCTCTTTTTGATGATAGGGGCCAAAGCAGCATAGTTGACCCTGGTCATTTGCTTTGAGGCACATCTTCTTATGTGCCTGATTTTGGAAGGCAGGGCAAAGGTTTAGCCATCTTTGCTCTTGGGAGTGAGGCAATAGCACACCTCGTCTTCCACTTCAGCTTTCTCCTTGGTTATAGACTCGAGGGATTCCTACTCAATCATAGGGGTAGGTGCAGAAAACTTGAAGACACCAGGGACCGCAAAGGTCCCGAAGAAGAATTCACCTTCTTCGGCAGGAAAGCTGTTCATCTGGTTGGTTGCCGCGCTCAGAAAATTCATTATAGTTATCCTTCTGCAATTTAAACAAAACTTGACATTTCATTAGTTGATTTTTACTTGAAAAGTGAGGACCTACTGTTCTTACATGAGTTTAGCCTGATTACTCAGTTCATAGGCAGCGATTACAAACATAAAAGAACAAGACTTTACCCAAGCGACCCAACGACTTATTGATTTGGGAATTTTGAAAGTCATTAGCCACTTGGGTATAGTTCCTTTTGTATTCGCATCTGATCCTGAACATGTGAGGAGGAGAAAGTCCCACCAGGTGTGCTAAAACCTGTAGGGCTCTAAGAGTTGCACTAGAAGAGGGGGAATCAGTTTGAATGTATGTGCTAATCCCTTATTGCAATACAGAACAGAGTTCCGAGATATCCCTCAGCATACCTTTCGGTTCACTCTTGTGACAGGCTTACAATTCATAATTAGCCTATCGGAGTTTTATTGTTTGATTCTAAGGACGTTTAACTCTCGACAGACGCAAGCCCCCGCCATTAATTACATCAGACGATCTCTCGGGTCAGTACTGAACACCTCGTTCATTCCAAGATTTACGCCTATTTTGGTATAAACTGGGTAATCAGGGCTCATGTAAGGTTCATTTGGTAATTTTGGTAGGTTCTCGATTGATTTGGACATGATTTGGACATTTATTTGGACATGTGTGCATGTGCATGTGCATATGCATTTATATATTAAGACATGTGAATATGCATGAAAATGTCATTTATATGATTTATATTCGAGAAAATATATTTAAACATTATTTCTATATTTTTATTTATAAAAAATATGTTAAAAGAGGGGCATTTTGGTCATTTCAGGTTTTGGATGAAGTTTAGATCTGTTCAATTACTACTAGAATTGTAGAGAATTGAATTTAAGTTCATTTGAAACTGGTTGTGTCAATTTGGACTTAAAACAAAGTAGTTATGGCCAAAAAGGACTGAAAAGGGGTTTTCTGTGAAGTTTTTTGTATTTTCAGGGACCTATTTGTAAATTTTGAGAGACTTGAGGCTGAAATTTGAGCTTTTAACATGGTCTGGATGAAAGATGGGCTTCCAAGGGCTTGTTTTAAAAGATTTGATACTGCCAGGGACTTGTTTGTAAATTTTCAAGGGCTTCTCTACAAATTTTGTATAAGCAGAGGAGCTTATGTGTAAAAGGGAGTGACTTCTATACTTTGAGGTTGGTGCTGGGAGCATCAAAAGGTGTGCTAAGTCTTTAATTAGTGCACTAGGCCTTAGATCTTTGACAGATGAGCCTTAGGATTAGTGCAAGGCATGATTAATCTCATGGGCTTTAAGATTTGGGCTTTGGTTTTGACAGGCGTATTGTGTTACGGTATAGTGCACGCGAGAAGTTACAATTTTAAAAATTTACTGAGTGCCACATACGATCTTACCATAACATGCAATCATTCACGCACGGTTTATGGATCATGTCACACACATGATCTAGCAGAGTGTAATAGTTCATACCTTGTCCTCTCGCCAGGTGACGGGCTTGGGTGCCATAAGCTATATCTTCATGATCCGCTCACTCCTTCTCATCTTCCCAAACTAGGGAACCCGAGTGACTATAACCATTACCAAAATCAAAGTGGTAGTAACCATTACCAACATCACCCAAGTCAAGGTCAATCTCAATTGTCAAGATTAGAAAAAATGATGGAAAATTTTATGGTCTCTCAAAACAAAAAGATTGACGAGTTTTTAGATTCTTTGAGAGCCGTGAACAATAGGTTGGATCTCGTGCAGACTCAAAATAGGCTACTTGAAACCCAAATAGCTCAACAAGACACTTTTGCCGCATGCCCTCAAGGCATGCTTCCCGAAAAAACCTGAGCAAAATCCGAGGGAACACACATATGTTGTAACTCTTAGAAATGGTAAGCAATATGATGGACCAAAGATCCCAGCCGAAGAAGAGTCGAAACGATCAGCTGCAGCAGAAATAGAGGCCTCTACGGCATATCCAGCGGCCTTCCTAGAAATTCCTGCGGCCTGCACAGATTTTCCTGTGATCACACCAGAATTTCCAGATCGCCAAAAATTGAGTAACACTGATCCAAAAAAAAGTAAAATCTTCTGAAAAATATGTTCCTCCTCTCATGTTTGTACCTTTTCCTCAGCGATTAGTTAAGACCAAATTAGATCAAGAAGTTACAAAATTTATGGACCATTTATAGAAAATGAACATTACCATTCCTTTTACGGAAATCATTACTCAAATGTCATCTTATGCAAAATTTTTGAAAGAATTATTGTCCAATAAAAGAAAACTTGAAGAGGTTGAAACTGTGGCATTAAATGCGAAATGCAGTGCATTTGTCATGAACAAACAAATTAAATTGCCCCCTAAACTAAAAGATCTGAGTAGTTTTACTATTCCATGCAAAATTAGGGACCCCAATTTTAATCGTTGTTTGTTAAACCTTAGTGCTAGTGTTTGTTTGATGCCCAAGTTGGTGTATGATCGACTAGGTCTAGAGGAATTAAAACAAACAAGAATGTCTCTTCAATTGGCTGACAAATATGTACGATACCCTTCCGGAATTGCAGAATATGTAGTTGTTCAAATTGGCAAGTTTTATATACCTGTAGATTTTGTGGTAGTAGAATGAAAGAAGATCCCCATATCCCTCTCTAATTTGGGCGTGATTTTCTCAGTACGGCAAGTACAATCATTGATGTCACACGGAAAAAGATTTATTTCTCAATTGGTGATGAGAAAGTGGAACTTGATGTTTTTCAAATCTATGCAATTTTCTTCTAATGACAATGACACAATTTGCAGGATAGATGTTTTAGATACCAAAATTGCTGCTTAAATAGATAAGGTAACAAATGGTGGACAGCCGGACGAAAAATTGGTTGAAATCGGAGCTGAAACATAACAAACTGGTGATACAGAAAATTTGTGCGGGCCGCAGGAAATTTTGTGTGGGCCACAAAAAAAAGTCCGAGAGCAGTAAGAAATTTTCTGACTGCCCCAGTTTAGCTTATTCTTCTCCCAAACCTTCTCAACTCGAACTGAAACCTTGCCCCCCCCCCCCCCCCCCTCACTCTTAGATTGCACAAAAAAGTGATAGGATACACCACAAATGACCTAACTGGAATCAATCCCAAACTTTGCATGCACTGCATCTTGATGAAGGATGATCACAAACCTTCGATCAAAGCTGAAAGAAGACTCAACTCAAATCTCAAAGAGGGGGAGTTGTTTTTCTCTGTTGGGAAGAAGAAATAAATTTTTTTTTTCATAAGCCATTAATACCTCCTAACAAAAATTCAGTTTGCATGGTAGAAATTTCACAAGTTAATGGAGCATTTGTGCAAGAAAAGACGGTGGCAACATCTAAAACCAACAAACATCGAGAAGTTGACAAGACAAAGCAAACTTGGCTCTCAAAAGCAAAATCCATGAAATTGATGAAAAAGTTCAAAAATAGGAGCCAAAAGACGTTCAACAAAATCAAACATAGAGAAAATCGACACAAACAAGAGCAACGGGGAGACCGCCCTCCCGATCCTCCACCCAAGCAATAAGGCATTTTCGCCTGTCCCTCCACTCCATGTCTTGTAAGTTTCCATGTTTTCTTCTATTTACTTTTTCTTGTGTGAATTTAAGCATTGAGGACAATGCTTCATTCAAGTTTCAGGGGGTGGAATAGAAGAAAATTGTATCTACATTTAGAGCATATTTAAATTTTTGCACAATTGCATTTTTAGGTGAAAAATTTGCTTGATTGCTAGAATTAAGGACTTATTTGAAATTTTTTGATGATGATTTGGATAACTTTGAAAAAATTAGAAATAACCCCATATTTGATTAATGAATTGCGTAAGATAAGATGTTTTGACATTTTTGAAAAAATAAAAAGTTGAATTTTATTGAAAAAGCATTTCTGAAATCGGCTTATGCCTTTTTAATTGAGAAATTTGAGATTTTAAATGAAAGAAAGATTATGATATCTATTAGTATGAATGAATATCATTGGATGTGTGTATTCATGGTGTATGCAAATAAAATAATAATAATAAAAAAGAAGAAAAAAAATATGAAGAATGAAAAAACGGAGAACATAAGAGTACTGGCAATAAGTCTAGTTGGGCGCCTTTGAGCTCGTCTCCCAAATATATAAAAAAAACAAACAAAAGAGTACTAGACTTTGCATATATCAACACACGAAGTCCGCGACTTTCTAACCTAAGCTTGTTCCAAGCTTGGGGGGGGGGGCAAAAAGAAAAATCACCACAAAATGAGGGCATAATTTCAGCGAAGAAATGAAATATTGATAAGTTCAAAAGATTAGTTTTTGCAAATATTGAAGCATCTTTGATTATGAGATTTGATTCGTCAAATTGTGGGGTAAATTAAAATTGATTAAGAAAAGTTCAAATTATTTTTCAAAAGGATTCTCGAGTTTCTAATGAAAGCAAGATCATGAGAATTTTTTTCACTTAGGGATATACTTGGAATTTGGCTAGTTTAGAAACCGAACTTATACCTAAGATTAGATTTTTGCTCGAGGACAAGCAAGGTTTAAGCTTAGGGGATTTTGATAAGCCTCAATTATATATACTTTCGATTAGGGTTTTACCTCTAAAACTGCACCAAATCCCTTGTATTTTAACTTAGTTTAAGATAGAATATACCAAAGAACCAAGTTACTGCATGTGAAATTTTGTGGGTGTATGTGTAGCCTGTAGGAATTATGTGTGAGCCACACAAAATAAATTCAAGCTGAAAATAAAATTCAAAATTTATCAAGTTTTCTCCTTTCAAAATAGAGAGTTGTGCGGGCCTTTGTGCGACCTTAAGGAATTTTGTGTGGGCCACACAAAATCCTGCATGATCTCTAGCCAATTCTCCATTCTATGCAGGACACAGGAAATTTGCACTAGCTGCAGAGAATTTTGAAGGCCACACAAGAGACCGCACGAATATCAGTCTGGCCTGATTTCACCATATCTCTTCAAATTTCCTTTCAAATTTCAAGGGATTGTTTCCCAAGGCACAAAAATAGCTATATATTGGCAGGGAGACACCGGGGGAAGATATCTTTCAACTTAGCTTTTATTTTACACATCTTTCCACATCTTTTCTATCTTCCCCAAGTGATTGAAGGCGATTGGAGCGAAGGATTGAAGGTTTTCTTAAGCGAGCAAAGGTGAAGACAAGGGGCAGCGAGCGAAGAGATTGGTGTTTTCTATTCTCTTTCTTCTCTTCCTTAGTTTTAATCATGTTTACTCTTGTATTTCTTTTGGATGTTAGCGCACCCATGAGAGGCTAGATTTCCTCTCTAGGGGCTTAGGCTTTAAACATGAACTTGTGTTAAAATCTACCTTAGTTGGATATTTTTCTCTATGATGATTGTTTGCTTGCATGTTTGTTCTTGTTGATTTTATAATTCATGTGCTTGTATGATTTGTGTGCTTATTAATTAGCGTCCTGTTTAGGTTTATCAAACTTAAAGTGCTAGGATCAAAGAATTGATGGTATCAAATTGTATACATGAATAACCTTAGGATTAAGATTAGAAATGACCAAATCTATTTCTTAGTCCGGAACCACAAGAAACAAAGATTGAATTGAGGTGAATGACTTAATCGTGAAGTCTCATATTTGATTGGGACCCCTAGAATTGAACCAAATATTGGTATGAAGAACTTAATCGTGAAGTATTGATATTTAGGGATAAACTAGGCTAACCTATGCTTATGGTCTAGATAGCTAGGGTGAAGGACTTAATCATGAAATCCGAATTATCTAGGCACATCATTAATTCACGAAAGTGACCATGTTTTATATTTAAGGCTTAGAAACCCCATAATTGCAAATATGAATTTAGAAACCAACTAAGTGTTGATTTAACCAAGTGATTGTATGCCGAAAGCCCCTAGACTTTCATCTCATTAAATCACAAAACTCATTTTATTTGTTTATTTAAATTGCTTTGTTTACTTTTAGACTCTCAATCGGGTATTGAACCCTTTTCGCACAAAAGCGTGCACACAAAGTCTCAGGTAGAGCTAGCTGTACCCTTTTTAAATCGTAATTGAGCTTTCATATTAGGTTGCAAGTGCACAACCTTTGTCCAATGGTACAATCAGGTATCGATCCTCAGGGACGGTACAATTCGAATCTAGATCACTACTTATCCTAGTTAGGTACTAGAAGTATAAAGTTTGGTTTGAATTTGTTTTAAGTTCCTAAATTCAACAACAAAAGATTGCAAAAGAAAATAAATGTTTGTTTCAGTCAAGTTTAAAAGGATGTTTCCAGGGTTTCAGACTTCATCCTCAACTTTGCCTCTCTAGACTCTCACTCGACTCGCATCATCTCTGATGCGACCCGCATGGTCTCTCATGCAACTCGCATGGCCCTCGAGTGAATGCAGCATTGCACCTGTTTCTGAGTTATTCGATTGTGCAAGGTTCTACTGACCCTACTTACAATTCCTGAGCATCAACTCTCATTTATTAGCACCAGAAACCTAGCAAGGAATTGCAATTTCACCTTCTTAGATCTACAACTTTCAACTCTCGTTTATAAGTGTTCAATCTAAGTCAATTGATCGGTTTGCTAAAGGTATCCACTATCTCTCAATAAATGGAAATCTCACCTTTCGGTTCAATTGATCAATCTTTTCAGATTTCTAACCTACCTCAAGTGTTTGATTAAGTTGCAAGAAAGATCAAGTCAAGATTTTAGAAGAGATGCAAGAAGCATTCAACAAAAGACAATCAAGATTCAAACAATCATAATCAAGCAAATAAAAGAATAATACTCAATCAATTGATCACAAGAACAACTCAAATTCAGTTGCAATACATACAATCAAAGCTTTAGACTACATCAATCCTAGAAACAAGAAAAGATCTACTCAAACAACATCATAAAAGAATAGAGAAGAGAAGAGATTATGATAGAACCCAATGTAGCAATCTAGCAAGGATCTTCCCTTCTTTCTTGATCACCACTCCAATTCTTGAGGTTTTGAATCTTCAAAATCGGAACTCCCTCTCTGGTAGCTGGGGTGGTCTATTTATAGACCTTTCAAAATGAATGTTTCAATTCTGGGCCTTTACTATCTGCTCAGGAAGACTGGATGCGCCTCGCGTCAATCCTGATGCGAGTCGCATCAAAAGCTTTGGACTTCAAAATTCTCCTGATTTCACCAATTTCCTGCAAAATAAGAATGAAAGCGCAGCAGTACCAAATTCTACTTGTAATCACTATAATAGACGTTATTTGATGGCTTAGAATACATGTCTTGGTACTGAAATTGGTCAAATCAATAGATCAAATATGGTGATATCAAACCCACAAACCAATTTTCAAACAACCCCCCCCCCCCTCATTTACTTTTATTGCACTGTTTTAGAATTAATTAATTTAGTAAAAGGTAATATTTCCCGTTGTCTTTGGATCGATACCTAAACTACTACAAGGATAGGTTGTATGCTTGCAACTGACTTATTATTGTGTACTAAGATTTTATAAATTTAAAAGTGAAAAAGTGTATTAAATTGACCCATTATCCAATACCTAAAATACACAACAATACGCTATAGCGTTTCCAGACCATAAAAGCTACGGTGCTATCAGTGCTATTCCACACTATAGTGGCATTATTTGGGTATAGCGTTGTTTTTTTAATCAGCCTGCTATGACGCAATAAACATTATTTAAACCTTTTCTAATAATATTTATAACCCTAATGTATACTCTATTGTCGATTCACAAGCGTATGAATCTATCGTATAGTATAGATTGGGGTGTCGATCCGCATGGATGGTGTATTAAGAGATCTAAAATGTAAACTAAGGTCTAGGTTATTGGTTCCTTTAGGTTAGTTGATTGTGTTTTGGTTGATTGGTTGTTGGTTGCTCGATTGCAATGTTGAATTACAACAGAGGAGTAGTAGTAAGTTAAGTGTTTAGAAGATAAACTTCTAGGGAATCAGACATTCTATCATTCAAACTCATTTAATCTTGGTTCTGGTTGTCATAATAATTGCGCACGGTCTGTCACCACCTGCATGCTACTACTAATACCTGCTAGTTTGTAAAGTTACTCAATAGCATAGGGCTCTGTCACCATCCACACACGTTCTAAGTAAACCGTACAAAACCTGGTTTCAACTCCAGTCAGAATCGCACACAGTTTGATCAGAACTGCACACTCCCTGTACTGGTATCAATTCGATCTGAGAGCTGCTAATCCTATTCTATTGTTGACTGCCTTACCAGTCTAACCAACACCTTAACTGAGTAAGCCCCTATCGATGTACTTAGTTCAGTTGCATGAAGATTTATGATAAGTCCTAATTACCAATATTTCACAATACCAATAATCGGGATTAGTCCACTATTAGTTATAGAATGCGACATTCGTCTTCTAAACCATATCCTAATAGGTTCCTTTACTGCAATTCGAATACAAGCGGGCACCTTGTTGGCATATTCTACTTGTATCTAAGATACATATATTCTTCGGATATTGGTTAACCTCCCAATTAAGCGTATGAAGGGATTACGTACTCCAAACATACAATGTCACTTTTAAGTACACAATAAACAAGAACATAAGACAGAGATCTCAATAAAAATTCATATCATAGTGCAAAGATAATATAAATGAACAACTAGATTAAACTTATAAGAATTCTAGATTTGGGTCTGTAAAACTTGTTTTGATCTTAGCTAGGGGTGCTTTATTATAGGATATTCAGACTCGAGGTTAACCCTAATTCGGCAAACTGCTGCACTTTAAATTTATTAAAAAAATTTCTGATGAATTAAATTCATTAAAATATATATGTCGTAAGGGTGTGGTCCCAATAAGGATGATGGCATCAAGACGTTGATATTTATAGTATTCTGGCATTTATAAATTTGTTAATTAACCCAAAATCCCAAATACAATGCACATTGTCGCTTCTTCTATTCAGTGAAAGCAAAAGATCTCTAATAAAGAGGTCTATTATATCCATTAGAAAGGGAAAAGAGAAGCACAACAAAATTGATTCTCGAGTCATGCCTCAAACCCAAGAAAATAACTCCTGAACATTGAAGCACTAAAAAGGAAACAAAAACGATTAAAATACATACATGCAGAAGAAAACTCTATGATCAGAGGACACCTTAGCACGTGATCACGACCCATCGTTTGCTCTTAATCGACCGTCAAATTTCTCTCCAGACAATAGTGATGACAAATGTTCACCTCATCTCCAATTCTCAAGAACTGGAGATGTCCCCGCACCTATCTTCTTCCTAGTATAATTGTATTAGTGCCTCCGTTCCGTCCGTTCCGGTATCAAATTTCCGTTAATTATTTGGCACATGCCGTTATTTTTTAGTTCCCTCCTAATGCTTCTTTTGTTGCACCGGTATTGAAGTGGAATTGCGTTTGAAAATTTCTCCAGTTCATTGAAAAATGGAGAGGAGTCGAACATTAGTTAATACCTCTTTTCCCCTCTTTAAATGCACATGGCCCACTGGTTAGTGACTAAATAAATTACCCCAACAATACATATATATGACACCACATATTACTCCCCCACTTCTCAGTTAATCTCGAGTTCCTCAATCATCCCAGCCAGATTCAACGGCTAAAAACGGTCTTGGAATTTTGTTAGCAACCACCATTTTACTGAATTATCCGTTATGAGCACATACTACCAAAAGACCCCTGATTCCGAAATCAGAAAGGCTTCGGAAGGTAAGTGAACAAGTCTGGCTGGAAAACAGGGTCCCGGCAAAACTCTGTAGGAGACACTGGTCCGAACCCGTTAATGGCATTCTCGTTATTGAAACCCATTCCAAGGGCATTCTCCCAGTCTCCCCAGTAATTGCTCGACTGACTGTCGACCTCCTTCTCGCACGTGAATTCAGGTGAGAGCACGTGCTCTGAGCAACTGGAGTCTCCGTTAGTGAACGAGTTCAGCCGCACAGAGTTGGATGTGTCGAAATATAGCATGTTGTCGGTAAGAGGCAGGGTCATTTGCGGAGGCGAGTGGGTCACGTGCCAGATCTCGCCCAGTTCGAACTCCTCCTCTTTCTTGAGTGCGGTTTGGATCCGGTTAGGAGTCACATTCGAGTTCGTGCTGAAGTTCGCTCTCGGACGCT
The DNA here is from genome assembly GCA_033356055.1 of Carex pumila. Taxonomy (NCBI): domain Eukaryota; kingdom Viridiplantae; phylum Streptophyta; class Magnoliopsida; order Poales; family Cyperaceae; genus Carex; species Carex pumila. The sequence goes on along the minus strand of JARJHM010000281.1, from coordinate 311,219 downwards.
TTGATCCAACCGGTTTGCGCTCCTCCTCCGCGGGTTGCTTCTCGATCACGCCTTTCTTGTTGTAGATACGACAAAGAACCCAGTCATCGAGCTGTAACGTTAAATTATATCAAGACATTAGATACTTGATCGACGGATCTGATTGAAGTATATTATAGCGATAACACGAGTTTTGTTTGTATTAGTTAAAACATGTGGCGTCGCTATCTTGGCTTTTGTGAGGCGATAAGTACGAAGTGTGGGGCCCAAAGAACAGGTTTTTTTATATTCAATTCTGCTTCATTTCAGAGTTCAGACGTATGAATGAAAAGGACAAATTAACTTTGAGTGAGTCTATGTTATTATGCATATTACGATTACGGCTTAATTTTTACTTTTTAAAATTTTAATAGTTAATTTGGTTCGTAATACAGCTTAATTTTTTATTTTTTAAAATTCTAATAGTTGATCTGAATCATTTATTTTGTTCTCTATATTAATATGTATTTGGAAATCAAATTTTATAATTTTTTTTGAAATTTTTTTACTATTTTTTAAGATATTTAGAAAATCACTGTTTTTGGATGGTGCACAATTTTCAAATCAAATAATTTTTTAAATATCTAAAAAAAATAGTAAACAAATTTCAAAAAATGTAAAATTTGGTTTTCAAACAAATATTAATATGAAAAACAAAATTAACAGTTTAGATCAACTATTAAGATTTTAAAAACTCAAATATTGAACCGTAGCACTGACCAACATGTAATATGCATAGTACCATAGACTCACTCTTTGTAAATATTTTATCTTGTACATAGACTTTACACATTTGGTGTAAGCTATTGAAATGAATTTGGGGGCTTGACGCCTTGACAAGTGGCATACACCAACTTTGTGCGACAAGCAGTTGTTGCGTAAATTCTTGTGAACCATGTACAACCAGTAATTATATTACATCCCGTCAACGAGAATCGCGGTTCAATTTATTTTACACAAAAAATATATCAGATTTTTGTTTGGATTATGAAAAATTACGAACCCTGAGGCTGTTGTTCTTCTTACGAGCTGATCGATCCACGTCAGCAAGCCGGTACTCGTGCATAATCCAGTTGGTTTTCACTCCCTTGGGTGGTTTTCCGGCGTAAAACACAAGCGCCTTCTTTATGGCAACCGGTTTCGGCGAACCGACCGGTTTATCAGCCCCGGTCGCCTTCCAGTAACCCGAACCGGCAGCTCGGTTCGGCCTACACCCGTTCGGATACTTCCTGTCCCGTGGTGAGAAGAAGTACCACTCTTTTTCCCCGTACATCGCCATGCCTGAAAAATAAAACAGTAGAAATAAAAAATGAGTTAATCATGAACCATTAGTTCTCGATCTAACGATCTAATTAAAAGAAACGGAGATCAGCTGAAACGCGCTGTAAGCACTAACCAGGGAGTTCCCAGGGATTGTATCTGTAAAGATCGATTTCAGCTATGATTGGGGCATTAATATTCTGGCCAGAACAGCGGCGGCACAGGTAGTGCATCACGAGTTCTTCGTCCGTGGGATGGAAGCGGAAGCCAGGAGGCAAGTTCAAATCTCCGCCGTTCATTTTCTCAGCTTGGTTAAAATTCCTACAGAACGAACAAAATTGATCGCTTCCAAATTTCTCAAAAGCAGGGAACGCATCTTTTTATAGGCCGAGCAAGGGAACGCATTTAATGATTTCTGAAGTTCATCAAATTTTCAAAACAATTAGTTTATTCAAAGGTCCATCTCGTTATGAGTCGGATGCTCTTATAAAATGTTGAACGATTCACAAGTGGAAGGTTTTTCTAGACAATTATGTTTGGAATCATGCATGCTTTCTCTTGAAGGGCTTCATTTGATAAATTCATATGATATCAAATTATCAATCGCACATAAGCACATGTAAAATAACTAGGGGTGAAAACGGAGCGGATACAGAGCGGAAAGTTGTAAAATTATATCTATATTCTCTTTTAATTTTTTTGATATAGATATAAATTAAATATTACATAGATACGCATCAGATCGTATATTTATTATAAAAATATATTAAAATATTAAATTCATAATATTTATCAAATTATAATAATAAATAACATAATTTATTCATAATTAATATATTAAACTAAATTGTATATATCTACTATTTAAGTACAAATAATTAAAATGTAAAATTATATCGATTCATATCCACACAGATATTCAGATATCATATATCCACATCTGATTTTTTGAATACGGATCGGATATTATCCACACCGTTTTAACCCTTAAAAATAACGCACATATATGTTTTTTCAAAACCATCTTAATAAATAGTACAAAAAATGTAAAATTTGGTCTCCAAGCACATTTTAATATAGATTAAATATCTAACGGTTTGAATTGGCTATTTTGAACTTTGAAACTAGAGATATGAGCGCAAATTAAAATACCCTCATTAATTCACGAAGTAGCGTGTGTGTATTTTACTATGGAAAAAATATCTAATGAAAAGTGGGTTTAACACTTATTTCAAAAAAAGTACCACATACACCTAATGAAGTGATAATGTAGAAACAATATCACCCTTGCCAGCTTGCCTTAAGCAGACCTAAACTTTTGAACACACAAATGTTCTTACTAATGTCAAATGTGTTATATATATCTGAAGGCAATCGATCAAAGATATATGTACGTGCAAGCATGGTTTTACGAACTGTTATTTGTTCCATAAATTTTGTCAAGTTCTATATAGAAAATAATTGATTTCTTCATAATAGAAATGAAAAAAAAATTATATTAATCTAGAAAGATATAATCTTTGTTTTAGAAAGTACTGGCTTCAAACATAAAAACTATTCATAAAATATTTTAGCAGATACTTCATTGTGAAAAAAAAATTACCAAAATATATACATTTCTAATTTGCGTTCTAACAATTAAAGTTCAATCCAATTTAATAACCAACATACTTCCCTAACCTAGCTACATACTAATTAGATTCATTAATTAGAATTAACTATTGTACATATATTTGTATTTCAGTTGAAATATAGATGGTTTAGTTTCTATTTTTTATCATGTCTTAGCAGTCGATTCAAGCAACTCAACACGTTCCATAATCTAAATCTTTTTAGGATGCTATAATTTATTATTTTATTAGATATTTGAAAATATCCTATTTGATATGAATAATAATTTTATTTTGTATTGTTTTAGTATCCTACAGATTATAGTAATACGTACAATTGAGTAGCTTGGATCGAAATCATGCTCTAATATCAACAGTATCAAATTGAGGAATTTTTTCTAAAAATAAAGTGGCTGCAATCATCAGTTTTACTAGAAATTAAAACTAAGTTGGTATTACCACCTCAGTACAAAGTACAAGGACTAGGAGGGTAAGTCTAGTTTTGAAGAACCCTTACATCTAAAGTCTAAACTTAGGGGTGAAAACGGAGCGGATACGGAGCGGATAGTGCTGATATCATATCCGCATCCGTCGGATAATGAGCGGATACAAATACGGATACGGATAGTAAACGGATATCAAAATTCAAAACCAAATCCGCCTTAAACGGATACGGATACGGAACGGATAGTCTACGGATACGGATTCAAATACCGATATAAAACGAATAATGGTCGGATAATTAAGATATATGAACTTTTAAGATACAAATATTAATTAAAACATTAAATATAAATATTAATGAACTTATAAGAGATGGGAGATAATCTATTCATATAATATATATATATCAAATAAGTGTATGGTAACAAAAGATGTTGTGGTGTAGTGGTTTGAAGTTTAGTCTAAAGGCATTGAGATGGGTTCAAATCTCACCTATAGCAAATATTTATTCCTCTTTTATATGGGTCCGGCCAAACTATCCGAATCCGGATAATCCGGATATCCGCTCCTTTATGACTCTGTATCCGAATCCGAATCCGTATCCGGATCTTTTATGGATTCCGAAAATTATCTGAATCCGTATCCGGAAATTATCCGAATCCGGATTATCGGGATTCAGATTATATCCGGATACGGAGCAGATATCCGTCGGATAATCCGACTCCGTTTTCACCCCTATCTAAACTCCATAAAACAAAAAAAATGACAAACAACTACATAATCATAGTGTTATAAAATCAACTAACAACATAAATAGCATACGTACTGAAGATTGACCACTGTGCACATTTTGTTAATAATTTTAAATTATATCTTCTCAGGACAAAAGCAGACTTGTTCCATGCCTTCTTCCACTCGAATCTCCAATTCTAGCTGCAAAAAATAAATCTAAAAACATTTAGGAGGTACGTACGATAGATTAATGTAACTTAAAATAAGAATTATTTTGCTTAAGATTGCAGCAAAAAAAGAAGCCAACCTTATGAATGAAATTAAGTCATTGTTGTCTCATTATTATTGTATTGTGTTACATTAAAACTTAAAGTACTATATATAATATGAAAATAATCAAATTTCTTAAAATTATCCTCAAATTAATATCAATTTATTTCTTTTGTACCAACCATAAAAGTTTCTTAATTTTCTAAGGTATAGATAACCTCCAAATAATATAAAATACACTACTATTAATACCACCAATATTTTCAGCCAATTATAATAAGATTTAACTGTAAATAAACCTGTATGGTAATTTGAAGACTTTTCAATAATCATGCTTAGCTACTATCTTCAAACCTCAAGTGTAGAAAAATACTAGCCAACCATTTTTTTTTCTTCTCTTTTTTGCTGAGAAAAATGCAATCCAACTTATAAAAGCACCATTTCATGCCACAATTCAACGCATAAAATCACGCCGGAAAGGATCTAGAGAAGAATCGGCGACAAGCGTGCCAGAGAGGTGCATCTAGTTTTGAACCAGCGGTTTTCAACGGGAAAAGATTCTCTGCTGATTCTGATATTTTACATATTTTGCATTGTTTATTAATGTCCTTTTGTAAATGGTCTGGGTCGGGCCCCGCTCGGTGGGGACCATTGTGACGTGGTAGGCTCTTCATAGACGCGGCGAGCCAGCGACGAAGGATTTTCAACCTATTTTTATAACAATGTTTAGGGGGTATTTAATTGTTGAGAGCCTGAGAGGAGCTCGTTGACAATGATATTTGCGTCCTGTTTTAATTAAATATAATTCTTGCCAGCTGTATTCAGCTTTAATTATTATAATAATATGAATCTAATCAGTCCAAAGTCTATGGCCTTATTTTAGTGCGGCGTGTCGAGGCCTGCCAAATAATTGAGGAACATCTGACGCTTTTCTGAAACAAGCGTTTTTTTTCTTTTTTAATTAAAATGGTTGAAATTAGAGTGGCTTTAGTTCTTTACTCATACATCTTGGAAATATTTTATTCATAGAGATTATAAAATTTGGACGCACAGTAATAAAAAGAGTGTTTCCTTTCTATCCAATATTGGATAGGAAGATCGAATTCATTTAGTTTGATCTATTAAATTTTTTTTTTAAACTGTGTGTAGAGGGAAAAAAAAATAATTGTGATCTATAAAGATGTTCACTTTTTCCAACACAAAACACTCTGTAATTATTTTCTACAGATACAGAGAATTTTGTGTCGCAGAAAATCAACCATTTTATGGGCCAGACTAGTGCATTTATACTCGGGCGGGTACGGATACCCCGGTATACCCGAGTTGGGTACGGGTACGTTTCGGGTACGGGTATACTCGAGTACAAGGATATACGGGTAAGGGTATCTCGGGTATATTTTTCAAAATCCATACCCTACCCGTCCTATACCCGTACCCGTGTACCCTTGACAGGTAGGACGGGTACGATTTTTTTTTTTTTTTTTTGCTGTTTTTTTTTCTCTAGTTTTTTGTTGGTTTTTTATTGGTTTTTTTGTTTTTTTTTTTAGGGAAAAACAAAATTTTTGAATTTTGAATTCGGATGAACAGTACTCGGGTATCGAGTACAAGTACTCGGGTACTAAGGTACGGGTATAGTCGGGTACGAGTAAACTCAGGTAGGGTATGGTCGGGTATTGGTTCAAAAAAACGAGTCCGGTCCGGTTTTTGCCCGTACCCGCGTACTTGAGTACCCGACCCATACCCGGGCTCGGGCACAGGTACCCTAGGCGGCAGGTACGGCCGGGTATACCCATTAAGGGTATTGTTAATCCTCTAGGCCAGACTAATTGAATCCGATTCATAATTTTTTTTTTGTTTTGCAAATTTTTTGTACAATTTTAAAAAAAAAATCAATGGATCAGACTTGTTGAGTCCGATCTTACTATATTTTATAAAAGTGAGACACATTTTTTTTATTTTTATGTCCGGATTTTATAATTTTTATGGATACAAAATTTCTCATACACCCCCTTTCTTTTTAATTTTAAATTAATTAATTAATTATTTTGAGGTGCATAATTTTTCGTGCAAGCTGACGGGGATCAGGAAAGGCTATTTTTTTTTTCCTCCAATTATGTAGCTATCGTTTGAATGGTGTTCTCCTTCTCATGTTTTTATAAGGGAACTGCTATTTTCAGGGCATAAGTTCAATTATTGAGAGCAAAGAGAAATTTTTTTTTCCATGTACCAATTTTACCCTTCTTAAAGACTTTCCTATGTTTTTACTTCTATGTTCTAATTATAATCTACTATAATTAAAAAATAACAGGTTATAAATTCAAGGAAATTGTTGGCCATCCAAAATAGGAATTTGATTCTTTGTTTATCTTAATATCTTATGTTATATCTTCTTACTCGGAATTTTCTTCTGGTTTTAAAATTTAATGTTTACTTTTTGTTAGAAAGAATCAAATAAATCAAAATATTGAGAAAATGTATATGTGATTTTCATGTACTTTTAAATTATTAACACAAAAGCAACTTAAACTTTGTACAAAAAGAAGACCAACAAATTTTAATCAAAATAAATTTACGGTACTCATAAAAAAAGACTGCTCTAAAAGCCTAAACTATTAAGATATTAATATGATTAATAAAATAAATTTGTACATGTTGATTTTTCATTTTTATTATATAATATCTAAATACGAGTTTATGGAATTTGTAAATGCTAAACTAATTCATTTGATTGATGAAATTAATCTGTAAAAAATGACTTTATTGTCTTTTTGAAAATATATGAAGAAGATATTGCACAACGGATGATATGCTGAGTTAGATATAAATCAATGTCGTTTTTTTATTAAAATTTAAGTCTCGATAATATAAAATTATATCATTACGTACATTGATATTGATTTTTGAACGTTATTTTTTTTTTTTGAAGATGCATTATTTATTTTGAAATAAAATGTTTCTAATATTCTATATAACCATTCTACAAATAATCACAACTTCACATTATCTATTACTTATGTATAAAGAAATATTTATAGAATGCTAATTTATTTCTTTGTGGAGATAATAAGTGATTCGTCTTACACATAATCATGACCGTAAAATAAAAGGAGGATAAAAAAAGTTAGTAGTGAAACACACATATCATACAAAAAATACAGTAATTCTATTAAATATATTTTCAAATTTCAATTGACAATAAATTTTATATTTCCAAACATGTAAGCAAGACCTTCCTATGAAATATATTAAACTATTCTTTTATGCTACACTGCTTCTAATGTAATTTCCTAATTTACAGCCGTGTTTAATTAGAAGCAAAAATAAGAAGGGATAAAACTGGAATTTAGAAGAAAGATTTATCTCTGCTCTCAATAATAGAATTTTTGCCATGAATATAGCCGCACCCTTTTTATAATGTTGTTATTTCATAGTTTCAAACCGAATATCTATGTAATTAAGTTACCTGATAGCTATGTATTTGTGAAATAATGGTTCTAGAATAGGATTATATTTTATTAAATAAAATTCAGAAATTTGAAACTCAAATAGACAAATAGTCATAAAATTATGTTGTTGGTCAATAGTCAAAGCAACATTTTATGACCCACTCACAAATCTTGAATAATTTTATTGGCTGAAAGAGGGTAATATAAAACGTACTTGAAGCTAAAGTATTTAATTTCATTGAAGCACTGCTTGGTTGTTGTACCAAATAAGTTTAAGGACGAGCTTTGATTGGTGAGTATTTGTTATATTGTCTTCTATGTATTCTTTAACGAATTACAAAATAAATTTGTACTGAATTACAAAAAATGATGTATTTATCAAAGGGCACCTAATACAAAGTATAATATAAAATGAATTGATTTGTATTGACAGAAATGGTAGCGTACACAGATTACATGACTACATGATGTTATAATTTTCTAGAGTCCGGCTAGTATAATGTTAATATCATTTAAGCTTATATAACACAAATTTCAAATTCTATTAAATCGATTTCAAACGGTGAATTCAAACCGATCTACTTCATTAGTTGTGTGTTTACATGCAAATTTCTAAATTTTTGAATTTATTTACTATCAAGTCAAGCGGTCAAATGAGTGAATTTTTAAGCTAATTTTAATACATTCATTTTTCAATATTTTTACAGCTTGATTTGATACTAAATAACTTGAAAATATAAAAAAATTGTATGTAAACGCATCACTCATAAAGTAAATCGGTTTGACCAATTTGAATTAATCATTAATTGAAATCTATTCAATCAATTTTGAAATTAATTTCATATGATACCATTATACCAATGTCATACTAGCCGGACTCACTTTTCTAATTGCAATATATTCATTGTTAATTAAATCTGTATTGTACTAGCTGTGTAGCCTGTGTTACGTAAATTACATAGCAGCTGTGTTTTCTAAATTACAGAGTTTTACTTGTAAAATGCGGATTCTCAGAGATTTGTTGTTGGGTCGGGTTTGTATCTTGATTATCATCAATAGCACCCAGTAGAAGTAGAATAGGAGGCAAACAATTAAAAAACAAAGTAAAAAAGAAAAATTGATCCCATCTTTTAATTTACCAGAAAGTTACAAAGAATTAATTTCGTTGTCCATTTGTGAGATAATCATTGGTTTACTGATTTTTTTTTTATATATAGACTTATATCTCCCCCCACTCTAACCCCAACCCAACTAAAAAAAGGCCCCTTATTCATTACTGTGCCACGCAACTAGCTAGAAAGAAACGTTTTATGTATATTTGCTATAAAAAAGTATAATGGCAACCTAATCTTTTATAAAATAAATTGAAGTTTGAAGTGGTTTTGCCCATACATCCCCCCCATGTTAGTTTATGACTTTTTGTGCAATTCTTCAGTTGAGCTGACTGGGATTGCTATTTTCCCTCTATTCGTGTAGCTATCAGACTAAAATGTACTCTTTTTATATTTAATTGTGTTGCTATTCTGAAGTATCAAACCCAATTTATAATCTGTATTGGTTACCTGATACCTATGATTCTAGAAAAGAATGACGAGACATGTTTTTATAAAGCACTCTAGAATGGTATATATTTTGGTATTATACTCGAATGGTTGAGGTAATAGGACATGATCCACTACTGGTCTCTTTCCTCTTTTTTGAGAACTCCCACTAATAGAATTAGAGCTAACCTTGCTAAGCCTAGCAACCAGTTTTTAGCAAATGAAAATACAATCTAAGGTTTTTTCACAGATTCTAATGGTTTTATTTTTATTTTTTATTTACGAAACATATCCAATAGACAAGAAGTGAGATAAACAAATTGATATAAACAATGGCATATCGTGCAACTGACAAATATATACTTTTGTTTAAATTTTAGTTGTAGCTAAACTCTTACAAAATGTTGACCCTTGATTTTTGGTAGGTGATGCCGTATGCACAAAGATTGCCTGTGCATTTCCTTACTACCATAAGAGTAATTGTTCCATCAATTACAAGCAATTGATTTAGAAATACACACACACGCACTCACATTTCAAGCAATTGAGTCCATTCTTCTTCTGATTTATCTGTACAAGATAAAATTGAGAAAAGTGTCAGCAATTAGAGGGTCTTATTTTTTTTCTAGAATGAGAGGGTCTTGTTAGAGAAAAGAAAAAAGAATGCAAACTAAGCTGAAACCACTCCCTAACACAGTTCATCATTGCATTAGTTAGCAATTCTTCCCATTAGTTCATGCTCCATAAAGAAGGCATGATACAAAAATCGGGTCCCGGAGAACCTAGCCTCTGCAGTGCCCGAAGAGGCCTAGGAAAGCATGACGAAACTTCTATCAATGACGCGTCTTAAGAGGACCTGCTTATCACGAAAGAATTGCTTTCTTGTGGCTAAACATGTCGAATGAAAATTTGCCATGATAAGCACCGGTTCCACTCTCTCCGACTCCACCAAATGGCAAGTGCACGTTCGTAAACTGCGTATATCAAGTTCAAGATTTGAATGCACTTTTTGAACTTTTGATAATGAGCCGGTCATAATTATCCAAGGCACTTCATGTCTTTTTTTTTTTCTTCTTTTTTTTTATGTTGGTGCTAGTAATATTTTTATGTCCAAAGCAGTGAAGTTCTTGGTCCATTATTTCAAAATGTTTGCGAGCATATTGAATATTTGAATCAGCAAACTTCATTACCGTAACAAGTTCAATTAGATTCGGTCTGATGACCAGTCTTTTGTTTGAATTTTCACCAAAAAAAAAAAAAAAAAGCCTTTTGTTTGATTGAGGCTTTAATGCAGGAACAAAGCTTTATAAGGCCTGATAGCAAGCTGATCCGTAACAAAAGCCCAAAATTTCTAAACAGACTAATAGATTAAGAAAAAGATAATTTCCTGAAAAGAGATGATTAAGAAGACCCTTCACTTGAGATCAAAATAGCTAGCAGAAACGCTTTCTACTAATATGCCCTTTTTTTTCTTCCTAAAATGGTATTTATTTTCGGTTTCAAGTAGTGCTCAACATTTTTCTTAATCAGTTACTCATTTTTTTTCACTTTTTTTTTATAGTTTTGCCGACATTTTTATTTTTACCCCATTAAAAAATTATTTTAATAATAATAACCAAAGTTTAGTAATAATTTTAAAAATACCCAACCCGTGGAATTTTTCCACGGGTTGGAATTTTAATTTCATTTTTTTTAAAACAGAAATTTGTTTTTATTTTTTATTCTTTGTATTGAAATATTAGAAATGTTGGATATATTTCTTTGAAAATAGATGGAATACAATATAATTTGATTTATTAGAAATACTATAACAAATAGCCCGGATCAATATTTTTCAAGCCGGATTTTTCGCAGCTGTAAGAAAAATTAATATATTTCTTTATGTGTTATTAGAAAAAAAATGCTTAGATTCTAAGTTATTGAACCCGGTTCAAAAGTCACTTCTATATAATCTAGAAAATATTGTAATCCTTCTAGGACATTTAATTTATGGAAAGTAGTATCTATTTTTGAAAAGAAAACAAAAAATTTAAGTTATTTAATAATTATTATTCAAAAAGAATTCTCAAAATAGATACAACTTTTTATAAATTAAATGTCCTAGAAGGATCACAATATTTTCTAGATTACATAGAAGTGACTTTTGAACCGGGATCAATAACTCAGAATCTAAGCATTTTTATTTTTTTCCAATAACACATAAAGAAATATATTAATTTTTCTTACAGCCGCGAAAAATCTGGCCTGAAAAATATTGATCCGGGTTATTTGTTATAGTCTTTCTAATAAATCAAATTATATTATATTCCATCTATTTTCAAAGAAATATATCCAGCATTTCTAATATTTCAATACAAAAAATAAAAATAATTTTTTGTTCTATAAAAAAAAATTTGGAATTAAAATTTCATGGGTAGGGTATTTTTAAAATTATTACTAAACTTTGGTTGTTATTATTAAAATAATTTTTAATGGGGTAAAAATAAAAATGTCGGATAGTTTTGGTAGTGTCTCTGGTGTTTATATATATATATATGCTCTCACTAGCACTTACATAAATAAGAAATACAAAAGCAGTTGAATTTCATGAGCAAAGTTATCATGTTTTGTGCTTGTAAAGAGAGTTTGGTGAGCGCAACTCCACAAATGTATCGGATTGGCTTCAATTGACAAATTTGAACCGTTGAAACCCACCTATCTCTTGAGTGATACGTGTAAATATAAAATTTTGAATGTTTTGAATTCATTTACACCATGTTTGGAAGGAGAGTAGAGGAAGGAAGGGGAGCTGAAAAATAGAAGGGAATAGAAAGGAAGATTAACATATTTAACTTTTTTGTGTTTTGATAATTAACGAGAGAAAATAAATTTAACTTTCATTTTCATCTTATTTCTTGTTTGGTTGATTAAAATTTAGAAGATTAATGAGAAATTCAGTGACTGTTGTAGGATTGTGACAAAAAATTTGTATGAGAATTATATAACTAAGATATAGGGTTGGACATTTGTGTTATTTTTTCTAAATATATTTGCAACAACAAAAATTTACATCTGTTATATCTCAAATTTGGAGAGAAACCGATTTTATTAATTATAATGATACAAGGTAAACCTTTCATGTCATGTATCATTCACCTCCGACATAATTTTGTCAACCAAACACGATTCAATAGAAAGTTTTATTTTCTTTGTATTCCCTCCCTTCCTCTACTCTCCATCCAAACAAGGTGTTAGTACAAAGTCAAGTAGTAAAAAAAATGAACTTTTTATTAGTTATTTTATAAGTTATTTTATGAATTCATTGTTCATCATTCTGTTTATTAATTGACTTTGTACTAAATGAATTCAAAACATTCAAAATTTTGTATACACATATCACTCACGAAAGAGATAGATTTCAACTTTTTGAATTCGTCATTTAAAATAAATTTGATAGATTTTTGCAATTGTGCTCGCCAAATTTATTCGGGGAGCACAAGCTAGCTTTGCTCGAATTTCATAACCTGGAAAGAGAAACTGAGTAAAAATGATTACAGATGCTTTTCATCTCTCCCCTCCATAAACAATATTTTCCGGAATATTTCGTTCATCTAGCAACTCTGTTAAACGCCTGAATGACTAAATGTGGTGATTGAATGTAATGGCATTAGGACTCGTTTGATAAACTTTTTAGTGTCTAATCAATAAATTTGAAAGTACTTGAAGATAAAAAAAAAAATTGGGTAGGTGCTTTGTTGGATATAAAAATAATCTACCTATCAAAATTTGAGAAGGTCAAATTGTCATTAAATTTCAAACTATTAAGAAGGTCAAATTGTTCACTGAATGGTAATACAAACTATAAATCTCATCATATTTATAGACACATAATTGTATTTAGTAGATTATACCTAGAAGTTAGATTTCTTACTGAAAATTTTCTTTTGAATGACTAATCAGCTTAAAATATTGTCCTTCATTTATTATCCCTCAATATATGATAGCTACCATTTTCACTTTTGCAAACACCCAATTTCTTTTTCAGATATTTGCAGCTAGCAGATAACCTTTGGCAGCATGGTGTTATATATTTGTTCCACTAACTGTTGACCATTTATTTTCTAACCTTTTTTTCGTTCGAAGTAGTATCCTCTTATGGTTTCTGATTCCATTGCACATGAAATCCTGGGAGAATCTATGATTTTCATGTGTGGGGCAAAAAAATTAGCAAATCAGATATTAGATAAAAAAAAAAAAAAACAACAACAACAACAAAAAAAAAACAATTCTCTGACTTAAATTTTCAATGTTTAGACTTCTGATTTTTCAATGCTCTTAACTTATAATCAGAATTTAAAGAATTTATCCTAATTTTTACTATAAATTTAACCCTAATTACATATTAGAATTCAACATAGGCAAAAATAATTTCGGGGGGGACAAAGTTAATCCGGGTCTATAGATCTCTAGAAAATTCAAAATCTCAAGGGCAGCTGTCCCCTCTTATCTTTACTGGATCTGCCCCTGTATGATGCATGAAACACTTAATTTAAAGTTGAATTATAGATCTGCATGAACTTCCTTTTAATAGAATTGGTTGGGTTAAGGTGAAAAAATCAGGGCATCTGGGCATGTAGTCATTTCCAGCTTTGCTTAACCCTGGCTTAATTTAAAGCTTAGTAGTTATATGCAGATCACCTAGATAAATGGTGGTTTGTGACTTGCATATATTAAAAACTGTTGGCGTTTTTGCAAATCATGAAATTCTGGGTGTAATTTGCTAGAAAAAGTTTCTTCAAAAATAAGGTCCTGCAAGAAATGGAAACATATATTAAAAAAAAAGATAATCAAGAGCCCTTGCGCAATCCTTTGATACTGGTACAGTGTTAATTTACTATCACGCTAGTTTGGTCCTATATCATGTGCTGTAATTGTAAACAAGTATCATGGCAAAATTCAGTATACCTAAAATTATTCTGTTGGAAATTTATAAGCTAGCATCCTGGCTGCACTTTACTAATTGTGAAGTGATCTAATTGCAAGTGCTTTTACATAAACCTAGATCAAAATATATTCATTTGAAACTAGCCCCGATATTAGTATCAGAAGACTCCGGTTTCTGTTCTGGGAAGGAGCCTTATAACCGCCGGTATAATCAAACAATCACAACTCATGAGGTTGTTGACGAATCATACCAAGAATAGGAGAGACTATTTATGTGTTTTCAGTTTTGTCAGGTAAGAGGGTATTGTTGAAAAGTCTCTGTAGACATTGTGAAATAAGGAACAATTTTAGGTATAATGGTTTATTTTATGCTGCTGTTTCTACAGAGCCTGTTTTGATTATAGTACTTCAAATTTACATGGTAGAAATGCTAATGCTGAAGGTTAATATGCAGCACTCAAAATTAAAGAATGCAATTCATGTATAAGCTCTTTCGGTAAAATTTAAATCATGTACTATTAAATAAGAAACATGAAACCGTCATATCACAGTGAAAGCAAACAGATTCCAAAGATCAACCAAAACTCCGATTTTGATACTTTTTGGAGATTTCAACCAGGTGTTTAGTGTTAACCAAGAACCATTACAACAGAAGATCGCTGAATCATTTTGCCGCAACAAAAACGTATTGCCTCTCTAGAAAACCTCTATCTTCTCTCTTCTGTCTCTGTATCCTCAACATTACCAGTTTGTTAACAAAAAATTTCTCTCTGTATTTTGCCATTAGCAAAAAGGCCAATCATTAAACCAAAACTTCCATAAACCAATCAGCCAAATCAAACATAAAGTCATTCTTACTAAAACCCGTCCCCACGTGTCAAAAGGCATTAGTCAAGTTTAGATGCAGCGCCACTATCCAAGAACCACACCAGACTCCCATCAACAGGATCCACCATCCTTGCAGGCGACAAACATGTAACCACCGACTCATCAATGGGGCCCACAGCAAAACGAACTGCATCTGCCTTATCATCTCCAACAGCAACAATAGCCACATTACACGCAGAGTTAATAACCGGCATGGTGAAGGTGATTCTCTCTGGTGGTGGCCGAGGAGAGTCAACTATGTGGGTGACCCAATCATGGTACACAGAGAGGGCCGGATGACCTGGGAAGAGAGAGGCCACATGACCATCCAGGCCGAGCTCCAAGAGGATGAGGTCGAAACGGGGGCAGTCGGTGGCGACAGAAGCAGCCACCTTGTGTGACTTTACATGTTGCCTGATAGTGAACTGGTACTCATGGGCTGCTGCCCCAATATCCAAATTATCATTTATCGAGCAAACATTGCTCGATGGTATCGGTACCTGCCATTTTACATTTTTCAGTACATTAAAGGGATTGTATTCCAGGTCCTGGTATTACACTAATTATGCCAGTACAAGGTGTCATCCACGCAATGTTAGTAAATACTGAACTGATAAATATTTCCAATTTTTACCTTGGACAAAAACTCATCCTTTGTAAGCTTGTAGTTGCTTTCAGGATGGCTCTTCGCCACAGCACGCTCATCAGCAAAAAAGACACGCCACTTTGACCAGTCAACTGTTATCATATATGGTGCCCCTGTCAGTTTCCTATTACATCAACCAATTACATACAACTTTAGTAACATTGATATTTCTATCTATTATTTTTTGAGAAATATCATGTTCAAGTGTATTACAAAGACACAATGAGAAGAAGCATCTGGTTTACCCTTTTATAGTCCTATGAAATAGAAAATTTTGCAGAGACCCTTGCAACCTTAATACTTTAGTCCTCTACTACCGTTAATCATAATTCTACACTATGTCTGTTTTAAGAAAGAAAAAAAAAAAAAAAAGAGGGGTCATACATGCTAAAAAAATTTTGTAGCACGCGGGTATTGAAGAAAAAGTTGCCTTAGAAAAAATCCAGAAAACCCCAAAATATTCTGTATTAGTGGTAATTTTTTTGAGAAAGCTGTATTAGTGGTAATTAGTGATCTGTTTACACAGAAAGTAAAATTTACCAAATGAAATTAACGGCGGAACGACCAGACAAAGCAATTGAGAAACATCCTCTCTCCTTAACTGATTTATCAGACAAATCAGAGATATATTCTGCCAATTTTGTTGTCAGATCATCAATGCAACTGTACATACGCACATCACCTCTTCCCTCTTTTGAATCAGTCATTCTTCACAATTTTGTGTAATCCTAACTGCTAAGCAAAACGTACATTAGATCAAATTTACTTGAGTTAATTTCAGGGTAAAAAATATATATAATCATGGATATTCTTAAACTTTGTGTGATCTGAATGACGAACAAAATATAGACGAGTTCAAATTTGTTGAAATGTGACTAAATCAGGAAAAATAGGTAAAATGTTGTTAAAATTTTTGGGGATAACAGATTATAAGATAGGTTAGTATTTCAGTATACTTGTTTTCCTAGATATTGGAAAAGTAAGTTTTTTGTATTATTTTTCTCTCTTGTGAAATATTTGCGTGATCTTCACTTTAATTTGTAATTTTGAAACAAAAATATTTACAGACCAATCAGAATAGATAAGTTCATCCCTAGTTAAAAAATTGACTACGAAAGACTGATTAGCAGGAGAAAATGTGATAAGAGAGATAAGAACTTGCGTAAAATTAACAGAGAAAAAAAAATGGCAATAAAATAAACCAAGAGTCATGTTTCAGTTAACGAAACGAGCACTTGTTGACTTTTTTCTTAAAAAAAAAAAATTAACCAAAAGATAATCAGCATTTTCCAAGTTTTTTCAAACGACAAGTAGAAAATACCCACTACTTTAACCCGATAAATTCCAGAAAAATGACTAAATACCAGAACAAAAAAAGAGATCTTGAGCCGCTGAGATCCAGGCTATAAATCCAAGATGTATTTCACATTATCAAATGGCTTGTATACTAAAAGAATCGCATGCACAGAATTCCACATTCCAACTACGAACAAAATAAATTAACGAGAAAGATCATCAAAGGCACGAGATAAATAAACGTACCCGGAAAAGGAAAAAAGGAAAAGAAAAGCAAAGGTTGGTGCAACAGAGCTGGTCTGCTCTAAGTTTAAACAATCTTAAAAATATCTCAATTAACAGTAGATAACTATCAACAGAGAGATGGGAATGGATAGAACCAACCTCTAGCTTCTCTCTCTCTCTCTCTCTCTCTCTCTAGTGTTATTAAGCTTTAATTTTACTGTCCTTATATACTACTCGGTAGCCAATAACGGGAGAGAGAGGGAATTAATTAAGGGGTAATTAAAGGGAAAGCCCCAATACTTGCTTAGAGAGAAAAAAAAACAAAAGAAAATAGAACCTTTATAGAGAAAGAGAAGCCCACAAGCAATGAATTCTTCACTGTACGCAATTTGTCGATGCACCCAAACATTGTTCCCCTACTTTTTTTCTCGGCTCAAGGGCACAAGATTCGGAATACTTATCCAGTTGTGTCTCGTACTTCAAATTAGAGCGGAACATAACGTGCCATTTTTCCTCTACTTGTAATAGTTGCATCGGACGGCTATGATCGATAGAAAAAGAAATATCTGATCAAATTCAAATGCAAAGGTCGATTTTGCATTAATTCGCCCGTATTTGCATAAAATTAGGACTTTCTGTTAATGAAGAATCCCAGTAAAATTATAATCGTGGATGAATAGTATTAGGGTCTCTTCTTTGGTCAGGGAATGGAATTTGACGCGTTGAGAATCTATAATTGCATTTACAAGAATTCATGAATATTAGTATGTGCAGAAATGAACATAATAATTTGTTGAAATGAATGCTCGATTAACTATGAAAAGTGGTAACAAATTGTATTTTATTTTAAAAATATGTGTATTTATTTAAATTTTTCCATCTATTTAAAATATTTTTTTGTAAAAAAAATTAAATTGATAGTGTGCTGTAAAATATGTGTTGTAATATGTTAAAACAAAAACATGTTGCCTAGACTGGATCCGGTTAGCCCCCACAAAGATGGGTAAAATATATTATAGGCACTTATATATACACTCTAGAAGTAATTGGTTGTTAGAGCATCTACATCTCTGAAACTCTTGGAGTTTCTAATCTGATGTGGCAGTTTCTAAATCAGTTTCAGGGATGTGGATGAGTTTCTTATTTAGCAACTTTGCTTCAAAATTTCTTAATAAGAAACCGTTTATAAACTCTGACATGACCAAATAATTGGCTGAAATTTTTTTCTCTTGTAATTTATTTACTGATGTGGCAATTAAGAAACTCTAATTTTGAGTTTCAGGGATGTGAGGGTTTAGAAACTTTCAGAGATAAAATTTCTAAAAATTAGTTAACAGTTATTTTGAAACTCCAAGAGTTTCAGGGATGTAGATGCTCTCACAAGTCACAACTCAAATGGGGAAGAGCATAGAGAAAGCGGAGTTAAAGAGATAGAAAGAACAGTGAAAGAAAAGAAAAAAAATTAAATAATATTTGATGATTTTTTTTCTCAAGAATATACACCGTTTTGGGAATTTTGTGTAGAGAAAAGGGAAAAAGTGAAAAAAAAATGTCATCTAAACAGGTCTTGAAAATTAAATTCCGTCCGAAATCACACTCATTCCCAATGGAAATTGAACAACTGATCATGATCCTGGAAGTTGGAATAATAATATTATTGTACATCGAAAAAGAGTAAAATTGTTGTTTTGTATAATATTAATGGAAATAGTAAAATTCTTAATTTTATAATAATAATAATAATGATATCGATAACAATAACAATTATAATGATGATATTTAAATAACATAAATGATAAATATAGCTAATCCACACATATCTGATATGCTTTCGACCTATTTGTTAAAACTTAAAAATGTGAATTTATCTATTTGAGATTTTTAGTTATAATGTGAACTCTCTAATTTGTGTCAATTTGTGTTTGACACGTAGGAATAGCTAGCTATTTTGATAGTCCGACAATTACGAAAGGAGTCCTACAATGGAACAATATTGAAGAAATAGAATTCGTTGGATAGTTTCCTTTCTATTGGGAAATTGTTTTATGTTCGTAAAAATAAGAGATTGATGGTGGAATTACGAGGTAATGACAGATTGACAGAAAGTTTGTTGATACAAAATCATGATCACATTTTCAATATACTAATAAATCATAGTCGCTTATTTTGCATGAACAAAACAATTTCATGATAGAAAAATAAAGATATACAATTGAATGTTTAAAATTCGGACAAAATTTGAAACATTGACGTATTTGAAATATCAAAATGAGAAGGGTTAAAATGCACCATTGATTTTGTATTCCAATCATATCTCACGTTTCTATCTCCGTTTATAAAATTCAAATAGTCGATCCGAACCATTCATCTTGTTCTACATATTAAAAATGTGCTTAGAGACCAAATTTTATAATTTTTGGAATTTATTTACTATTGTTTTAGATAAGTACAAAATCACTACATCTGGACCATCCAAAAACAGTGATTTTGTACCTATCTAAAACAATAGTAAATAAATTCCAAAAGATATAAATTTTGGTCTCTAAGCACATTTTAATATGTAGAACAAGATGAACGGTTCAGATCGACAGTTTGAAAGTTGTAAACGGAAATAGAGACGTAGATTATAGTTGGGACACAAACCAATGATGCATTTTAACCCTACTCTATCAAAATTCATATTTTAGAACATCAATTTTTCTGTTAATGCCTCATGACTCCATTATCCACATTTTCTATCATGACCGCATTTTTAGTATCTGAATCAATGTTCTAAATAGCACGCTATAGCGTTTTTTTCCTAAAAAAACTATGGCGCTATGTCCAAATAGTGCCGCTATAACGCGCTATTTGGATATAGCGCAATTTTTTTAACTCGGCTGCTATTACGCGATAAACGCTATTTAAATCATTGATCTGAATACATTATAGCCGCTACATTTTGTAAATTTCAAACCCATTCCTAAATTCAAAAATTGTCATATTTAACCTTCAGAATGTGCATGCGGTTATGATTTATTCCAATATTGAAAATGCGATCATAATTTTAGCCTGCTGCTATATTTTTAAAAAGTCTCTCCTCCGATTTAAATTTATGTATAGGACTCGGTGAACTTTTGTTTTAGAAATTATACGAATATTTTTTTTCCAAGAACTATCACGGTCCCCCTTTCCCCGACTTTTAAAATTAATTTATATACTTTTTGACCACAAAATTTTCATTTATACCATCTTAAAAAAATTAAATCAAATAACCACTATTTAAAAAAAATAATACGGCAACTGTGGACAGTAATTAAGTGTACACGGTCTCCTTTTTTTTTCATTTTTTCACCACCGCTTTAATTATCTCATTTGTCACAGTCACAGCGCTGCTTTGATTATACGTGGACCAACGACTTCACAATTGCCAAATTCCTGTGACATCCAAGAAGACGAATTCACAACTGCCAAATTCCAAAATGAAAACCGGTGCCGCAGTTTAAAAAGGAAATTATTGGTCCGCAGTTTGGTTTAATTTTTTTTAAATGGTAAAAAAAAAATTTCAGTTTTGATCATTAGATTTTATAATAAAACTAATTCAAATATTTTATAAATTTGATTTATAAATATGTCATTTATGAAGTAGATTGTTTTTAATAATTTGAAATAATTCTAATTATTTGAATATTAGCGAGCTCAAGAACACCGAAATTTTTATTGATACCCAGTTTTTTTTTATAAAATTACGCAATCTATCCACATTTTCATGGGATTTCAAAATCTGCTCCTTTCGGTGACTAAATAATGGGACAAAATTTCATTTTCTGGTAATTAAATCACCGGATCTAGAAATTGAGACCGGTTACTAAATAACCGGTTTCAAGAATTTCATATGGTAAGTAATCAGTTTTGTTTGTTTGGTTTTTTTTTTTACAAAACAGAATTTTTTTTATTTTTTGTATTGAAATATTATAAATGTTAAATATATTTCTTTGAAAATAGATGGAATACAATATAATTTGATTTAATTGAAAAATTGCAACAAATAACATGAATCAACATTTTTCAAATCGGATTTTTCACGTCTGTAAGAAAATTAATATATTTATTTATGTGTTATTGGAAACAAATAAATATGCTTTGAATATGAGTTATTGATCGTGGTTCAAAAGTTACTTTTGGGTAATATAGAAAATATTGTGATCCTTCTAGTACATTTAATTTCTAAAAAGTTGTACCTATTTTTGAAAAAAAAAAGGACTTTAAGTTATTTAATGATTGTTATTCAAAAAGAATTCTCAAAATATAAGATATTATAAGGTAATTCAAAAATTAGGAGACCAATTGCAGGACATAGTTCTACTCTAGATATTATCAGGTAATTTAAATATAAGATAAATAATAAAATGAGCTATAGAAATTCGAAGCAATTGATCTCCTAATTTCAATGCAATACCTGTGACATATTATACGATTGGCTTTTGTGTAGAAGAACGTTACTGTCATATTAGGAATTATAACGGATATATAATTTTTCTACATGTTGCAATCTCCAGAAGTGATCCATGAATTTAAATCGTTATCTTTTAGTATTTCATATTTCAACATGTCTTTTTATAGGAGCTGCGTATTTTTTTCTTTTTTGGGTATTGTAGAAGCTGGATATGTTATTTTAGTAGAATAGTCTATTTTTTTTATATTGACCTTTCCAAACTACATTATTCTAGTTTTGAATATACTTATGGATATTTCACAAAGGAAAGTGTTTTTGTGATTTTCATGGATATATTGTATAGGTGGTTCTTTTACTCTAATATTCAACATGGAAAACAATAAATGTAAAATTTATATTTTTAAAATTAATCTTCCGCAACAGCAATAATCTTTCTAGAACAACCAGCTGTTTTAGAGCTTTAAGCTGTCATTGCTTAATAAAATACTTATATACATATTTTGTATTTGGTACACAATATTTTTAGTGAAACTTTTATTTGTTTAATTTGTACATTTCAATTGAAGATTAGTTTGAGCACGAAATCATATATTCTCTCACTAGCTTAGCTTTCGAGAACATTATTGTCTATTTCAGAATTATAAAAAAAAATAAAAAAAAAATAGCAAGACCCTAATGTTTAAAATAATGACCGAGCTATGCTTAGAATAGGAAAACATGCCTTTCTAAACACTAGCTAAATAATTCGTTTAGTTGTAAATGTTCTGCATTTTCTGAAACCAGTACCAGCATATAAATAACCAAGTACTTAGAATATTTGAAATCCAAATCACGTTAGGTACCTGACTTTGTCAAATTAGATCAGAATCACTTAATTTAAGTGTACACGAATTTTAAAGCGATCCTCTATACTTCAAATTGGCATCAAAAAAAGTTTTTTCGGCTGGGATTGTTCTCTGCAGATATTCATTCCAATTTTTGTGCGTTCAAATTTGAAGTATAAATTTATGATTCTTTCAACAATAAGAAATTATTTAAAAAATTATATATAAAAAATTATTTTAAAAACCAAATACTCCGGATAGTCGTTAAAAAATACCCGGCTTGTTAGATGCTCGGGGGCAGTTATTGGGTACGCCAGTCAAATAAAAGCAAAGATAGAGATGTGACACGTGTAACGTGTTCCAATAGGAGTGAATCAGCAATCTGACAGCCTTCATTTCTGCTTATATTTCGGGAGGAGAGCAAATGAGCAATATACCAATATTCTTCCTTTTTTAATAATCGGGTTGCTTCTCTGGTGTTTCCTTGGGAATTTTTTTATAAATCATAATTAATAAATCAATTCTTACGGAATCAGCATGATTACTTTGTTTTTTTGAAAAATTAGAAGGACCGAGTGCTCCATTCGTTCTCCAGTTTTCCATTTTCTCCAGACCGAATGGAGCACTCGGTCTCAACTATTTTTTCAACTTTTCCACAGTTTCCTGTGCAGCGGATGGTGCGGTATATGCCTCCAGACCGAGTAGACCATTCGGTCTTGATTTTTTTTCCAATAAAATCCATTTCCACCGACAATTCACATCATTACAAGTTAGAAATGGTGCGGTATATGATAGCACTTTTACCTTTTGTTTCTGTGCACGCACCGACAGAATTCGTCTATATAAGACATAAAGTATTATGTTAGCTGAAAATCAACTCTCCCAAGCGTATCCAATTCACTCCCTTCTCAAGTTTTTCTTCTCCAATTCACTCTTCCATTTTCACCATTTATAGCTGAAAATCAAGCTCCATCGCAATATTGTGTTTTTACATATCGGCCTCTGCATTGTGTTGGTAGCTTTCATCTAAAGATTGTAGTAAGTTTTTTTTTTTTAATTACGTTCATAAGAGCATATTTTATTTGAAGATATTAACTGTATTTTTATTTTCATTAGAAAAATCATATAAAATAAATAAATCGATATATAAATATTGATTGACATTAGCTAAATACTTTTTAAGACAAAACATACACGTAATTATATTTTATAGAAGGAGTCAAAATGTTTACCATTTCTTATGCTCCACTGTATATGGTCAAATTTTCTTGCATTAGGAAATTAAGATTTTAAAAGAAAAATGTAACTTCAAAAAAGTTATAATAATTTAGTTTTTTTTTATACAAAGTAATGAAGTTGAAAAGTTTTTTTTTTTTTGTATTAATCTTGAGGGTTTACTATTTCGTGATTTTATATAAAATGAACTATATTTTTTAACATTCTGACATGATAAGAAAATAAAAGTTACATGCAACTTCATAACTTTTATAAATTCTCAGTTTGAAAAAATAATATAAAGACTAAGGTATATTGTTTCACAAGCACTTGCTGCTTTTGAATGATAATTTTTTTTGTGTGGTGATATACTGATAAATAATTAATTAGATAGTTTTGAATAGTCAAATTATCATTTTAACCTGACACAAAACTGAAATTAAATTAATTTCGACTTAAAAGAAATCTAAATTATAAAATTATAAATCCCACTTAAATATGTTGTAAAATTAAAAATGATATCGATGATTGATTATGAAATTTGTTTTTTTCAGGTAATGTCTCAAGTAATAATAAATGTTTATCATGAACGCGAAATTTCAGACGCACCGACCTGCACATTTGCTATTACTAACTTAACGAGTCTTGATGAGCTAAGAAAAAATATATATCTTGGCATTCGTTTGCTTCCTAGCCAGTTTGAATTGACAATCAAGGCACGTTTGAATACCGCACCCCCTGGCTCAGCAGAAAAATACCAGTTGTTTAGCATAGACAACGGAACGATATGGCACATGGTGGTTGAACATGCCACTCCGGTACTGAATTTTAAACTTCTTGATTTAGTGGTTGAGTTAGTACCATTTGTTAGTCAGACCAATTATGACCCATATCCAGGTAGTGTACCTGGAAGTAGCAGAGACCCAACGGTGTCTGATTCACCCATATATTGTGATAACCTACCCGAAATACCGATAGTGGATGATTTGGTAACTCGTTTTAACGAGATGAATAATAATACTAGCTCAGACACAAGCTCTAGCTCAAACACAAACTCTGACCTTGGTGGCTCAGCTGTCGGGGAAGATGATATGGCTGAAATGGAGGATCAAATTAGAATGCAAGATGTAATGAATGAGTGGGTAAATTCTATTCCCTTTATTAATCGAGGATTGCAGCATCCTTTTCCGGCATTTAATGACGATGTGCCGATGCCGTACAAGGATGAAGCATTTTTTGGTTATCCACCCAGAATTGACGGTCAATTTTCAGTGGGACAGATGTTTGACTCCAAAGCCGATCTTAAATCTCAGTTGGGTGAATTTGCCCTAAATCATAACTTAGAATTACAACAAACCCATACCAATCGTACTGGCTATATAGTTATATGTAGAGCAGAGGGTTGTCCATGGAGGGTATACGCAAAAACTACTGAGACGGGAAATTGGACAATTGCAACAAACCCATACGAGCACAATTGTTACAGTATTGCTTGTAAAGTAGACAGTCGTCAGCTGACTGCCAGGATGATTGCAGATGTAATCAAACCTGGTTTGAAGGAGGACCTGGAGATGTCAATTAAAGCATGTCAATTTGCAGTTAGAAATCGATACAAAATGGTTCAGCCTTCATACAACAAGATTTGGAGAGGGAGGGAGTTGGCTATTGCTGATTTATTTGGCACTTGGGAAAAAGCCTACGAACTGCTACCTTCTTTGCTCGGTGCAATCCATATGTCTACCCCAGGTACAAAATACGTAATTGGGCATGAACCATCTACAGAAATGGGCATCCGTATTTTCACCCGTGTGGCATGGGCTTTCGGTCCATGCATTGAATCCTGGCCATATCTCCGACCAGTTTTAAGTGTAGATGCTGGACACCTATCCGGCAGGTATAAAGGAAAATTATTCATGGCATGCGCCTATGATGCAGAACAACAATTATTGCCAATTGCGTTCGGGATTGCGGATGAGGATAGTTCATCTAATTGGGGCTGGTTTATGCAATTTGTACGTGAAAATGTTGTCGGTCCTGGTCGGATATGCGTTATATCAGACCAGCATGCTGCAATCCGTTCAGTGTTTGATAGACCTAATTTAGGGTGGTGTGAGGAAAGGGGTGAAGCAGTTCATCGATTATGTTCTCAACATATTACGTCAAATGTTTACAAGTTGTGCAAGGACCAAATCATAAAAAAATATTCAAGAAATTTGTTTGTAAGATGAAACCTTGGAGGTTTAATGAGGGTATGGATTTGATAAAAGGTAGGAGTATTACTACTTATCAGTATGTAATGTGGTGTGGTAAACGGTTGCAAAATCTCGAAGAAGAGCCTTTGCAACTCCATAAATGGGCACAATGTCATGACGGAGGCATGAATAGGTGGGGTATAATGACTACAAACGGATCAGAATCGTTGAACAACGTATTTCGAGTGGCTCGCCAACTGCCTGTAACAGCGATAGTTGAACGCACATTTTACAAAATTGTGGATTGGTATTTCAATAGAGGTAAGTTGGTTCGAAGAGGAATGCAATTATCAGAGAATATATTATCAGTTTTAGAATATCGGACAGCAAAAGGAAAGGAGCATGGAGTGATACCAATGGGCCCAATGTTTTTGAGGTCGTAGTTCATGATGGAGTCGTCAGAACGGTATGTCAGCTGTTTACTTAAATTATCAGTTTCAACTTATAAATGATAACATTTAATTATTTTGATTTATTGATTGTAGGGAGTGAAGGGAGATATGAAGTATGAAGTTAGATTTCCAAGTGGAGAGGGGGGGATGCCTATTTGTGAGTGTCAGAAACCGCAATTTACTGGTATTCCTTGCGACCACGTCCTAGCGGTGTGTTGTAAATTTCGTCTAAATTCGATGAATTATGTAAGCCACTATTATAGTGTTGAAAATTATGTCAACACATGGAGGGGTAATTTTTCCAGCTTTGGTAACGCTCACAATTGGCCATTTGACGCGGGAGCGCCTATTATCAGGCTAGACCCAAATAAAATTAATAAAGGTAGGAGAAAACACAAGAAAATTCCTAATGCTATGGATGATATGGAAGCTCGAATTAGGCCACGCAATGTAGGACATCATCCAGAGGGATCCCATAGAACAAGAAATCCAGGTTCGAAATTACATAGTGAATAAGTTAATATTTTAATTATTTGACACACACCTAATTATTTTTTTTGTCATTATTTAAAAGGAACAACTGATGGAAGACGAAGAAGCGTATCTGGTCCACATCCAGAGGCATCCGCTATGTACAGAGAGGCAACTGCTACACAAGGTTCACGAAGAAGTGTATCCGGTATTCGCCCGTCTGGTAGCCAAGCAGAGGCATCCGGTAGCCACCCGTCTGGTAGCCAAGCATGGCTCTGAACAGTGCGATATGCCCGAGATCGGATAGGAAATCACGACTACTTTCAAGCAAAAGTCGTCCAAAAGCCTTTTCTCCAGGTGTCTGCACCATGATAATTCCTCTTGCGGTCTATTTCAACATGCGGAATCTCTACAAGAAAATTATATTTTTGTAATATAATAAAATAAAATAACATGTTAAAAAAGAAAAATTAAAATACTTACGGCAAGAGCTTGAATTAGAGCATCTGAGACATACCCCAAATTTGCTACATCTCCTTCCGGTTCAGGCACATTCTGGCTCAGAATTTCTTCGTTGTTTTGATTTGGAAACACTGAATACTGGCCATTGTCGAAGAACCATTGCATATACCCGTCATACCTTGGATAAAAGTGAAACTTAACAAAAAATTTCTACCATTGTTAAATGTAAATATTTTATTTTCAAAAATTTAATCGTACCTGTCCGGAAGATAAGGAATAAGCTGTCTATCTTCAGAAAGCTGTGCTAACAACTGGGGATGTGTGTCGATATGACTCAGCCAGTGATCACTCCAGTCCACAGAGTGTCCATCCTCAAACAATCCGTGCGCTCGTGTGTATTTGCGAATCTCTTCAAGATGGCTAAAGTGTAGAGGAGATGGCGGAGGAATTGCCTGATATAATCCGAACTGCCGAAAAATCCTCTCGGGAAATTGAACCTCTACCTCCCAGAAATAGATGCACCACACGCGACATGCAAAGTACGCCTGGTCTCTTATCCCGGCCCCATGTAAATTATTTACATCAGATATGTACGACCTCCAATTAAAAACATCGAACCTCAAACGCTCAAACTGATTCCGAATTTGCTCAATACCTACGTTGTAAACATACGACAATTACATATTGAATCAACACATATTTATATGAAAAAACATAATATTAATTATTAAAATGTACCTCTCGCAGGGTTACCCTCCCATTGATGCGGAATAGTCCACGTTGCTCCATAAGCCAATCTCTCATCTATGATATTGTTGTCAAAATGTACATCATGTGGTACGGACCGTGCTATAGCAAACCGGGTCCAAGACCACATCTGAAGCAGCAGTAATGGACCATTAATTGATCCCACTTTATACCTGCATACCCGTGACAACTGGCGATACAGGCAAGCGAGCACAGCGCCTCCCCAGTTGTAGTGGTCGTCACCTCGAGGTCCCAAATATTCCAAGAATGGTAAGTACATTAAAGAGACGGAACTTGAATTCGAATTCGAAAACATTATAGACCCGAACAAGTACATTGCATATGCTCGTGTGTGTTGATCTATTATATCCTGGTTTTTCACTAGTGCCAAATTCGTATCATTAAATTTTTTTTTCAACCATGTCAGACGCATATAGTTTTTTGAGATTGATACCTTCTCATTGGGTTCACCCTTATTCTCCACCTTTTTATGATAAAATTCATTATCATCCCATTCATACCCATCATAGACTTCGTGTCCTAGACAATCTAAGATCAATTGTGAATATTCATCATCGGTACATCCACAGATAGCCTTCCCTGTAAACATAGATGTTAAACAAAATTATAGTAGTACAAAATTTCAATTAATAACAAAAGTATAAATTAGCAACAAAAAATATTTACCAGTAACAGATAAGCCCCACAAACAGCTAACATCTTCCAATGTCACCGTACACTCCCCCACCGGAAGATGAAAACTATTTGTCTCGAGCCTCCACCTCTCAATGAGAGCAGTGATCAACCATTTATCTATCAGACAGTGACGGACATGAACCATCTGATACAAGCCTAAATTTTTCAAACCTTCTTTCATCTCAGGCTGGTACCTAACTGCCATTTTGCAACTACCAGTACGCAATTCAAAATCAGGCTGGAACGATAATTGACATGCAAATTTTTTTTTACAAAAATTAGATTTAGAATTCAAAAATTTAATAAGTAAATTTAAATTCAAACCAATATTAAATAAATACCTTCGTAGTCGCCGCATATAATTTATGTTGCTTTTGGGGCAATTGCAATAAAGATTGTCCACCTTCCATTTTCCACTACAATATAAATAAATTCATACAAAAAAATATTAACATGCAATTCCAATTCAATATTGACATGCAAATATTGAATTAAATATTAACAGTCATTCTATTATTTTTTATTATTCTACAATTACACTAGAAAAATCTAAATTACACTAAAAAAACAAATCATCCAACAATTATTAAATGCATGTACACTAAATAATTCTACAATTAATAGTTACAATATATAAACTTAAATTACACTAGAAAAATAAATATAAATTAATACAATTACTACAAAAATAATTTATACTACAATTATTACATAAACTATTTATTTATACTACATGCAAACTACATACAAATAAATTACAACATAAACTATTTAGTTAAACTACAATTATTACATAAACTACATGCAAATAAATTACTATATAAATCATTTTTAATACTATAATTACTACACAAACATTTATTTATACTACAATTAGTCCATAAGCCATTTATACTACTAAAAAAATACACTACTACCAAAAATAAGAAAAAATTACACAAAAACTATTTATTTATACTACCATTACTACATAAATCATTTATGCTACTAAACCATTTATTCTAACTATTTATTTATAATTTCGGATTATTAAGCAAAAATAGGAGAATTAAACTCCATACCTAACGAAACTTGTAAATCTGAAGCTCTTCTTGTTCTCCTTTGAAAAATACACAAACCTATATAATTATAATTAAAATTAAGCTAATAATTAGAGAGTAAAAAAAAAATTTGGTGGTAGCCACGGAGAGAGAAGAGAAGGCAGAAGCAAAAATGGTGATGGGGAAACGCTAAAGCAAAGACAACAGGGCGGGTCTGCAGGTGCAATATAATGCAATTCAAGACCGAATGGTATACTCGGTCTGGAATTTCCAGGATCTTCTGTGGCGCCTACAGGGAAAATGTGAAAAAATGGTTGAGACCGAGTGCTTTATTTGGTCTGAAGAAAAAGAAAAACTGGAGACCGAGTGCTCTATTCGGTCCTTTTGGTTTTTCAAAAATCAAAAACACTCATGCTGATTCCGCAAAAACTAATTTGTTAATTATGGTTTTAAAAAAAAATCCGTTTCCTTGTTTCAAGGTAGTCCCTCGACCCTCGTAATATACATATATATGACTTTTATTTTTTATTTGATACATATATATGATTGAGTGAGTTATGTTACTATGCAGTGTATATTGGTTCCGACATTTTTATTTATATCTAATATTTAATATATTTTATCAAACGTGGTTATTTTCTGCAGTTTGAAATTTTTATTTCAAACCGTAAGACAATATTGCGGTTTGAGTTTTTTTTTTGCACTATAAAAATCCCATTGCATTATATCTCTTTGAAATTTGAAAAAAAACAATCTTGTAAATGATATATATTGAACAATCATAGATTATTATTGATCTTTGAATAATAAATGAAACTGTAGTCCATTAAAAAAATAACCAAATACACACAATAAATAATAAATATATTTTAAAATAACTATATGGATAATTCTTGAACAATCTCTTAGGTTTTCGAAAAGAAAACTAATATCAGTTGTTGTATATCTATTAATTGATAGAAAACTTAATATGAATTTTTGAGGCAATAAACGACTTTTTTTTGCAATCCTGATTCTGCCAGATGACCAGGGATGCTCCTTAGGGCAAAATTCCGACCCGTCTCACCCCCCCCCCCTTTCGAATTGGGATCATACGCACAAATCCGACTTTCTTAGCCAAAGTTATTGCTGTTTAAAGTTTTTTGAAAAGACAACGATGCTTCCGTGCAAAAATGTCGATAACACATTGATACTTTATGCCCAGCTTAACGACAGTAGAAGTGCATCGATGTTTTATTGCCAAAGCATCGACGATGCACCTATGCTCTCTAAACGGCCATAACTTTATTATTACTAAAACATCGATGATGCACCCATACAGATTGGTCGTAATCAGTATTAGTTTTTTTCAAAAGCCTAAGAGATTATTCAAGAATTACCAATATAAATATTTTAAAATGCATTTACTATTTATTATGTGTGTTTGCTTATTTTTTTAATGGATTATAGTTTTATTTATTATTCAAAGATCTTTAAAATTATCTATGATTGTTCAATATATGTCATTTACACGATAATTATTATTTTTTTCAAAATTCAAAGAGATAAGTGCCATGGAATTTTTATAGTGAAAAAAAATCCCAAACCGCAAAAAATATCCGCAGTTTGGGTATTTTTAATAAAATTTCAAAACTTTAGTTATTTGTGGTAAAATATATTAAATATTGGATATAAATAAAAATGACGGATATTGGTTTGTGTTATGAATTTAAATTTTTAATTCACATTGTTTAATATGGTCTCTATATAAATATGTATTTGTCAATAAAATTTTACAGTTTATATTTTTTTTATTAGTCTTTTAGATGGGTATAATCACTGTGAATAGTAAAAAAAAATGTAAAATTTAGTTTACAAGTACATATTCACGTAGAGACCATGTTAAATGGTTGGATTGATCGTTAGAACTTTCAAATTGAAAATTTTAGTCCATAGCACTGACTAATATGTGCTATGCATAATACCATAGCCTCACTCTAAGATGCCAGTTCCACACGATCCTTAAAGTCGTCTCTGTAGGGGGGACCGGAAAATGCTTGAGTGTTAAGCATTTTCGGATCCCATCTCCGACACGCCCGAACGTATATTTTTAAAATTTAAATAGTTAATATAAATCACTTTATGTTAAATATTATAAATGAAACTTTATATTTGTTTTATAGCATGAGTTGATCCGTAATATACAATATTATCATAACCTCATTTTATATTCATAATTTGTTGTACTAAGAAGATACAACGAAGTCAAAGTTCTCAAAATTTGATCCGATCGAGATAGTTATATCTCACAAGCTCAATGGTAGAATTCCACTAATATATGATAAAATAAAAAATGAAAAGATTTGGACTAGTTGTAATCTAAATCTTAATATATACAAATTAAAAAAAAATCAAAAATAAAAGAACTATGTAGACTTAATGAGTAAATGTGCTTGGATGTAATCTCTACAAAATTCAATGATTCGAATTTGACTAATTTTTGTATCAATATTAATAAATAGTAAAAAAATTTCAACAATAATAAAATTTGGTCTCCAAACACATTTTATTGTGGAGATCGCATCTAACCATTTAGATTTTGAAAATATAAAAAATTTATTATGACAACTTATTGTAACTTGATTCCTCCTCTATTTAAATAAAAGTTTAATAATGAACCGAAATATCCAAAATCCAACAATTTCGCGCGCATAGTTATATTCAAACTTGCTGCACTGTAAGTCTGTAACCCAACAGTTTTGTTGCTTAGGAGGAAACATTAGGTGCTCTGCAACGCACAGTGAGTAGCCGCAGGCTATGTATGACGAGTGCCGTAGAATAGCTACAGGGGCCTAGAGTGCGAAGTGCAAACCATATTTTTGTTTTTGTAAAAGAGACTAAAACGTCCATTATATTACTGAAATAATATAATTATAAGGATCAGTTCAGCCAGAAAACACCCTGATTTTACTTCTTCTTTTTTTATAAAATCACAGTGGCAAAACATCTAAGCAAGCAACATGTTAACCAGACTTTAGAGATAACTAAGTTCCAAAAGTAGTCTAAAGAAGTAAATATTAAGCCATTTAGTAGAGGGTTGAGGGATATATAAGCTAGGCATAAAAAAGATAGAACAAGGATTCTATTTCTCCATTCATCCCCGGCATCCACTCCAGTATCTGGTTGGTAAAGAAATATCTCCATGTTGGGGAGAATCACATCCAGAGATAGTGCATCTTTTATAATAGGCATATAGCTATAGCAGCTTGCTTAGCTTTTTGTCTTCACATTTTCTGTCGAATAGCCAATTGTAGACTTAATAAGTAAAATAGTAGATTTTGCAGACTTTATTAAGTAATTAATCATTAAAGCAGATATCATTTCTATGTTTTCAAATAACCCAACAAGAACCATGAACATATTTTGTAAGGACAAAAATAAAAACTATGGCCTTGTCATGGACCAAATTTAACTAGCTTTAAAAATACAACTTGTACAAGTAATTTTTGTTTCCAACCATTATTTTATCACAAATATTTTTCTCTTTTGAGATCAATGGTTTAAATAGCGATTATAGCGGTATAGCAGGATGGTTAAAAAAAATAAGCGATTGCACTAAATAGCTAGCTATATATCGTCAATAGGATCATAGCTTTTAGGGTCCGAAAAAGTTATAGCTAGCTATTTAAAACACTGTTTGAGATATAAAATTATGTAAAATAAAAAATAATACTGACCTTTAATGTAATATAATTACGTATTCTTAATTTATGTTCAATTAAAGGTGATTAATATTATTTAGATTACTTGGAACTTTTAATGTGTTATGCAAGGTGTGAATCTTTGATGTATAGAACTTGTATAAATTAAGATGGAAAATGCTAATATGCTATGTGTAGCATAGAGGGCCTTTTT
Source organism: Carex pumila (assembly GCA_033356055.1). NCBI lineage: Eukaryota > Viridiplantae > Streptophyta > Magnoliopsida > Poales > Cyperaceae > Carex > Carex pumila. The sequence continues at coordinate 277,513 of JARJHM010000281.1, read as the reverse complement.
CAGATCAAGTGATTTTCTACCTATCTAAAAAAATTAGTAAAAAAGTTCTAAAAAATGTAAATCTGGTTTGCAAGTACATATTCATACGGAGATCATGTTGAACGGTTCGAATCGACTGTTAGAATTTTAAAAACTCAAATATTGAGTCGTTGCACGGAGGTCTTCTATACTACGCGTAGACCATAGCCAACTCCAATTAAGATTATTAATAAATTAAAATAAATAATTATCAACTAATAGAATCGAGATTTTTTTTACTTATTTAAGAATTTAGTTCCCATCATACAATGTACTGATGTAACATGAGTCTTCTCTCAATCATTACATTCCATCAAATGAGAGATTGAGAGATCTGAGATATTACCAACTACAATTAAAAATAATCAACCATATGGGATGCCTAATTGGCTAATTCTAGCTTTTAAGCTAAATTAAACCCAAAATAATTAGCAGCACCACCAACCCAAACAACTTTATAATTAACCATAATCCCTTCATCCCTTGGATATTTTAGGCTGTGCGTCTCCTCTAAGCTCCTCAATCTTTTTAAATAAAAATGCTGAAGGACCCCTGCAAAATTTCAAGTGTCTCGCCTGCACATCCAATTAAGGACATTAATAACTTACCTACAAAAGCAAAGTGCTCCATACATTCGCACAAAATTAAAAAAATATACATTCAACACACAAACTCCCTTCTTTTTACTAGAAATGGTACTTGAACCATTCTTTATTCCACGATCTGTTTCGTTACTGAGCAAAAGAGATGTATCAAAGAGCCGTTTATTTTTTTTAAGATTTGACCTAATTTTGTGACAGATATATATCTCATTTTACGGAATTGTAGATTGCGGATGAAATAAAGTGTGGCAATGCATGTTATATTGAAGCTTTTTGCAGCAAGCAGGAAAGAAAGATTTTAATTAAGAAAAGAAAATTGCATTGATTCTGCCTGGTAGGTAGCTTGCAGCATGAAGCACTTTAATCATGAGATAACGTTCCAAATTATTTGTTTTTAAGCAATACTGTGGGGGCTTAATCCGGATCCCCAAGAGTAATTCGGGCCGTCCGATCAAAATTTGAGTCAACCAAATCAAGTTAGAAATTTATAGAATTCTTCAATATTTGTGTAAATTATGGTCGGATGTTCGGATACAAACTCAAAATGTTATACTACGGTGTCCTCTGGATCATCCAAATTATGTCAAAAATAAATTTGCTGTAATTCCAAAGGGATTACAGGACCCTGTTATTCCGATCTCAGCTTTTGACCTTTATTCTGATCCGGGCACAAAAAACTTTTTGTCTTGAGATTCGTGTATGAAAATTTTTGAACGGTTGTGATAGAAATAACAGGGTACTGTGATCCCTTTGGAATAACAGCAGATTTATATCTAATTATGTCAAGATCTGCGTGAGATATTGGTCGTGTGGTTCACATATAATTCTCTTTTCTAGATGTTTCTTTCAGCAATATCATTGGTGCATGCAACGATGTAGCGAGTCATTTTTTGGGTCTAATGGGTCAGAAAAAAAGAACCGAGTTGCAATGTTTCGTGTCACATTCAACCAGTAACCAAGAAAGAAAGTATCACCTCTAATGCAAGAACTATTTCTTGATTAATTTCCTTTCTGTAGAATAAATTTGTCCATCTTGTAATTAATTTCGCTAAAATAAAAAATAGCCAGTTTAGGCGAAATTAGCAACATGTACCAATCATATGTATGAAAGAATTGGAGCATCATGACGCAGTTCAGCAGTTGAAAGCAGCAAGCCTCATAATGAGAAATTGTCTTATTTTATTTCCCAGAGTTTGGTTATGATTGAATGATAACATCGTCAACACTCAACAGTAGATTAATTCAAGGACCACTTACGAAGTTATAGATAATTAATAACTGATAGGTGCATCTGCTCCAACCACATTACTTTCTTATTTAGCTATAAAATAGTTCTAGTTATTAATTTGGAGTGATGCTATGGCGCTATGCTAATATTGATATTACAAATTGATCTGTGTAATTGATTTATATCTCTATTTGTTAAATTTAACTATAATCGACACAAACTATTAAAGATGTTCTTTATATGAAAATGTACTTAGAGACCAAACTTTACATTTTTTAATCTTTTTACAATTTTTATATGGTTGAAAATCATTTTTTTAGGATGATCTAGAATTTTAATCAAATGATTTTTCACCTATTTAAAAAATAATAAAAAGTAAATTCTTAAAGATATATAATTTGGTCCCTAATATGTTTTTATATAAGAGGAGGGATCTGATTACACCATTTTATGGTGACACATCTTGATACCATATTTTTATAAGTCATTTTTGTGATTTTAAAATTCAATTAGACAATCCGAACCGTTCAACACGATCTCCATATTAAAATGTGCTCGGAAACCAAATTTTAATATTTTTGGAATTTTTTAGTATTTATTAAGATGTGTACAAAATTATTATTTTTAGGCAATTTTGGATAATTGAAAAACAACAATTTAAAAAAATTCTAAATAAATAGTAATAAATGTTCAAAAATTGTAAAATTTGGACATCACGTTGAACGGTTCAGATTGACTATTTGAATTTTGAAATTGCAAAAATAACTTATAAAAATATGGTGTCAAGATGTGTCACCATAAAATGGTGTAATTAGATCCCTCCTCTTTATGTAAAATAATGTTGGGTAACTCACATTGATTATTTAAATTTTGATTAAACAAATATAAGTCTATAGCATGGACCATTACATAATATACATATTGCCATAGGCTCACTCATTATTTGAAAATTTCATATATAAAAATAATGAATTGTAAATCTAACTAATAGTTGGATTGATAAGATTTAATTCTCATTAATTAATAATATGATGAGAGACTTGCGAGTCTCTTCATTGTTCAATCAATTAATTGTATATAATCTATTTACTAGTATGAAAAAAATGCGGATCTTAGTTAATTGAATCACTCTCGTAATTGTCACTAGAACAACGTTGATTAATTTACATAACTAATTAAAACTTTGATTCTAGTTTTGAAATCATGAGGATGACTAGTTTAGGTATATTATTTCCATTTTCATTAAAAAAAACTAACTTATCAAGAAGGTGTGGTAAGCATAACTCCAAATTCTATCGTATTGGTTTCAAACGATAAATCTAAACGGTTGAAACCGATCTTTCACGAGTGATGCGTATACATGTAAACATTTCAATTTTTAAATTTATTTAGTACAAAGTCAAGTAGTTAAAAAATGAAAGTTTACGTGTTATTTTAATGTATTCATTTTTATTATTTTTTCACCACTTGATTTTGTACAATATGAATTTAAAACTTTGAAAATTTTGCATAGACACATATCACTCATGAAACTGATCAATTTCAATAGTTTAAATTCGTCGTTTGAAATTAATCCGATAATTTTTGAAGTTATACTCACCATAAGAAGAGCATAATGCATGCTAGTTTTACTCATTTATATTTATTGACTGATTGTGCACTAATTTTGCTCATTTGCATTAACTAGCAAGTCGGGGCGAAACCTTTATTATGAGAAAAATAAATTCTCATAAAAGTAAAAAATTGCAACTATTTGTCAGCAATTAATAAAAACACAATACCGAAATTTTTATTTATACCATATTAAAAAAAAAACTCCTCAAATTCTAGAGATTTTTAAAAATACTTAGAGTACAAAATGGTTTAGCAACTCCATTCTTAGGAGCCTTCAAATTTAGAGACCTCTCAAAAATCTAATATATTTAATAGTATAGTGCATTTTTGAGTTTTGAAAAGGGAAGCTTTAAACCAGTATGCATCTCTCAAAAATTGAGCGGCCAAATCATTCACCTATATATCTTTGGAAAAAGTGCTAATATTTTGAGAACAAAATTTAGATTAATGAGAGCTAAGAGAAACTTTTAGCTCTTAATGTCTAATTTACTCCTATTTAATACTATTAGTATATATGATTTGAAATTAATTACATTTATAAAAGGTAACTATTAAAGAGATCCAAAATAAATAATTTCACATGTTGCCTTTTTTATTTGCTTTTGAAAATTGTTGCGTAGCCAATTGACATTGGTACCAATATATACTCATGGAATAGTTCAAAACTAAAAGAATTCCTATTTACAGTTTTATGTTTTTACCAACTACCAACCAACTAATTATACATAATACTTCTTACTGTTCTTGATTATAAAGTTTGAAAGATAATAAAAGAAACTTCTTTAAACTAAACAAAACCTAATCCCAATTAATACTGAGATCTATTAAATCGAAAAAATAACTTCTATTTGCGTTCAACATTAAATTAAAATCATAAAATTCATTGCATACATTGTACTTATTGTATGTGGTGCAGTCCGCATCCGTACCTCATAATATTTGAGTTTAGATCCGGACTATTCGATCAAAATTCATATTAATCCCGCGATGTATGTAATGCACGGGCCCCTTTAATATTCGTGTGAATTTAAATCGGACAATCTGTATCTAAACTCAAAGTTTGAGTTCACTCAAACAATTTGTATCCCACAGTTAATTTATTTTTAGTTTCTTTTTCATGAATATTACAATTTTAGTAATTCCACTTCTTACCATTTTTATTAACTATTAACTATTAACGACATGACTTATAAAAAGCATCTTTTATTAACTATTAATTACATCTAGATTAATGAAAAGAGAGTTGAAGGGTAATATAGATATTTTGACAAAAAATCTAACAAATCTCTCATTATTGTAAAAAATGCGCTTAGAATAGCGTCATCCTTTTGGAAATCTCCATAAATGATATTTTTTTTTTCAAATATGGTATAAATAAAAATTTCGGCACAAAATATCCATTCAATATAGTCGAGTTATCTGTTTTTTTTTCTTTCAGTGAAAATTACAAATTCGCAAGTGTTTGCAACGTGTTTAGTGCTATAAAATATGGATGTTTTGGATAACTCCATATTGAAAGTTTTTAATAGAACAAAGATATCTTTCTAATAAATTTTGCAGTGTATATATCTCGTTATCTCAACAACATCAGCACTAAAATGTATTTAGAAGGTAACTCGTCCACAAATCATAGGTGCATGCCATGTGTCTGGTTGGAGAAAAGTTACTTGTCATTTGCCGTGTCATACCTAAGTCATGGTTGAGATGTCATTTTCTTTCAACTTTCAACTTTCAACCGGTATAAGCTCTTAACTCTCTCAGTCCTAATTTGTCAACTTTGGATTAGTATACCAAATATAAAAGAGTAGAAGTAGGGTGCTCTTAAGCTCACCAAAATTTTAGTGAGCTTAACTCTAAAACTCATCAAATTGATTTTAAATGACGAATCCGAACCGTTAAAACCCACCTACCTTACGTGTGATGCATCTACATGTGAAATTTTTAAACATTCGAATTAATTTAGTATAAAGTCAAGCGGTCAAAAAAGTTCAAAAAATGAATGCACTAAAATTAATTTATTAACCTTATAATTTTGACCGCTTGAATTTATACTAAATTAATTCGAATATTTAAAAATTTCACATGTAGATGCATCACACGTAAGGTAGGCGGGTTTCAACGGTTTGGATTTGTCATTTGAAATCGATTTGATGAATTTTAGAGTTAAGCTCACCAAAACTTTAGTAAGCTTAAGAGCACCCTAGTTCTACTCAATATAAAATATATCTTTCTGGCTAAAATAGATACAGATTGTTCTGAAATATTTATTTTCAATTTATTTTCCCTCTCATTACTTTCCCTTTTCGTATCGGCGCTATAGAGAGAGGCGGCGATGAAATGGCTGCAGGCTATAAAGTTCAAATATCAAAATAAGTCTAAAAACACTACAATCTATTGCAACCTCACATCAAAAACCTAGAAAATAGTAAATGAGAGAAAAAATCACTACAATATACAAAAACCAACATAAACCATCACAAAAACCTACAAATTACACTACAAAAATAATAAGTGAGAGGGAGAATCCCTAAAAATCTCGCATGAAAACATACAAAAATCAACAAAATACTACAAAGATACACACACACACACACACAAAGAGTGAGAGCAATCACCTTAACTTCGGTGACAGAGTCAGTGAAGGGTGGCCGCCTAGTGTCAGTGAGATGAAAAACCTAGTTTTGGAGACCTTTGGAGTTCTCGCTGCGGGAGGAGAGATACTTTAATTTGTTAATTTGGAGTGATATATCGATCAATCTCGGAAAGTTGAAGCGACACCTAGGGTACTAATTAATTTTCAAGAAAAAGGTTTAAAATAATTTGCCATCGGCTCCGTATCCTAATCGTTTGCGTATATACTTAACAACATCGGTTCTTAATCCTGACCGTTGGCATATATACTAATTCCATCTGTGCAATACGATGGTGTATTTGAAAATCTTGGGAGACTCGCCTTCTGCGTGAAAAGGCTTCATTGCGGATTAGGCCTATAGTATAGCAAACTTTCAGTTTAGGGTTGGACCGTTTGATTCGAAATGATGCATGTCAATATTAGTGCTACTTCAAATCTATTGGTTAGATTTAATTATATAATTAGCGTTACTTTAGGGAAATGATGAAGTTTAAAACCAGAAATTTGGCGGTGGAGGAAAATTTGGGCTAAATCCTAAACTCTAATTAAGAGGCTCTGTTAAAATTTAAATCTATATGATTAATTTGAATTACCATAATTTAAACATGTTAAAATTTAAATGATTTTCCTCGCTGTGGCCTGGGATCACGCAAAGAATTTTCCAAGTTACTATAATTGCAACTTATCAAATTTTCGAAGTATGTACTAATAGTCAATCCAAGCTGTTGAACATGATCTGTATATTTAGAGTATAATTAGAGGGATAATTATATTTTAATATATTTTTAATTAAGGGACAATTATATTTTACATAAGGAGGGATATTATACATAATTGATTGTAACAATATGTACTTAATTACAACATCAAATTGCAACTTGATTTTGGAAGTACTAACAGTTAATCCAAGTTGTACGTTGAACATGATCTATGAAAATATATGAAACTAATTTTTTTTCTGTGCAAAATTTAAATTATGATTGCTCTTAGGGTTTTCAGCTATTAAAGCAAACTGAAATTATTATAATTTAACATGCTATTAACGTTTAAATTATTAAATTATTATAATTTAACATTATGTTAACGTTTAAATTATTAAATTATTATAATTTAACATGTTATTAAATTTAAATGATCAAATATTAAATTATGGTTGCTTATACATACAATGTCTTGTTTATTTCAATTTTTAACATGATGTAATAACATTGTTGTAGCAATTTGTTTACAATTTAAATGATAAATTTAATATGTTAAAATTGAATTGATCAAATATGATAAAATTGAACATATTTTAATCATATGAGGGACACATTTTAATTTCATCAGATACATATGATATGTAGTTAATTTGCTTATATATACAATGTCTCATTTATTTAAATTTTTCTATCAAAGCTTTCCAATAATCTATCTCTAAAGTAACACACACTTTTAATTTGTGTCCTACCTTCAGATCTGAGCGATCAAAAATATCATACCACACAATTGAAGATCGGACCGTTCAATTCGCAACTCAAAATTTGCAAGACTTTGGGGGCTTAACTTTGGAGAATGTGTTCAACTTTAACACCATCGGTTCAACCGATGGCGTGTAGAAAATTTAATTAATTCTCGATCGACCTATTTGTCTTCCATCTCGAGCTTGCATACAGTACTCTCTCGACTATTTGGAGTTTATCCGATCATCCCACCTCTTCCACTATAGGAACAATAAGCGACTACATTAGTAATTTGCCCAATCAAATACTTGTCATAATCTTAGGGTTGCTAGTCACCCAAGAGGCAGTGCGTACATATGTACCATCTAAGAGGTGGAATAGCATGTGGACCTCTTGACTCGTCCTCAACATCAATGCTAGGGATTCTCAAGCCCAATATTCCATGGAGGGGATCATTGCTAATTTACTTGAGAAGATTATTGTACATGTTCATCTTTTGGAATTATATCTCAAGTGTGTTCTCCTGGTATAATTAATTAATCTCTCTAATTGATGCGTGCGGGTGTCTAATTAAGTATTTACAATAAAAATGTTGGGTACTATAATTAACTAAATTGACCTCCATTCACATTATCAGATTCAATTTTATGTGATTGACCCACATTTATAGTTTTAAGGTAACAAATTAATTATACTGCAAATTTTACATGATTAATTGACCCACATAGCTAGTTAATTAATTTCATGGTCCTGAATTAATTGATTCACATTTATAGCTAATGAATTTATATATAGTTCAATTATTTGTCCATACTTGTGTTTGTATATTATTATCCTAATTACATGTGTATGTATATAGGAATTGCCAGTTTTGCCGGCAAGATTCCCAAAATTTGATAACTTGAAGGTTTTAATTGTTTCCATTTGTACGTTTACCTTTTTACAAATGGAAAATTTGATCATAAAGAGCTGCCACAACCTCACAAGACTCACAATAGTACAATATGAGAATTGTGTAAGTATATATATATATATATATATATATATATATAGAGAGAGAGAGAGAGAGTGACGAATGTGCATTAGAATTTGGAGACTTCAACCATCTCCAAGAAGATATCTCGAGATAGTTGAGGTCAAGTACTGGAGGTTTGATTTTAGAACAATTATATTACTCCCCCCCCATTCCATCCCCCCACCATCCCCCCACTCTATCTCTTTCCAAATTAGTTTTATCTCATTTCAATTTCATTCACATTTCTTATAATTTATGAGAAATTTTGCGAATCTAAAATCACGAACATTTTCTACGTAATTTTCTCTTTCAAACGAGATCCATGATGACATACTTTTGGATAAGTCATTACAGAAGTATTTATCTTTCATCGTGCAAGTATTTATACCTATACAAACATATGAAAGTATTACTATCAATTAATATAAGTATTTATACTGATATATGAAAGTATTAATATCAAGTATTATAAGTATTTATATTGACATATGAAAGTATTAATATCATGTATTATAAGTATTTATATTGACATATGAAAGTATTAATATCAAGTATTATAAGTATTATATGCAAAAAAATACTTTCAAGTATAGATATAAATACTTGTATGATGAGAGATAAATACTTCTGTAACGACTTGCTCGAAAGTATGTCATCATGGATCTCATTTGAAAGATAAAATTACGTAGAAAACATTAGTGGTTTTAGATTCGCAAAATTTCTCATAGATTGTGAGAAATGTGGACGAGATTGAAATGAGATAAAAAAAAACCTACCTCTAAAAACGTGCATGGTCCCCCATGTGATTTGAAATTCCCCCCACCCTCCATGAAAAAAACTTGCATGGTCCTTAAATACTTTCGTGCTTAGAGATAAATACTTTCGTTCTTAGAGATAAATACTTCTGTACGTAAGTATTAATACCTTATGAAAAAAAATGACAGCTGGAGTTTTTGGCATTTTGTGCGGGGTTAATTGCGGGGTGGGAGGTGCGGGGTTAATTATCAGCCTCCTTGATTTTATGGTGTGGCGAGTAATTAAATATCTGATGCTTAGTACAGGGAAATTGCAAAATTTTAAGAACTATCATATAATCAAGGATAGTTATTGCAATCTTAAATATACAATGAATAATGATGGAAGTTATGGTGGATGGGATTTGGGAGTTGGAGAATTCACAGCTGCAGAATTTGACACTATGCATGTCGAGAAGAGTTTGCTGCTATACTAGCTAGCTAGATATTTTAAGAATATATTTTGTATAGATAGACACATATTGTGTATTTTGTGCATGCATGAATATTACTTGTAAAAAGGGATTAATTACCCTTTTGAACATCTCCATCAGTTCAAAAAAAAAAAGAATAGAGTTGGTATTGATCAAACTAATATTGACGGCCCATCGACATCACGGATGATAAAGATCACCACATCTACACCATTTGTTTAATAGCCCAACCAATGTGAAAGATTCAATCAAAACTAACGGTTCGTTAAAAATAAACCGATGGCAAAAAGGTGGGCATCAACGCTATTGGTTTTTTGAACGCCAATCAATGGCACAAAGTTCAACATAATTACAGCGCTGCCACTTGTGACGAGCGCCATCTGTGCAGAAGCACATCCGATGGTAAAGAGACGATGGAAAAAATATTTTTTGTAGTAGTGGTCCAGCTTGCTTGTCTTCACAAATTTGCGAGGTAAACGAGTGATTATCCTTTGCAGTACCGTAGAAAGAAAATATTATACTAGAATACTTCTAACTGAATTTAAAAAAATTAAAGTATATTTTAAAATTCGTACAAAATTTAAGTGGCAAAAAAACTTGTGATTTGTGGCTTGATCGTAACTCACAGCTGACTCATTCAGTAACAGCTTCTTATTATTAGACTGAGCTGGGATCTAACTCGCTTGCTACTGGTTTGGTCTAGAATTAACGAGTTTAAGCTGAGGCCTAGCTCGCTCATCAATTCCCAAGCTAACTTGACTAGGCATGAATTTGTGTGCATTTTATACTGTATATTGAAACTTAATAATTATTTTTAAAATTTATTTGTAAAAGTTGTAAAATCAGCCCGATCCAGTTTGGTCTAAAAAATTTATAAAATTTATTTTCTTCTTAATTCAAGATCTAGCCAAACCCAGTGAGCCATCTCGCAAGTTAGTTTAGTCTAACTCGTGATGATTTCAAACTTTATTTTCAGTTTGGACCTCTAAAGTCAGCTCACTCGTAACTTGGATAAGCAGCTCGTGACAAGTCAACTCGTTGCGACTTGCCACCCCTAAGCCCGTTTATTTGTTCTCAGAGACCTAGCTAATAACATCTGTGATGAAATTTGATCCGTTTAGCCCAATACCAGACAATGTCCTGTTACAGTCAGCTTGTTTCCTGGATGGTGCTTTAAATGAATTAAGCCAAGTTGATTTTCACTGGAAAAAAAATACTCAGAAATCGGAATTCGAGTTAAAAATTAATTGAGATGTCGATCTAAAAGTAATCCAAACTTGAATTATGTTCCGAGTTCCTATATATAGAATTTACTTATTAGAATCTTTTCTTGTAAATATTAATGTATTATCCTAAATAAAGTATAATATAATTAATGTTTATTCCTTTTCCGATTATATATATTTAGTTACCAGTATTTGTAAAATGTATAACAATATATATCTAGAATTTTTTTTTTACATTTGTGCCTTGTCATATTGATTGCTAGACACTTCCAATTAAATAACATAATTACATATATTGAGTTTATCTCGATTGGAGCACAAACGAGCCAGCTAAAATAATTTATCTCAAGCTTAATTTCACTATGTTAAAAAATATAGTTGAGTAAGTCAAACTCGAGCTATATTGGAATTGATATGGAGAGAATCACTGATTATGATTTTTTTTTTCTTGCACTTTGGAGATGGGATTTCAATTTTTCTGAAATTTCATTATTGAATTTTACTTTTTACAACTCTTTCCTTGAAAGTGTTCTCAATATCACATGGGTATGGTGAAAAGTAATAAAACTGAATGCAAGTTAAAGAAAAACATTCGAAATGAGCCATAATTTTATTATGGTAAACGTTTTCAATTATTATTTTTTTCAAGAAAAAAAAAAGGCCATAACCGCCAATTCATTACTGAATTGCCATATACAGATGAAACGATTTTTTCATTTCTGCATGTAATTTCTTGAGAATAATTTGGGTTTAGGCGTAGAAGCTCAATCATGACCCAAGATTTTGTACCCATCAAAAGATTAGTGATAATTGTAATACAACACATTTTAAGCCTTACACAAGCCCAAAATTTATCGTACTCTCTGCGAGATTTGGGCCCAAATTTCTGAGAAAACAGGGACCAAAATTTCCGATAAACTGGAAAAAAAATACATTCTCATGGCTGTCAAATATTACCTTAATAAAAAAAAAATGTTTATGTTTGCAATCTCAATTAATCATCTTGAATACCTCCGCTATATGAAAAATCTGAGCTGCTCATTCTCCATTGAGATTCAGGGGTGGCAAAAAAACTTGTAGCTTGTGGCTCGATGTGATTCACACCTGATTTGTTTGTTATTGGATCAAGCTGTTAACGAGTCAGCTCGGTACTAGCTCAGTCCATAATTAACGAGTTCAAGCTAGGGTCTAGCTTGCTCAGCAGCTAACTCGATTGGACATAATTTGTGTGTATTTTATACCAGCTCAGTTCAGCTCGGTACAAAAAGTATTTATAATTTATTTTCTTCTTAAAATAAAATCTAGTCAAATTCAATGAACCAGCTTGCGAGCTAATTCGATCTAACTTGTGACAATTTCAAGTTAAAATTTCAACTCATACTTTTAAAGTCAGCTTGTTCAGGACTTAGATGAATCAACTCGTAATGAGTTCAAGCTAGACTCAACTCGTGACGAGAGCTGTTGCCACTCCCTAGTTGAGATATATGTTTGAACCGATGGCAGCGGAGAGGATGTGAGGTTTAGAACGCAAACAAGTATCGTTGTTCTATGCCGAGTCAATGCGGCTCCCTCCCGCTTTCTCTGGAGTTCACATCCTCTGCATTAACGCACCGTTTGACCGTATAACTCCGGAATAATCCGGCTCATACCAGTAATGCACGAGTATCTTTAAAAGTCGTGCTAATTAGATTAGAAGGATTGGATTTAAACTCAAACGGTGCGTTAATACAGGTGACATGAAGTTCTCTCTTCTCTAGGGTAATCGGTAATAAGCTGAAACTTTTATTTTACTTTAATAAAAAAATTTGAAAGAAAGATTAAGACCTTAATTATAGTACGCTGTTTGGTTAATATTGTAATTGATATATGCATTTAATTAATGGATTATTCTGTTTTTTTTTTCAGCTTTTCTTTTAACATGATGGACATTGAGGCGCGGCAAGGTTTTTTGTATGATTGCTCAAATGAGGTCAACAAAAAAATATATAACTAATAACTATTTTTTCAACATGAGTCAGCAAGTCTATTGTCCTTCACTTATATATATTATGTGATTTTCTCATACATTTACTCGTACCTAATTTTCCAACATGAGTCAGCAAGTCTAATTTCTTTCACTTAAATTTGTCCACCATATCTTGATCCTCTAGTAAGACTTTCTCAAAAAAAAAAAAAAGAATAATTTCAAAATCTATCGGATTGGTTTCAAATGACAAATTCAAATTGTTGAAACCAATCTACTTCATGAGTGATGCGTGCACATGCAAAATTTTAAAATTTTAGAATTCATATGTTACAAAGTAAAGCAGTAAAAAAATAATGAAAAATAAATGTATTAAAATAACATATAAACTTTCATTTTTTTTATTGTTTGGCTTAATACTAAATTAGTAGAAAACGTTTAAAATTTTGCATGTACACGTATTACTCGTAAAGTACATCAGTTTCAATAGTCTAAATTCATTGTTATAGCTAGTCAATATACTTAATCTGATAAATTTTTGTGTTATGTTCATCAAGTTTTCTTAATGAGTATAGCACATACTAGCTTAATTTACGCGTGTTATTTTATATCTCTATAAATAGATAGAAAAGAAAATTGTGATGCAAAGGAACCATATAAACTGTACATGAAGAACGGTTCATTATTGTTCATGGTCTATATTTTCTTAGTTGCGACTGATTATGTATTTATGTTTCGAGTTTTAGGAGATTTGAGATTTCAAGTCCTCTGATGCCAAGTTACATGTATCATGTAACAGCGTATATTGGTATATGTACATCGAACAGTGAAGAATAAATTATAGAATCTCGACTTAAATTAAACTATAAGTCAATTAGTTGTCTTCAAATTGTCAGAAAACAAATTATATGTCTATAATTTATTATACTTGCAAAGAACGATGTTGACTTAATTTATATTATGTAGTGCTTTCCGCAAGTAATATTATGTTATTTAATTGTTTGGAGACCAAAGTAGCTTTGAATTACATGTACCGTGTTTGTACACAAGTAGATGGACATCGTTATAAAAATGTTATAGAACTTAACTATATACAAATAAAAAAGTTTTGTCATCAAGTGATCACAAGGGTTTATAATATTTTTTTTTTCTTTTTGGATAGAGACATTTGATTTAAGTAAAGACCGGCAGTTAGTTTTCTCCTATCAATACTGGTTTTACATGTTGTGTGGATGCTTATGATGTAATATTGATATCAGAATATTTCAGAGTGTTTCTTGAAAAGAAAAAATAAACAATTAAGAATTTTTCAGATGATAGTTTGAAGTTAATTAAGAGCACTGCAACTTGTACGAATCTACATAACTGCTTCTATAAACCATATCTTAATAGTTGTCCTTTTTGGTGTGTGACTTGTTTCAATGGAAGCAGAGGAAAGGGAAAGAAATATTAAATATACGTTGCTCACTGCTTCGTTGTATCTTCCTTTTTTAAAAAAAAATAATGTATATATTTAAGGTAATGCAAATGGAAATGTAATTCAGATCCAGTGCAATACCTGACCGTGTAGAATGAGATCTGAGTCCTTGTTTAATCTGGCACGAATCTCAAAACTGACCCAGATCTGTATTTCAATGTAAAGCTTCCAGAAAGAAAGAAATAATTACAGGTTAACTGAGCACCCCTAAAAAAATAAAATAAATTAAAACTGGGAGATGGGCTAATGGGCACGCTAAATCAAGGCAGCTGTGTCCTTAGCCACAGTATCTTACCGCTGCGTACCAGTCCAAACTGTACCAGAACAAAAGTGTCAAATGGAGCTTCCAAGACTGAATAAAGGGAACCTTCAGAAGAAACAAAAACTGAATAAAGGGGATGTTGCCGAAATTTTTTGCACATTTTATGAATCAGATACAAATTTTTGTTCGGATTCCGCATTGATATCGTACCAGTAACAACAGTACAGGAATTCTTCCCGGTTTTCCATGCCCCAAGTTCAATTGGGACGAACTTATAATGTGTAATTTTTTTTGCTTTTTTGCACTTACAAATAAAAGCATAATTAAGACTAATTTTAGTTGTTCTTGTTTGGTTTTCTTTTTGGGCCTACTGGGTGAGTTGAATGTGAGAACAAAATCCATATAAGACAAAGTATCAAATTGATGACAACACCAATTGCCATACTTGTTCAGGTATTTTACAATTGTTCAATTTGTTGTCAGTTGTCAAATAATCGCTTGTAAAGTTGTAATATATTATATATAGGCAACTTATCATAATAGCGGATGTCAAAATCATAATTTTGAATTATAAATATATTACCTAGTAGGTCTGTAGGTGTAATAAATAAATCAACCTATATGTATCAATATACTTGATTTGAATAATTTTGTGAAAAAAGAAAGTTTTCTTATTTAGAGTGTATGCCAAAAAATAAAATATTTGATATATTTAGGAAGTGATGTCGTAAATTTTTATAACTTTAATTTTTTTTTTTTGGTGAATTTTGATTTTATTTGTCATTTGGATATCACAAGTCTAAATATAACACTAATTAAGGACTTGAGCTTTATTATGGTTTTTATAATATATGCATAATATATACATATACACATATACATCTACATCTACATCTACATCTACATACACATCTACATACACATACACATACACATACACATGCACATACACACACACACATACACACATACACACATACACACATATACACATATACATATACATATACTAGTATTTTGATTTAAATAATTTTGTGAAGAAAATGTTTTCTTGTTTAGAGTGTATGCCAAAAAATAAAACATTTGGATATATTTATGAAGTGATGTCGTAAATTCATATAATATGTAATAATTTTATTTTTACGAAATTGATTTTTAGTGGTTCGTATAACAGTTATACAGATTCAATTAATTTTATGTATAAATATTTTCTTATAATTTTGAACGAAAATGATGCAACACTCAAGAAATTGGAAAAAGTAATGGAAAGATAGATTTGGTTCTGAGATCACACAGATTCTCAATTCTTTGATAAAACTGATACATCAAAAACTAACTTCCGCCAAAAGACATGACGTATGTTTAAATATAAACCCTAAAAACAGAAAATACATAAACGATACATAAAAGACCCTAAAAACTCTAAAATTCTAAAGAAAGGTCCAAAAGTCCATGAAGGAAGACTCGGATCGCGAATCTAAGCCCACGAATGGCGAAACCAATCATAGATTCGTTTCTCGTGCGGCTTTGGGCTGTGGAGTTCCTGTCAAAATTTCAGCCCGATCCGACGGACAGATCAAAAGTTACGCCCCTTTTAGTGAAGCATGCGCAGGACCATATTGCATCAGAAAATTTTAGCTGAGAATTTTTATTTTTTATTATGTATATGTGTATGTGTATATGTGTCTGTGTATGTTTGTGTGTGTGTGTATGTATATGTGTATATGTGTGTGTATATTATACATGAGGAGGGATCGGATTACACCTCATTTTTGGTGACATCGGGTGACAATGTTCATTTTTGAAATTTCAAAATCCAAATAGTCGATCCAAACCGTTCAATATGATGGATATATTAAGAGTAACTTGGAAGTCAAATTTTACATTTTTCTGAATTTTTTTATTATTTATTAAGTATTTAACAAAATCGCTATATTTAGACCGTTGAATTTTTGAACCCCTCTGAATAAACCCAAAAAAAATTCAGAAAAATGTAAAATTTGATCTGCAAGTACATTTTAACATATCCATCAAGTTGAACGGTTTGGATCGACTGTTTGGACTATGAAAATGGACAGTGTCATCCGATATCACCAAAAAACGGTGTCATTTGATCCCTCCTCATTATACATATATTATAAAAACCATAATAAAGACCAAATTCTTAATTAATGTTATATTTAGACTTGTGATATCTAACTGACAAATAAAATCAAAGTTCACTGAAAAAAGAAAAAAGAAAAAATCATAGTTATAAAGAGTTACGACATCACTTCATAAATATATCAAATGTTTTATTTTTTGGCATACACTCTAAACAAGTTTTTGGCATACACTCTAAACAAGAAAACTTTTTCTTCACAAAATTATTTAAATCAAAATACTAGTATATGTATATGTGTATATGTGTATATTATACATATATTATAAAAACCATAATAAATGCCAAGTCCTTAATTAGTGTTATATTTAGACTTGTGATATCCAAATGACAAATAAAATCAAAATTCACCAAAAAAAATAAAAATAAAAAATTAAAGTTATAAAAATTTACGATATCACTTCGTAAATATATCAAATATTTTATTTTTTGGCATACACTCTAAATAAGAAAACTTTTTTTTCACAAAATTATTCAAATCAATTCAGCCAAAAAAATATTTTATATTACTGAGAACCTGAGAAGCATATGGGTATACAAACAGGGATAATATTTTTTTTTTTATAAACTGAATATCTAAAATTTTATTGATTATTGAATCATTATGTACAGTGTACAAACCTAATGTATAAAATACATACATAGGCAATAATATATAGCCATTTGAGACAATTAAGGAAAATAATTACAATTAATTATGAGAAAGATCATAGAACAGATTGTGATCTTCTGGAAATGGTACAAATCACAAGAGAGATTATTGCCAGAGATTTCTAATAAAAAAAAGAAGATTATTGCCGGAGAGCAAGTTGCGCCAGAGAAGGAAAGATTGAATTTGGGTATATGCAAATTTTCAATAAGGTTTGATAACTGCACCCAAGAGGTGCATCTCCAATTAACAGTGGAGTCGGACTTTTAAATTATGGTATATGAAGCCAAACGTGAATAAGGATTAATCGTGTAAAATTCTCATGCTGTCAAAAAAGATCAATTTTACAATAGTAATGATATTTTACTCTAAATTATATAAAAAAAATCATACATAAATACAAAAAAAAATAATATATTGTGCATGTCCCCCGCTCCTGTCTCTAATAAATACGTATTAGTTATTTTCAACAGACAACAATGGCTAAAAATGTAGATAGGTCATAGACATGCAATCAAGATGATAACATTTCTTTTATTATAAAATGAGATGGTAACACTTAAAAGAAGGCAATATAGCTTAGGGTTAGGGGCTAGGTTTAAGATTTGGATATAACTCAGCAAAAGCATTTACTTTATATGAACCCTAACATAGTTGAGTGCGTATCCTCTGATATATCACATATTTTACATGACCGACGTGTCGGTGCCTATTCGGGGGTAACGTAGGGGGCAGTATTATTTGAGCTTTGAGATTCGCACAGAATGTATTACAACGGTTGAGATTTTCCAAAAAGTCACGCAAAATATGAGTTATCTCAGAGGATGCAAATTCAATATAGCTTAGGGGCTAAGTTCAAGATTTGGCATATAACTCACCAAAAGCATTGGCTTTATAAGGGTTCTTATCTTGTAGTCAATACTCACTAGCAATTTTCACCTAATAAAGCAAGTATAATGCAAGATCGACACATGATATTGCAATTGGATTTGCTATCCACTGGCTGATAACATTAGTAATTAAAATTTACTCTTTTTAGCCTATAGATTTTTCCGAGTGAGATTAGCTGCCCTCTTGCTGTCTTGCATTTTCTTTTTTTTTGTAGTACAAAAATAATTCATTAAAATAGATTGATTGTTATTTTTTCCTTCAAATATAGCAAGTACCAAATCAAAGTTCAATTCAGATTCAGTGAAGTAACTCAATTTTTGGGTTTTAAATCTATTTGAAGTGGAGTGCACGTATCTTGAGAAATAAATTTGAATTGGACAGTCTCAATCCAAAATTCAAAGATTGTGTTAATTTAGGGGATCTGGACCCATGAAAGTTTCGGTCTAGATATGGGGTGGCTAGAACTTGATTCAGTCTCATTCCTTTAATACCACCACATCACATACGAGTGCGCATCCCCTGAGATATCTCATATTTTGCGTGACCTACGTGTCCGGTGCCTATTCGGGGATAGCACAGGGGTCAGTATTGGTTGAGCTTTGAGATTCATGCAGAACGTCTTTGAACGGTTGAGATTTTCCAAAAAGTCACGCAAAATATGAGATATCTTAGAGGATGCGAATTTATCACGTACTAGTATACTACACATGATTTGTACCCGTTATCTTGATTGAACCAAATATTCGGTCTACCCCACCTACCCTCTTGATTGAAACTAATATTCGGTCTACCCCTTAAATCGGGTCTGGATCCCAAAGTAACTCAATCTTTGAGTTTTGGATCAGACCATCCGATTCAAATCCGTCGTTCAAGATTGCTTCGTGATTAGAATTCATTTCTCAAAATGTGTGCACTCCACTTCGAATAGATTATCACAGATTTAAATCAGATGATCCCGATTGAAAACTCAAAGATTGGGTTACTTTACTAGATTCAAACTCCCTTAAATCTGAGCTTCAAAAACTGAATTGATCAAATCAAATAGTTAGTCACCCCCACCCCTCTAGAACGAGATCATCTGCACCCAGGGGTGTAGAAAATTCATGTTCCTAGAGTCACTGTCAGGTATAACCGGAATCACTTTTAACATTTAAATATTTAATCCAAAACTCATTTCGAATCCACCGACAGTGACTCTAGGGACAAGAATTTCCTGCCCCAAAAAGACAGGAAATTCAATCTCCCGCACCTCCCCCATATCTGAGTTTCTAAAAACTAAGTGGAACTAAATATTCGGTCACCCCTATATTCGGATTTTTTTTTTGTTGTTGTTGTCCAAACTGTCTCGTAATCGGAAAGTGATATCGATTTTTTATTTTCTAAACAATAAAAAGTTGCTCTCATTATGTGTAAATAGGATTTTGTAGATTGTTCAATTCTTTTGTAATCTCACTTGTCTCACTTCAAAACTGTAGCAACCAAACATGTTTAGCGTTGGAAAATTTGCTATCCTTCGTGTGCCCCCCAAGGGATGTTTCTAATTGATACGGATCAAGTCCCGGAGGGCGAGACCGCAATGTATTAGTGATTTCGGCGGCTCGACTCGTCCCGACTCCCTGGGGGGTCTGGGCTCGAGTCTCGCGATGGATACTTAGGGAAATTGTGGGAGTACTCGTACTCTAACCTGTTGCTACTCTTAATTGTGCTAAAAAATGTTCAGCCCCTAATCCCTCGGGATTTGGGACTTATATAGGTCATTCTCTGACAATCATTCCGCGTTGTCAGGATTGTCAGAGTTCGCATATTGTTCTACGTTGCATTCCTGCGGTCATTATGGAGTGACTATATCGGGAGGGCTCCTCGATTGGGCTTCGACGTTGGGCCCATCTCGCTTCATCCGAAGCTATTCTGGACAGGCCTTGGGCTTCGGCTATGCCAGATCGGCTTGACCGGGAGCAGGGTCTTATTCTTAGTCCCGGCCTGGCCCTTTACAAGGTCCGAGACCGGGTTATTCATGACCCAGATCCATTCTTCTAAGGCCTTGTTTACATGGGCCTATCATTAGCCCCCTAAGCCGAGATGCATTCGAGCGAAAAGCATTTGAGTGAGATGCATTTTGGCTTGATTACCCTGGATGTATCGGCATTTTATACCTACGAGATACTGAATGTTCCATGGTTTTGGCTTGATTACCCTGGATGTATCGGCATTTTATACCTACGAGATACTGAATGTTCCATGGTTTGTCAGAGAAAATGCACTACTTGATAAAACAGTGTAAAATAAATGACATAAAAATACATAACATGACACATAGTTGGTTCTTTATGCAACATAATTCATAACTCATTCATAGTATTACATACTCCGACATAAACCACTGTTGGGTATGTTTCTCAGTCGGAATCAGAGTACCACTGTTGTGGGCGCTTTCTCGGGTAGGTTTCTCGTCTATACTTCTCGACAGCGCAGGTTGGGCAGGTAAAGTATTTGAACCTCAGATCGTCATCCGTTTTCGGTGGGTAACCCGAGATGCAAGGTGGATGGAACGCTTCTATGCATTAGACGCATGTGAACATTAAGCGCCGTTTGCCGTACTCTTTGCATTTCGGGCAGAAATCGATTTTCTCCTTTATGCGAGACGTGCCGTTTCTCCCTTCCATTGTCTTGGTGGAAATGATCTTCCCTTCACGTTTATCCCAGTTTTTGAAAAAAGTTTTTTGATATGGGCCCTTATTCTCCTTGTTGTGTGTATTATATATATAGCCGTTTATCAGTGTCATGTTCATCATTCGTTCTTTGTGCTAGGCGTTTTATGGACGTGGTGTTTGTGGTCCATTTATCGGGAGTGTCCGGGATCTTCCTCCCATTTTTTTTTTTTCATAGACCTGTTGTTTTGCGTGCACTAGATATATGTTAAAAATGAAAGCAACGTAGTCACTGAGAGCATGCAAAATGAATACTAAAGATAACATTGATCTAAAAAGAACATAGTCATTGCGATACACGTACATTGAAAAGTAAAAGTTGAAATAACAATCTTGAGACATGGATTAGTTTAGACACGAAGTAGTGCAGGCACGATCTTGGATACCCGTTCCCCTGGAATGCTGACGATTGTTTTAAGTCGGAACCTTGTAATCAGGTTTGATGTCGGAGTCGGTATCCTCGTAATGGCTGTCTTGCTCGATGGCAGCTTTGGACCTGTACGTGAACTTGTAACCTGGATCCTGTTTAGGATTAGGCTTGCATTGTGGACACAACCAAAAACTGAAGTATGGGTCCTTGCGACCATCTCGTTCAGGTTCATCGGCACACCAGGTGTGGTACCAGTACCCGCACTTGCGGCATCTGACCATATCGTCCTTATGGTCGAAATTGTTGCAAGTGATGCAGTGGCGGATAGACGCGGTTTCATCCTCGGTCTCGTCGTCGGTTGGCGGCTGGTAGTCATCTCGGAAAAGGTCATCGAAATTGTGATCGGCGGTCTTTTTGGGTGTAGGTGGTCTGGCGGCTTCTTCCGCTAGGATCCGATCAACGGAGTCGCCGACTTTGGTCTCATTGTTGTGCATAAACCAGTAGATTTCTGAGGCGGAGAATCGTTGGGCGAGGTGATGCCATTCCGCCGGGGTGAACTCACGCATGGGTTTTACTTCCTGTGGTACGGGTGGGTTACTAGTTTCGCCTCTGGCGAGATGGGGTTTTTGCCTTTGTAAGCAATGCGCTTGAAATATTTGGGAGGCATGATTGAAATGTATGAGAGGTCCCCCTGTGGGGTATGTTGGTGCATGTATTTATAGCAAGATTTGTTGACATTGGTGGGCCCCACATAATCGTAAGGGTTATGGATAGTGTTGTATCGGCGGCGCAGTGGGTCTCGCGGTAGCAAGGGACGATAGACGTGTCATGACGCTCACAAGTGACGTGATAACATGCACCATATTTAACTGATCAAAAGATGGACAATGATACTTCCGGAATATGTTCCATACGCACTTGATCGAAAACATACATCAGATACGGAAAAGTACGGGATACATGCTACCAAGTTTACAAATAACGAACATAATAGGTGACTTTTAGCGGCATAGTGAGATATTCATTTGAAATTGTTCCAAACATAATGCTTAAAAACAGTAAGATTAACATGTAAGAAAATATGGCACATTGCATGTTACTCGTTGAAGTCATCATCGTCAGAAGACTCGTCGGAGCTAGTGTCGTCATGATCTTCAGTGTGGGTCTCGTCCGCTTCCAGGGCAGGGTCGGTAGGATTGTCATCGTTAGAACTGTCGCTGTCACTGTCCAGAGGGTAGGATCCTTCGAAAGCAGTGTTGTTGTTTTCCTCATCCGCCTCGGCAAACAAGAAGGCCGGAATAGTGAAGGTGCAATCCATGTTGATGACATCATATGTTGGGACGTTATCATCAATGGGAATGTTATCGGCGTCTGGGAGGGAGAACTCATCCATGTGAATCCAAATGTCGAGGAGTTTTTTGTCGCTCGGGTCATCGGACAACAATAGTGCTCTGACGTCTTCGGCAAAGGCCTCCTTGAGTAATCGTTGGATGTGTGATTGGGGAATGGTGTTGAGAATGTCGGGTACTTCTATGTGGGTTGAACCTTGTCCCGCATTTGGTGGTGGTGTCGGAAGAAATTCTGAACGCAGCTTTGCAGATGGTGTGTGTGAGTGGGTATCGGGAATCTCAGCAGTGGTAGGAAGGGGTGAGGGTAAGCCGATAGTGTCGGGCGGCATATCATTCGGTATCGGTGTGGAGGGGCTAATGATAAAGATGTAATGGATTTGTTATATTATCGGGGTATGTGCAACTCGTATGAATGGATCGGCAGGTTAAAAATGGAAAGGTGATTGTTGTATTTATAAGATATGTCGTAATAAATGCTATCAACTACTAGTTAGAACACATTAATGACATCGAGCGGGACATACGTCTGGGATGATCGAGGTCAATAACGAATTGTGCGGGGAGGGGTATATGTGGTGCATTGTTGCTACTTTGCAAAAAGGCTTCGCACACAATCATAGAATAAATAATGAAAAGTATTCCTTACAATCGACACTAAACATGATTAACATGTATCATGGTGTGGAATTTTAAACAAGCCCTATTCTAAAAAGAAGTGTTGTTGTTTGGCGCAGGTGGGGCACATATAGCTGCGGAAGCGGCGATCTTGAGTGCTTTTGGGAAGACGTCGAGAAACACACTTGGGGTGAAAGCTTTCTTCGCAGCCATCACAGGTGAACATGCGCGATGTATGGTCACGAGTGCCACAATCGGGACAGAGGTCCAAAGCGAAAACGTCGGTTGACGTGTCGGGGACTCCCGAAGGCAAAGCAGTTGTTGAGGAAGGCTGGCCAAGGGTAATAGTGCCGCTTCGAAGTTGGTCAAAAAATCGATGCATGGCCTCTTCCGCCAAGGCTGTCTTGGTGGGATCATTGGATATTAGATATTGAAGTACCGTGTTGTTTGATATTGTTGTGGTCACGTTTGGCCTGGTTGGGTCCATAGTGCGTATGCCAGTCTTGTTGCGTGACGGTAAAAACTAGGTATATATATATGTTTGTTTCGGAGTATGTGATCGGACGCGACGGTTGGAGACAGTCTTGATGAAGTCTACGTTTTTTCACGTACTGCTGAAAAGGCGTATGAAGGGGCGACGCGTGGGAAGATTTTGACCACGTGGCACCGACATACTATTTACGGCAGATTAAGAGCGCCTATATAAGCGCGACCGATACGGTAACACCGTATCGCATTTTCATTTACCGTATTTGGAAAAAGTAACTTGGGACTTGCTTAAAGAAGATTTCGCTTCCGGGGTCAGTAGCACGTTCGTCGATTTAAAAAAGGTAAGGGTAAAATTCATCTCGGGGAACGTCATCGTCCCATGAGAACTTTTTATGTATAATTTGCAGTCGAATCACTATACTTTGCGAGATGCTGTCTCGTATATACATCTCTAAGAATATACAATAAGACCATCACGCATGAGTGGGGTTCCGATATGTATTTGTGCTTGTAGTGTCGCTAGTGGGCCTGAATAACAACTGACATATGGAACGTTTCGTAGGTTGTTTGGGATGGCGAGGGAAAAACCTGTAGAGAGGATAACGAACCAAATACCGGATGTAGGTGAGGCCACGGGTACCGAAGGGGCTATTGGTGGGATGGACGTCTTAACATGTCCTCTGGAAGATATTAACTGGAGCCTGGTGGAGTCTGAGTTTGAACTTCCTAACATTGTCTCTCCTCTTCAACTCAGGTTTGAACAAATTCTTGATACGATGTCGAGAGGAGACGTAAGGGATCCATTATCTCCATCTAACTCTCAATATTATACATCTGGCGATGACAGGACTCCTTCCGATGACACCGCGCCGGGATCACACTTGGGTGGACAAGAGCAGGGGCCTTCGGTGTCGAGCCCATTGTCGCAAGAGGGGGAACCACAAGGCGACATGGCCTCTCCTATGAAAGACGACGCGCAGGGAAAAAAACGGAAGAGTTCAAACTTGACTGCCCAAGCAGAGAAACGTAAGCGAAAGAAGGTGATAAAAGAAGAAGACATCATTCTGCGAGCGCCAGATTCAGTGCGCGACTTAAGCGAGAAGAGATTGTGGCCACATATTAGTGAAACAATGTCGTATTGTCCAAAGAAACAACCATCATATTGGGAGGACATTTTTTACACGGAGTTAGTGTCGGAGAGCGATCGAGACGAAATTCCTATTGATCGTTCGGGGTTCGTGAAATCTACCGAAACGGATTGTGCACATGACTGGGTAAAAGGCTTGTGCCTGTATTGGCAAATGCCGAAATACGGGTTCAAGCTCCCCTTGTCTGCCTTGTTGGCATCATTTTTGAAGACTGTTAATCTGACGTCGGCTCAAATTACGGCGTCCGGATGGTGTTATCTGTCTAGCTTCGATAGGGTTTTCTCAGATTTCGCAGATGTTTTCAAGGGTTATTAGCCGACAGTGGCCCTGTTTTCTAAGTTTTTTAACTTGTGTAAGTCGAAGGATTGGTTAAATGTGAAGAAGAAGACGGAATACACATTGTTTGACATTGAAAATACTTCTTCCCTAAAGAAGATTATGGATTGGAACAGAGGTTGGGTGTATGTGTCGAGGTACCAGGACATCCCTTCACTGAAGGGTCTGCGCGTCACGTGGTTATGTCTGGAAACCGACAAATATCCCAACCTATCAGGCTATAAATTGAGCGCAGCAGACGAGTTGGCAGCGGATAGATTGTTGCGTTTAATTGGTATATTTTGCCTCCTTTCCTCGTTATATTTCGTTCGACTTGCCCTTACACGTGTTATTCTTGTTCCCTTTGCAGGTAAAAAATGCATCATGTCATTCAGCTACAAGAGTACAAAGGCTGCTAGCGAGCGGATTGCCTTGATTGAGAAGAGGGTACCGTTAGCGAAGGCTAAAGCTACGAAGGCGGAACAGCGGGTATCGAAGAGGACAGATGTCGAGAGAACGCGAAAGAAGTCGAAGATTAGCGCGGTGGAGGAAACAAGCGAGGACATCCCAACAGGAGCCGGCGACGGAGTGTCGAATGGAAAGGCCGAGACGGCCTTACCCATTGGTGGAAGTTCTGCCGGACCTGAGGACGAAAGGGTTCGGTTAGATGTGGTGATGGCGGATGCTCATACCGACATGACCCCCATGCTGACACCGGCGGGGAAACAAAGGTTGTCGGTGGCCGACATCCCTCCAGAAGCCAAGGGAAAAAGTGTACCGACGAATGTCATGTCGCTGGAGCAGCATGCACAAGGGGTAGATGTACCCGAGATCGAGCAGGAGGATGTGCAAGCGGAGGCTGGCAAGTTTATGTGCGAGACAGTAGGCGAGGATGCGAGGGTGTTCGCTGAACCCTCTAAAGGCATTATTTGGAAAGCTCCCTTTCCTGGGAACGATCCCGACACTTTTGCGGCCTATCTTCCGCATGCCGCTGCTGGCATATATGCGAAAGAGAGGAACGTCGAATGGGACTTGATGGCACAGGAGTTGGGCAACCTGGTTTGTCCCGATTTCCTCGTGAAGGACTTCGATGGGGACCATCACGCCGCTCTGAACAGAGCATGTGGGCATTTGTCGTACGCCCTATGTGCTCTGTCTCGCGCTCGTTACAAATCCAACAAGCCAGCAGCTACCAGGAAGGAGATCAAGAAGGCTACTCTGGCGAAAGAGAAAGAGTTGGAAAGCCAGCTGGAGGAGTATGTGCTAAACCACAGCAAGCTTAAAGTGGAAGGATTGGAGAAGAAAAGGGACGAATGCAGCCTAGAATTGCGAGACGCAATGGTGAAGATCCAAGGGTTGGAAGCGGAATTGAGTTCCAAAGAGGTTGATGTCGCTTCCCTGACGGGCGATGTAGGGGATGCGAACGCCCGAGTTGCGGTGTTGTCGGAAGAGGTGTCTCGACTAGAAAAAGAGAAGAAAACCTTGGCTGAGAATAACAATGCCTTGTCTAAAAATGTGGCGGAGATGCGGGCCGAGGCATCCCAAGCGAAAGAGGAATCTGCCCGAGTGAAAGAGGAAATGGTACGCATAGAAGAGGCGTCTGGGCAGCTGTTGCGCCGATTTTTGGGTAGTGAAGCGTTTAAGCATGCCGCGTTCTTGTCAATGAAGAATGTATTGAAATCATTCGTGTATGACCAACTGAAGACTGTCGGTGAATATTTCCCCTTTACTCCTGAGCAATTTGGTTTTACTGCTCTCAAGGAAGGCGAGGGGGCCGGTCCCATGGAGATGTCATGCTATCGATGGGACGAGAAAGATGACATACTGCGGGATTCATACGGTAAGGTGCCGCCGAATGACGTTGACTTAGCCGACTACGCGATGGTTGATGTGTTACCGCATGCCTGGCAGTACGTGGCCCCATGGCCCGAGGATGTAGACGTGACGAATCCAAATTACACGTTTTATCCGAAGCCAGTGAAGGAGCAAATATCTGGGGAAGGTAGTGCCGCAGTAGTGGCTGATAAGTCGACATCGAGTACAAGTACGGCGTCCAGCGATAGTACAAATTCCGAGAAGAGTGGTGATGGTTGTGACGGAGGTGCCGGAAATACCGGAGGTGCCGCCTCTGCGTGAGGTGAGTCGGTGATGCTTTTACTATCTTGAATGGTTATAATGTGCTATGTATAAAATGGAAATTTTCTTTGATTGGCAGATACGCAGTAATGTCGAATCGACGTGAAGCGATGCCCGGTGCGACGTTATAGGCGCATAAGTGGTTTTGAGTATGTTGTAACTACTAGCATTAATGGGAGGCCCTCGATGTGTGAGGGTAAACAGAAAGTGTGTACCTTAATAGTGGGTGATTTGTCAAGGGATGTCTCTCGACCACCCTTTTAACAGATGTCGTATTTGTAGTTTTAATCATGGCTGTTTTCATGCAGAGCTCTTGTTTCCCTCTTATATATATATATATATATATATATATATATATGTTGCTGTGTTGTTGTGTCCAAGGGATATAACTTCAAACGACATGCGGGCCATGCGGTGTCGGCTTCATGGTTATTTATGTAAGCCATTTGTATCCTGAAGAACTTGGGAGAGTATTCATAGGTCTGACAGAGGTGTGCGTTGCCTAGAGGCTTTCGTTTATTCCTCTGTCGACACTTCGTTTGGTGGTAATCGTAACTTGTAAATTCATGTGAACCTCCCAAACATCTCGTTGTCCCTTCCGAAAGAACTTGTGTGGAGTACCACGTATAAGTAGGCATTCGTTGTCCTCGAGACTCACAGTATGGGTCTCGAGAATACGCGTATTGGCTGATATGAATATATTGTTTCGGAAGGCCATTCATGATCCTGCAGGATATTCGTTCAGCTTTATTCATTCATTCATCATATAACACGTAGTAAAAACAAACATTCATGAAGTAGCGTGCTAATATCCTTGCACAAATAAAGTGTAGTATGTAGATAAAACTTGTGCCCGACTCAGGCACGAGAAAAACATGCATAAAACATAAATAAGATACAATGATAATAATCTTTGAAAAAGACAAGTCTCAAATGTAAAATTTGCGGAGATGCTCTATATTCCAAGGTCTCGGGAGAGTGGTCCCGACGGAGTCTTCCAACTCATATGATCCTACCCCACGAGTTCAGACGACTCTGTATGGCCCGTCCCAGACACGCTGTAGTTTGCCAACTAGCTGTCCCGCAGCAGATACTCTCCTTAAGACTAGATCGCCTGGTTGGAAGTGTTTTGGCACAACATGCTTATCAAAGGCACGCTTAACACGCCTCTGATATTCCATCGTACGAATTCTAGCTGTGTCACGCACTTCCGTAATCAAGTCCAATTCCAACCGGCGTGCCTCGTCATTATTTTCTTCGGAGTATGTCTCGGTTCGCAAGGATGGTGAGACGAGTTCCAACGGAGTGACGGCTTCCATTCCAAATATTAACGAGTATGGTGTTTATTGAGTGGCTTCGCGTGGTGTAGTGCGATATGCCCATAAGACTTCATCTAACATGTCGGGCCAATCTTTCTTGTTTGCTGCGACCTTTTTCTTGAGACCGTCGACAATGGTTCTGTTGCTAACTTCGGCAAGGCCATTGCTCTGCAAGAAAGATAGTGTGCTTGCCGCATTGAACTGGGTGCCATTGTCCGAAATCAACCCCCATGGTAGACCGAAATGGCAAATGATATTTTTTCAAATGAACTTTTGAATGGCAGTAGCTGTGATGGTTGCCAAAGCTTTGACTTCAACCCATTTGGTGAAGTATTCAACTGCGACCACTAGCCATCATCTCTGCCTGACCGCTGTAGGGAGAGGGCCGACAGGATTGATACCCCATAGATCGAACGGCTATGCAGTAGGGATAGATACTTGGTCGTAAGACGGGGTATTATCCATCTTGCTGTGGAACTGGCATCGTTCGCACTTGCGAACTAAGTGGGCAGCGTCCTGATGTATCATCGGCCAATAGAACCCGGCTCGGAGTATTAGTTTGGCGAGAGTTTTGGCTCCTTAGTGACTGCCGCAAATTCCCTCATGTGTCTCGGCTAACATTTCTCGTGCCTTATTCTCACGAAGGCATTTTAACCAAGGACGGAGGTAGCCTCGCTTATACAACTGATTGTTGAAGATAGAGTAAAGAGGGGCGATCTTCTTTAACCGGCGCGCCTCCGTTATGTCGCCGGGGAGGTTGTCGGTAGTGAGAAAGGTCCAGATCGGCGTGAACCACGTGGGTTCGGCGTCGTTGATTACAGATATGCTCCCGGCGCCTGTGTCGATACTGGACGTCAGGACTTTCATCACAATCATAGGCTTATCTTTGTCAAGGTTACCTGCCGCACCAAGTTTAGACAAGGCATCGGCCTGACAGTTCTTGTTGCGAGGAATATGGACAATCTCAACCTTGTCAAATAACTTCATTAGAGATCGTAGTTGGTCATGGTACCTGCGTAGCCTTTCATTGTCAACCCGGATTTCTGCATTGATTTGTCGTACAGCTAATTCAGAATCACTATGAAGATGAATTTCCTTAGCTCCCAATTCCTTGGCCAACTTGAGCCCGGCTATCACAGCTTCATACTCTGCCGTGTTATTAGTGACGGGGAAAAGGAAATGCAGAGCATAGTTCATGGTCTCGCCCATGGGTCCTGTCAGGGAGATGCCCGCCCCGGCATCTTGGATGGAGGCAGCACCATCAACATAAATAGTTCATTTTCCGCTAGTCGGGTCCGGGGTACCGGAGTACTCTGCTATGAAATCGGTGAAATTTTGCGATTTTATAGCTGTCTGCAGGAGAAATGAAATGTCGAACTCAGATAACTCCAGGGCCCAGGACAGCAGTCGGCTAGAGGAATCACAATTGGTGAAAGCATTCTTGAGTGGAATGCTGGTGTAAACATTGATGGGATGTGACTGAAAATACAGGCGCAGCTTTCTCGCTGCCACCACCAGCGCATATGCAGCCTTCTCCAATTGGGAATACCTGGTTTCGGTGTCCCGGAGGACGTGTGAGACAAAATAAATTGGTCGTTGTTCATTTTTTTCTTCACGAACGAGGGCTGCACTAACCGCATGACAGGTAGTAGCGATATAGAGCACCAATGTTTCTCCAGCGGCTAGTCGGCTGAGGCAAGGGGGCTTGGCGAGATATTATTTTACATGTTCAAAAGCATTAGCACATTCTTGTGTCCACTCGAAACGGGCCGACTTGCGCATAGCCTTAAAGAAAGCGAAACAAACATCACCCAATTTGGCAATAAATCTGTTCAGGGCAACTAGTCGCCCCGTAAGGATTTGTAGTTCCTTTAAGTTTCTCGAGGGAGTCATGTCTAAGATTGCTTAGGATTTCGACGGATGGATTTCTATTCCTCGCATAGAAACCATAAATCCCAAAAACTTGCCTCCGGTAAGGCCAAAAAAGCTCTTCGTGGGGTTCAATTTCATACGGGCCTCGTTTAAGGTGGCAAAGGTTTCTCGCAGATCTTCGATATGTTCCACATCAGTCATGCTTTTAACCAGAAGATCATCCATGTACACTTCTAGGTTGCACCCGAGTTGCGATTTGCAGACGGTGTTGATCATGCGCTGGAATGTGGCTCCGGCGTTTTTCAGTCCGAACAACATGACCCTGTAACAATAAAGACAAAAGTTAGTGGTAAACGAAGTTTTCTCCTCGTCCGCCTCATGCATCATTATTTGGTTATATCCAGAGAAGGCGTCCATAAAGCTTAAGTATGCGTGTCCCGCAGTCGAATCTACCAATTGGTCGATTTTCGGCATGGGGAATGGGTCCATTGGGCAAGCTTTGTTAAGATCTGTGTAGTCAATGCACATTCGCCAATCGCCGTTAGACTTCTTGACTAACACCGGGTTAGCGGTCCACTCGGGGTGTTGGACGGGACGGATGAAACCCGCCTCCAACAGCTTTTCCACTTCTCGCTGAATAGCCAATCTTCGTTCTGGACCCATATTCCGTTTCTTCTGCCGGATGGGTTTGGCGTCGGGCTTGATGCATAGCCTATGCTCGGCAATGTTTCGCGGAATGCCTGGCATGTCGACCGGAGACCATGCGAAGATGGACAGGTTCGTACGAAGGAACTCGAGCAGGGCATCTCTTGCCTTACCGGTGATTGCCTTCCCAACATTCAGCGACTTGCCAGGTACGACCTCTACCTGGTCCACTTCATCAACGGGTTCCGCAGACCGTAGAGGACTCTGGTCTTTGGGGTCTAGGACTAATATGGTGCCTGGCGGCATGAATTCGTTCCTTTGGCCCTTGCCTTTATACTTATTTGCGCTGCCTTTGTCGACTTGATGTACAGCACCACCTATTTCGCGAATAGAAGTCACATAACATTCTCGCGCAACGTCCTGCTGCCCGCACTCCTCTCCGACCCCAATCGGTGTATGGAACTTTACTTTTAAGTGTGGGGATGACACTATTGCGCCAATCTTATTCAAAGTGCCTCGGCCAATAATGGCATTATACGTTGACGGGGCATTGACAACAAGGAAATCGACGAGCACCTCTACGGTTCTTGGAGGGGTGCCGAAGATGACCTTGAACTGGGTGATGCCCCGCGGCTGTAAGGTATCGCCCGTAAATCCCACTAGGGGAGAAACGCCCCCTTGAAGGTCCATCATTTTACCTCCCATTTGTTTAAACGTGGACCAATACAAAATGTCTGCCGAACTGCCTGTATCAATCAGAACGCGCTTTACCCGGTGTATCCCTATCTTGAGCGATAGGACGACCGAATCCTCGTGAGGCCATGTCACGTGTTTCATGTCATTTTCTGAGAAGGAGATGACTTCATCATGTCAGGGTCGTTTCCGGTCTGCTTTTTGTTCGACTGTCATGATTGTCGGGAATGGCTTAACGCCGTGATGGGCTTTAGGCTTGTAAGCAGTATCTTTGTGTCCTCCACTAATGACATGTATCACGGGGCTACGCGGCGGGCTTTGTTGTCGTTGTTCTGCGCGATGGTTATCACGGGTGTTCTGTACCGGGTGTCTTGGTCCCGAGTAATCGTCTCGGTATGGAATTTTCTTTCGATAGTCTTGTCCTGTCCCATCATACCTTCTTTTGTACTGCTGGAAAAACCTCGGGTCTAGGAATTTGGGCAATTTTCCTTCCCTGGCTAAACGTTCCATGATATCTCGCAACTGCTGGCAATCTTCTGTGGAATGCCCGTAAAATCCATGGAACAGGCACTTCGCATTGCTGTTTTTTACCTCAAAAATGGCTTTCGGCAACGGGCGCGGCATGCGAAATCTCTCGAGAGCAACGTGATATAGCTCGGGTGCGCTCGTATTAAACTTCGCGTAATTAGTATAGTGTTGCCGGTACTCATTGGTGTCCTTGTGATGCAATTGGTTTTGCTGCTTATCACGGTAGTTCTGGCGAGGACCATCTGGCCTTCGAAAGAACTCAGGCTTGCTTGAAAAGGTGCTCTTTGGTCGCCCTTCTACACGGTTGCTCTATAAACCGATGTTCCGCCTATGCCAGCCACTTCCGGGTTGTCTGGGTGAGCGAGGCCTTGAATGCACCGTGTCTCGGGCATCATCCTCTGCTCTGATATACCCCTCTGCCAGCTTTAGAAAGTCACCGAGGGTGTGTATTTCCTTGAGGTGGGCGTCATGCCTTAACGTCCCAACCCTGCCTCGTCGAAGTCCTTTCCGCAAAGCTGCGATCGCAACTTCTTCATTTAAATCGTGTATTTTCCTGGAAGCGTGCATGAAGCGCTCCAAAAATTTTCCGGTTCCTTCTTTCGGTCCTTGTTCTATGTCGAACAGCATCTCACAGGTGATTCTGGGTTGGCGGACTGCCAAATATCTGGTCAGGAAGGCCTTGACTAAATCGTCAAACCTGCTGATGGACTTGCGTGGAAGTCGCATGTACCATTCCCAAGCTTCGCCTTCTAGACACGTGGTAAAAACGCGGCACATTACTGAGTCTGAAGCTCCCTGGAGACGAAGCCGCTCTCGAAAGCCAAAAATGAAACTTTGCGGATCTTGAGAGTCCCCACTCCCTCGAAAAGAAGGGAGGTGGTTGGGATATTTAAAGTCAACCATCGATTCGGCATATACTGCAGGTGCCAAGGGACCGTCTTCCTCATTCATGGTATAGGTATACCGTCCCGACTTCTTCGATTCGTATTCCTCAAGCTTAGCTGCCACTCGTACCTGGATCATCTCCCCTATTTGCGTTAAACTCAGCTTTTCAGTTGGGCTCCCAGATTTGTGTTTCTCTTGTCGTCCGTGTTTATCACGAAATCCCCTTCTCTCGCGGGAATTCTGTCGCTTTCGCCTGTCACTCCCGTGACGTTCACGCCTGTCCCTATCCCTGGAAGGAGAACGCTCCTTGTTTCGCCGGGGGGATAGTTCGGCGTCATGCCGAGAGATTTCCCCTCGCTGAGAACGCATTTGACGATCTCGCCCATCGACAGCGTCCTCATTTGGGGGGGATCGCTGACGTCTATCTTTCTCACCCCCTTGGGGTTCGGCATTGGCTCCCGCATTCTCCCTCCTGTTCCCTTCCGCTGAGGCTATCTCGGCCCCTTCGGGATTGTTCAAGAGGTGTTCCGGTTGCGCTCGTTCCGCATGTCTTGTTTCTCGAACAGTGGAACTTTCGCCACTCCTTTCGGTTCTGACATTATAGAACTCGTCCTCCAGGTTACGGATCGGGATGCTGGGACCTGCTCTGTCCCGGTCCGGATTGTTAGGTTGGAGACCTAGACGGGAAATAGTCGGGCGAGTCGGCGCTATAAGCTCCCGTTGACCAGCCGGTGGGGGATGTGGGATGTATGCAAGGGCTGGAGCAGAGTATTGGCCCTGCAATGTTGGATGGGTCTGATAAGCATAGTGGGTATTTGGGTAGGTAAGGTGTGCATAAGCGTATGGCGGAGGGTATGGAAACATTTGTGGAGCATAGGAGTACGAGAACATCTGGCTGTATGGGTCCGAGGACGGCTGTTGCCCTCCTTGGGGGGTGTACAGGGGTGGGAGTTGTCCTCCCGGTAAAGGTGGGGCGACTGGTCTCGGATCGGTCGCGATGTTGGTAGCAGGTGGGATGGCATTTCCTCCCCTAGACGGTGGGGTGACAGGTCTCGGATTGGTCATGGTGTCGGTGGGAGGCCGAGTGTTGTTGCCCAGCTGAGGGTTGAGAAAGGTTTCGGAAGGGTCCAGGGGCATTCCTAAAGGTAACGTCCCCAGGTCTCCTCCCGTCCCTTCCTGCGTCATCTAAAACTCGGGAGGTAAAGCTTAGTATGCCCCACGGTGGTTGATACGGATCAAGTCCCGGAGGGCGAGACCGCAATGTATTAGTGATTTCGGCGGCTCGACTCGTCCCGACTCCCTGGGGGGTTTGGGCTCGAGTCTCGCGATGGATACTTAGGGAAATTGTGGGAGTACTCGTACTCTAACCTGTTGCTACTCTTAATTGTGCTAAAAAATGTTCAGCCCCTAATCCCTCGGGATTTGGGACTTATATAGGTCATTCTCTGACAATCATTCCGCGTTGTCAGGATTGTCAGAGTTCGCATATTGTTCTACGTTGCATTCCTGCGGTCATTATGGAGTGACTATATCGGGAGGGCTCCTCGATTGGGCTTCGACGTTGGGCCCATCTCGCTTCATCCGAAGCTATTCTGGACAGGCCTTGGGCTTCGGCTACGCCGGATCGGCTTGACCGGGAGCAGGGTCTTATTCTTAGTCCCGACCTGACCCTTTACAAGGTCCGAGACCGGGTTATTCATGACCCAGATTCATTCTTCTAAGGCCTTGTTTACATGGGTCTATCACTAATCAAATATTAAATGGATATTCTAAATATTCTCATGTGTCTCACAATCCGTGGAGAATATTAATTGGTCAAATAAAGTGCGTCTTCATAATAATTTGTTGTTGCCAAACATTATTATCTTAGACAAATATTCTCATGTCTCACAATCTGTAAAGGATAATGAGTGCGTCTTCACAAGAAAAATTTTTATCCATAGAAATTATAAAATTTAAACGTACAAAAATAAAAAGAGTCTTATTTTTATCAAATATAGTAAGATTGGACTTACTAAGTCTAATTTATTAAATTTTTTTTAAACTGCACAGAAAATTTGCAAAAAAAAAAAAAAAATTATGAATCAGACTCAATGAGTCTGATTCATAAAATGATTGATTTTCTGTGGCACAAAACCCTCTGTGTCTTTGGATACCGAGGATTTGGTGCTGCAGAAATCAATTAGAGAATTTATAAATTATGAACAGTGATTCTGATTTATAAAAGAATTGATTTTCTGCGACACAAACTCTCTGTATTCATAGAAAATCAATGGTTACAGAGAGTTTTGTGCCGTAGAAAATCAACCCCTTTATAAATTAGAATCACTGTTCACGATCCACAAATTCTTTTTTTCTCCACTGAGCAGTTTCAAAAAAAAAAAATTAATGAATCGAACTCAATAAATTAGATCTTACTATGTTTGATAGAAATGGTGCGCTATTTCTATTTATGTACATTCGAAATTTATACTTTATATGATAAGAAATTTCCTCTTCATAATAACATGTTTTTTTGTGAAACATTATTATTAAAATAATGAATATAATGCAATGAGTAAGATCAAACACTAATTAAATAAGTCTTTTTGCTTGACAGGCGAATGAAGTACATGTGTACACAATCGTCCAATATAGGATTCGTGGACTTGATGATTTATATATAGAGTTTCAAAAGTCATCACATAGGCACATTTATGTAAAGGAGCGAATCCGAAATTAATTGCAATGATAGCTAATTAAAATAAATTATGAATATTATTATTTTGGAAGGTGCAAGGATTAAAATGTCCGAGCAACATATTATCTATCTTAAAATATGCTTAAATATCAAATTTTATATTTTTTTAGATAAATACAAAATTATTGAACAATGATTTTGTACCTAACTAAATAAATAGTAAAAAAAATTCTATAAACATAAAATTTGATCTCCAAGTATATTTTAATATAGAGATTATGTTAATCATTTTGGATTGATTGTTTAGACTTTAAAACATAAATAAAAAATGTAAGGCACGATCGATGAGGCGTAAAATACACGAGACATTTGAACCTTCTTTTATTTTGAATAAAGGTTTGAGGTCAAGTCACCTAACTAAATATCCACAAAAGATTGTTTCTTCTGAGTTTCGAGCCTGTAACCTTTTACACGGAGAGCATTGTCTTTGTCACTAGATCCAAAATTGATTCTCTTTATTGAAAAATAAGTTTCTCTCTTACTATTTTTTAATACTTTTGATCAGACAAAGAATTGTATAGCATAATTTTCTTCCTATCAATTAGTGTATATAGACAGTAACTACAAGAATAGAATAGTATCAACGAGGAATACTGTTAGTATATCCTCGCAGATACTACCATCGCCAATAAAAAAAATCTTTTTTTTATCAATACATCATTGCAGATAATCATTTTTTACTCTTGCAGATATTGTCCTATTGCAAGGACCACGATCAAAGAACATCCATAATGAAAAAAAAATTCAAGCCTCCAACGGCTCTTTACCTAGCTAGACAAGGCACTTAATAAAATTATAACGTTTTTTTTTTTTATCGGAGAAATGATTACGGGTAAATTTTTTACAACCGCCTTAAATAAAAATCAAGCTATAAGGTTTAGAAGCTGTCTAAATAGAAGAAATGTTTTAGGTATTTATGTATATGATTAAGAGATATAATCAAAATCGTTTAAATTATTATGATAATCAAATTATTAATTATAATATCTTAAAAATAATTATAGAGATTCATAAAATTTTAATGATACCGACTATATTGTCGTTATCGCCTGCATGACATGTTGCAATTGATGTGACGAGCTAGCATATGGTATGATTATTCGGTGATATCAATTGACGTCATACATAATTGTTTTCGTCGACACTCCTTAGTTAAAAAATGTGAAATTAATCCCAGATTTTGTGTTCTTTCATGTACAATTCTAATGACGAGGATTGCATAATACGATCCCCTTTATCTTGTAATTATAAAACCAAATTGATGTATAATTATTTTGTGAAATTCCCAGCCTCAAACCATCCAACTGTCTCTAGAACTCGGCCTAAAGGCTAAAACATGTTCTAGATTTTTGGGTGCAATCTATTACGCTTTCCATTCGCACATTGAACGGTATATGTTGGTTTTGTTGGACGATTATAGATATATTTAGAAACTTCACGATAAAGGTATTAAGATTATTTAAAAAAAAAATTAATGGAGATAATTTCTAGGGTGTCAATGGTACTCTTTTATCCGTTTGTCCGATCCGTATTATATCCGAAAATACGAATAAGAATAAGAATTTTTTTTGTTAGCTTATCAGATACGGTTAAGGGTAATGATTTTTTCCGTTATCTTAATTAGTTATTTTCATATAAGTTAATTTTGAAAAATAATATTATATATATATATAATTATATATTTGTATGACGATGAATAGATGATACATGATACAATAAATTTTCATAATACAAATTAGTTGTATTCATAATTATTATTTTCTTTTATTGAAAAATATTTTATCAAGAGTGCAAATTGAAATGTCAATTAATGGTACTTTTTTATCTATTTACCTGACCTGTACCGCAGTCGAAAAGATGAGTAAGAATAAAAATCTTCTTTCATTATCACGACGGAGTACAAGTATGAAAATGCCTCCACCAACCCTTATCATACCCGTTGACACCCCTAATAATTTCGGTATTTTTATTTGGATGATGCACAGAATGCTACACTATGAATGGCATAAAGAAACAAATAGAGGAACCAAAATACCATGGAAGAAACTTAGAAGCAGCTTTCTCTTCAAGAAAAAATAAAACTTAGAAGCAGCCACTTATTTTATTTATTTTCTGAAGAAGCGTGGTAGCTAGTTGCCATTTAAAATTGAACATAGAGCTTGTCAATCAGACAACATGCACAAACCATTACAACTAATTAACAATTAACGGAAATATCACTTAAAAAAATAATAAAAACCTCGCTCCGAGGAAACTTCCAAATAGATGTACTAGTTTTTTTTTAATTTTCAGCCACACAACAAAATACAAGCTCGCTACTTGCTGATTTTTAAGACTGTGATGGAGCTATTTATGTTACTTTAGGAGGATATATAGCAAATACGGTCGAAGAAATTGCCTCTTCATTTGATTTGCAAGTCCAATTATGAGAAAAACTAAAGTGTCTGTGGTCCTTGTGGAAGGCATGATTTTCCAAGTACAAACAGTTAAAAAATGTTACAGCAATTATACTGTGCTGATCAAATGATTAAAATCTAACACTTAGGTCCGCATGCATTTTTAGAGTTTTAGACTAAGAGGATTTAATGCTGGAGATATTTTTATAATTTTACTTGTTTTCTAAAAATATTAAAATAAAATAAAGAATAAAAATAATTAGGATGTGTCTAGGGATGTCAACGGGTACGATAAGGATCGGATGGACGTATTTCCAAACTCGTACCCGTTGCAAATTGTTCTTATTCGTACTCGATGCTTACCTGATACGAATTATCTTACTTGTACTCTATTATTATCCATTATATTTGTCAGATAACGAAACAGCAGTGAATAAATAACGATTAATACTAATATAATTATTATTTTTCTTTGATTTTCTGTGAATTTTAAGTCCGTTATTTTTTATCATGTAGACTAAGGAGCCAAAATTGCAACGGGTCAAAATAAGTAAGAAAACAATTGATTCCTTGTTTTTTTTTAAGATCAAAATTGATTTCTTGTTACACGTTCTATTCTCGACACTGATCTGATGAGCGAAACAAAACCTGGCAGCCACTGCTCGGTACTTTTTCAAAAAAAAAAAAAAAATCTGATGAGCGAAGAAAATGCGTTGGGTGCCACCCAAAGGAATTTGTATGGATTTGGATCGTTCAATTAGAATTCGCATAATTATTGAAGTTGTTCCGTGTGTTTCATCTCGGACAAAATTGACTCGGATTTTTATCGAACGGCTGTGATCCAAACAGAAATATTATGTTGACTTAGAGAATATGGATTCCACCCACAGACCACTGTGGGCACTACGTATTTTCTTTTATGGACAGTGTGTGTGCAACGCGTATGTAAAAAGCATTAGTGATTTCCTTCGATATTTTATGTGTTATTTTTCGTGTGACAGTCGTGTTGAAGCAGAATATTAGTCAAAGATCTTATTCATACGAAAAGTAACACAATATCTCCTATAATATTATTATCTTATGATGGAATAGAAAAGGAGTGTGGAATTATAATGAAATAGTAATTAAAAAAAACACAGAATAAAATCAACATCCTTCACTTTGACGTTTTACAAATTAAAGAGCTTCTCTTCTTCGACTTTTTAGTAAAAGTAAAAAAAAATCATTATTTAAAAAAAAAACTGAAAATAATCCATACCTTTATTTTATAACTTGTTATTATGTCTGGGTGTTACTTAAATATTTGAGCATTAATTTACTTCATCTTACTTCTTATATTTTATATCAAGTTATTGAAAAAAAATATATATCAGCCTATAACAGTAGACTATATGTACAAAGTAAGTGTAAAAAAAAAGTTAATCTGTCAAAATTTACTCTTCTCCACAAAACAATCATCATGAAAAAATTACAAATTCAACGTTCAGATTTGGTGAAAATAAAAATCAAATTTGATGTGAATTGGTCGACATATATATATTTTTATTTTATTTCAAACCCATAGAGGTCGACATCATTTTCAATTCTATAACTTCTGTTTGTATGCTTCGTCAACAGAAAAAAGATAACAACTTCAAATCAAGAAAGTGCTACTAAACATGGAGTCCACATCGTCTCCATTAACTCAAAAGAAAATCTTTTGAGTTAATACATCTTGACCATTTAATTGTAAATAGAGCTCATTTGGCCACTGCTTATAATATAACAGATCTTTAATATTAGTACAAATTTAATTTATACGAATTTTAAAATTTATTGGACGGTCCAGATACTTTTAACTCAAAATTTCCTTTTTGAGTTAATGCAGAGGATACGAATTCCTAAACATGGGAATCAAATTCTAGATTCACTTCAACTCTTCAAGCAAGATTACAAGCTCAAAAGTTCTGTCGCTTTACACAACAAAAGCAAAATCCTTATTTGGAATGAATGTGCATGTCGCACTCGCACCAATGAACTTTAATCGACACAGTTGCAAATCTGGCAAAGCAAGAATCATGAATGGAGCTACTGTGTTCTCGAACAGACAGCACAAACAATTACCACAACTTCAACCGCCTCAGGCCAAGTCCAACGTGCCTTTTTTGTTTGTTGGGTGGGCCAGGGGACAGGTTTACTGCGCGCATTTTGATCCATCAAAATGTTGCCGATTGATTTTAATAGGAAAAAAGTGTTGCCAGTTCTTTTAGTTTAAAAATATAAAATGTCGGAAATGATATTATTTTTTATTTAATGGAAGGCGGCAATTATTGATTTGATTTTTTTGAAGTATTTTAAGGGACTGAATTAGTGGTGGATATCTATAATTTATGTGGATTCAAATATAAACCTTTTCTTAAGAAAATGAGAATGCTCAAATCTGATTTATTTCGAAACGAATCAAATCTAGTTTATTTTGAAATTGGTTCAAATCAGATTTGAACTGAGTCTGGCTTGGTTCGAAACCGAAGCAAGGTTTAGAACTAAAAAGAAGAGTTTTGAACCAAGCCAGATTTGATTTGTTTCGAATAAACTAGATTTGATTTGTTTCGAACTGAACTTTTTTGATTTGATTCGATTTGATTTGAACCAATTTTGAAATAAACTAGATTTGATTTGTTTCGAACTAAACTTTTTTCGAATAGAACTTAATCAAATCACGAACTACGAACATTTTGTGCACCCCTAATTAACTCCGTAAAATCCTTGCTCACCCTTCCCCTTCTATTTTCCTTACCCTCATTTTACTTCACAAGCATTTTTACAATTTAATTCTAAATCTTCTTGATTTTATAACTATAAATTATTTTCATTTTTAACAAATAAAGTTACAAATTTCTCCAATTCAACAGACATAATACGAGTATCATCATTTTCATAAATTCAAAATTTTAACCTTTTGTCTTTAAATTTCCAAATATTCGAAATTTAAAATTTGACATTTTCAAAACTAAAATTTTCTTTCAATTTAGTATTCACGAATCGAATATATAATGTAATCATGTTTTTAGAATTCAATCACGATTAAATGATATTTGGAAAATTTAAAGGTCACGAGGTTCGTACTTTCTAGTTCTAAATTATACGTGTTCGCATTTTCTAATTTGAATTTTCTAATTATCTTTTTTCCATAAAAGTTAAAATTCAGAAATTAGTTTTTTTCTAAAAAAAAAATCAAAGTAACACATATGAGGTCATATAAAGTAGCCCCATAAAAAGCTCATTTGGGCAAAGCCTGCTAAGCCCTCTTTGCCCAAATCCCGGTACTCGGCCCACAATTCAGACCCACCAAAGACCTAACTCGGAAACCGACTAAAAAAGAACCCGGCCGGATAACCGCACTATAAGAACCTCAAAACCAAGAAATTGACATTTTGGGGGGGGGGGGGGGGGGGCTATAAGTATCCCAAAAGCCCTGTGAGAAAAAGGGAAAAAAGGCCACTTACGTAAAGGACAGAGTAAATGTACCGAGAAGATCCATACTGGTGAAAACAAAGAGAGAGACACAGAAATCCGGGACTGATTACGCGAGAGCTAAACTCGCGAGAGTTGAGCCGTATCAAACACACTTTGATATCTCAAATTTCATACATAATGAAATCCGCAAAACTATAACATCAAAATGAAAAAAAATATATATATAGATTGAAAAGGAGCAAAAATCAACTTTTAATTTAGTGACGAAAGACTAACAGCTTTATTTAATAGATCGTGAACTAGAGACTCAAATAAAGATTCTTTATATATATATATATATATATCAAATGAAAGTTAAAAAATTAGACCTATATCTTTCTATCTCAAAAAAAAAAAAAAAATGTCCGGCAACATGGCATGCACACATGTTCTTCTCCATATTATATTATATATTCTCTCGTTGTCTCTCTTTGCCAAATTCCCGT
Source organism: Carex pumila (assembly GCA_033356055.1). Lineage (NCBI taxonomy): Eukaryota > Viridiplantae > Streptophyta > Magnoliopsida > Poales > Cyperaceae > Carex > Carex pumila. The sequence goes on along the minus strand of JARJHM010000281.1, from coordinate 234,956 downwards.
ATAAATATCTCAGCATGGAGCCATGGCCCGAAGAGGCATGGAATTCCCAATCTCGCCTTAGAGCAATCGGTCAAACACACAGAGCATCAAAATATAATAGTGCAATTATAATATTTGGAAATTTGAGAGTATTCCCGAAGAGTATCCATGGTTCAGCGTATAATTTTTAAGTTTTGATAGAAAAATATTTAATTGAAAAGTTATAGTAAGCGTATATCTAAATTCCGCAATTTAATTAATGCAAAAGAAATCAACTCATTTTGAAGTAGGTTTTGACAAAACAATTCTCTATTACCATATTTAGATCTACAGTAGTGTGATTATCATTTTTTTCTTCCATTTTAATTATCTATTACTTATATTGTCGATGACATTTCAGCATAAATGGATAAGTGCCACTGGTCTTCAAGACCTATTTGATAGAGTTAAAACTACAAATTTAAACTGTTAAAATTAATTTACTTCGTGAGTGAGCATTTTACATGCAAGATTTATAAATTTTTGATAGCATTCAAAACAAAGTCTAACGATATAATAAATGCAATAAATTTAAGTTATATTTTTTAATGCTTGATTTCATACTAAATAATAATTTTATTTTATAAAATCTGCATTCAAACGCATACCTTTATGATATATGTTTGAACATAATCAATTTTTCGTTTTAAATCTATCTGATATAAATTCATTTTATAAAATTTGTATACAGACACATCCCCTCATAAAATACAAATGTTCGTACAGTTTGAACTTAACAAAATCTATCTGATATATATTTTGAAGCCAGTAATATTTGAGTTGAAATATCATTGATGACCGGATTCTCCATATTAATTTAAAAAGTAAATCGGTCAGAAACTCTTTTTTATTTTTTATTTTTATTTTGTTGCGTTAGATAGTAGATAGATGTACAGGTGAAGAATATTTAATTCATGTTATCATGCTTTGCAATCTTCTTCGCTTTTCTGCATATTTTAATCTTTTTAGTCTGTACGGTCCAAGTGAAATGACATTGAAAAAGCATAAAGTTGAGATAATGATTTTTCATTTGCCAGTGGCCCACTAATCATCCTCCCTGCCCATAATTTTATTTTATTCGACGTAATGGTGCGCGAATATTTTGAATGAGCCAACTTCAAATCACACCCTGCAAATTCCTGTACTTAGACTCTTCATTTTCATAATTGCGATAACATTAAAATTTTAAATTATGATATTTTTAAATGTTGGACCTTCCCCAAAGAATGCCTTATATTAGAAAAAATTTGTAATGATTATCGATTCTAAAATTTTAGGTTCAAATTTAGCCTAAAATGCCATCCCAACCGGTTTATGACATCTTTGACAGAAGGACTCATTCGATAAGGGCTGAATAGAGAAATAAAATAGAGAATTAACAATAGTGAAATTGAATTTGAACTTTTGCAGTCAAATTTTTATTTTTTTTTACATTTGAGTTCCTCTTTTATTTCTCCACGAGTTAATTTCCTATTTTGTAGAAAAAGAGAAATAGAGGAATTAGTACTTCTCAATAAATGAATTTGACTCATTTATCTATACTCTTCTGCTTTTCCACTATTTCACTTTTTCTCCAATAATTAAATATGACTGGAATAATGAGGAATTGAATTATATTCCAAATTCCACTTTATCTCACTTTTTTTTTATTTCAATAATTTATCGAACGGGTCCAAAAAGAACAAATTGTAATTTCCAAAAAAAAAAGAACCCTCACATTTCACATTTCAAGAGGATTCGTCTATGGACTCCACAGTCCAAGATTATTTAGTGATTTAGGGGATCAAACATAGCAACATGTAATTTGCTAATTAAATTTCACACAAAAAATGTTTTGTTGATAAGAAACCCTTTTTTGTCAAAATAACCAAAGTCACAAACAAAATTAGTTTGTAATGATAAATACACTATATTTTTAAATTGTTCGATACTATTTAAAATTCAAAATTTTATTTAACTCTACATTATCTTAGTCCATTGTTTTTTTGTTTTTTTGAGTAAGAATAAGAGTCTTATCATAGTCCATTGTTTTGTTAAAAAAATATTTGTTTAGAAAAACTCTATACATTTTAATTTTAAAAAATTTAGAAAATCGTGACAATATGGTTTTATTTTGGCTTTTACATTTTCATATATCTTTATCTGTTATCATTTTCACTTTTCTTGTTTCATTGAAAAATAAGAATAGCTAAAATAGTCAAATTCAAAATACTTATTGTTTGTTTTATTAGGATAACCAAATCTCAAAATTCTTAAGAATAACTTATTCTAAAAATAAAAAGTTTGAATTTATTATTCTAGCTATTCTAACCGAATCAAACACCGAATATACTATTCTGAATAATTTAACCTCAAAAATAACCTATTCTCAGTGCAACCAATCATATCCCTACACACTTAACTCAAAAAGGTAATATTCTCCGGATGATTGATGAAATTTAAAATTGACTAGACAATTTCAATGGTTTGACGATGATTTTGATCGAGTATTAAAGACAGAAAGTCTTGAGTGAATTATTTGTTAAATTCAAAAAAGAAACTCACTACAATTTGTACAACACTAGCCGTGCATATCGGATAAAGATATTGACAGAGCTCACTTCACACAATGCACAACTGAAACATTTCATGAAAGAATGTTTTTCATTAAACTGAGTTGTTACACTTGCGTTGTTTTTATATAGGCTAAGCCTAGTGTCTAATCTGTCTAATCACCTATTACAAAGGTCTAACAACATTTCTAACAGAATGTTTAACAGCCTAACAATCTAGAATGTAATAACTACCTAGCTGTCTTGATTAGTTCTGACTGCACCTTCTCTGATATTCTCATTCTCCTAATCCTTTGACCAGTCAACATATCAACTCATCTCTATTATAATAAAAACAATATAAAAAGTACAGGACTGATGTGTTGTCTGAAGCCACAATAGCTCTGTCAATATCTTTACCACCATAGATTTTTTTTTTTTTTTTTTGAAAACTTGATAGTAGTTACTAAGATTTATGAGGGGAAATCAAATTCTCGACCTTTGAATATAACAATTTTAGGACATTTTTCTAACCAATTGTGCTACCTCTCATTTCTATTCCCGTAGAGTCACCTTGTAGTTGACACTCCTCTCTCGTGTCATGCTCACAAGTCACAAATGAGCATGACAAACTAAGTTGTCCAAGAGACCAAGACAGAAATGTACAACTCACCCGTAATCAATGAAATCTTCGTATAAACTAAGATATGTTCATGGAACAGGGAATGAAAAGCATTTCAATCTCCCAAACTTTGCTGAACAGAAACATACACAATCCATTTTACTAACAGTCAGAAAAGTTACTATTAGTATATTGTGACAAACAGAAAATTGAACTAAACAAGATCTGTCAACATCTTTACCACACTAACACACTATTGACACTCCCTCTTTGGTGTAATGCTCACAAATGAGCCTGATAAACCTAAGATGTCCAGGACAGAAAGGAACAAGTCACCACTAAATCTAATCAATGAAATTTTCTTAGTGCTATGTAGTGTATTAATGGTCGGGCGGGTACGGGTATCCCGGGTATATCCGGGACGGATACGGGTACGTCTCGGGTACAGGTAGGACGGATAGGACGGGAATAAGGATAAGGGTATGTCGGATATATTTTTCAAAAACCATACCCTATCCGTCCTATACCCGTACCCGTGTACCCTTGACGGGTAGGGCAGGTGCGGGTTTTTTTTTTTTTTTTGCTGTTTTTTTTTTCTGGTTTTTTTGTTTGTCTTTTTTTTTGGTTTTTTTTTTTGCTGTTTTTTTTCTGCTTTTTTGTTTCTGTTTTTTTGTTGGTTTTTTTTTTAACAGCGTCATATAAATGTTATTACGTGTTTATAATTCGACTTTTAAAATATGAATAATTCAATATCAAATAGTGTATATATATATACATAAAATTATCAAGTCACATATTTATAATTCCTAAATAATTAAAATTTGTAACTTATATATATAAATTATTCTTGCCAAAATTTGTATGTTTAGTCGGCTAAGTACAAATGTATTTATTTATTTCTTTACACGAGTCATTTGATTTTATTTTTAAATTCTCATTCTAATTATATAGTTTCATAATTTATTTATATCTCGAAATTTTTAAAACAATAGAAGTTACCCTTCTCCTTTATTCCGGGCTTGGGACCGGCTATGTAAAATAACATAGGCGGAGTTCTAACTTTTTTTTTGTTAGTAATTCTTCTTTAAAATGAATAATTTAAAAACTAATTGAAATATTTAGAAATTTATAATTTAAAAAATAATGATAAAGACTAAAAGAGGTTAGAAATTTATACCGACACTACTTATCTAGAAGTTCTCATTCATATACCATTCTTCGCTCTCTTCCGCACCGTCTGAATCCGAATTAGCCTGGTGCCGCGCCTCGGTACCGCTTTTTTCAGTGTCAACTTTGGATGATGATGCTTCAGACACATGTTGCTTGCGCTCTTCAGCTTGAATTCAATCTTTCAAGCACACAAGTCTTTCAAAAATATGTAGACCCAACTTACTGCGATTATCAGAGAGGATTCTGTTCGCCGAACTGAAACAACTTTTGAAAAGGACAGTTGACACGGGCACAGCAAATACATTGCGGGCCATCATCGCCAGTGTTGGAAAGGCCCTTTGATGCCTCCTCCACCATGCCATGACGTCAAGTCCATGTTCATTTTCGTTCATCATCGATACATAGGTCACTAGCTCGCTTGTTGTTTGTGGTTCGATCTCCGACTGAAAATCTGCTAACAAACCACCACTGCTAGTGCTCCTGAAAGTGAAACTATTAAAAATTTTAAAAAAATTAGTGGACAAATAACTCTAACCTATTCAAAATAATTCTAACATTTTTAAAAATAAATCTAACACATTCAAAATAAATCTAACATTTACAAAAATAAATCTAAAAAACAGAAATTAAATCTAACCTATTCAAAATAAATCTAAAAAACAGAAATTAAATCTAACCTATTCAAAATAAATCTTACATTTTCAAAAATTAATCTAACCTATTCAACATAATTCTAACATTTTTAAAAATAAACCTAACATATTCAAAATAAATCTAACATTTACAAAAAGAAATCTAAAAAACAGAAATTAATCTAACATATTCAAAATAAATCTAACATTTTCAAAAATAAATCTAACTTATTCAAAATAATTCTAATTTTTTCAAAAATAAATCTAAAAAACAAAAAAAAAACAGAAATTAAAAAAACAGAAACAAAAAAAACAGAAATTAAAAAACAGAAACAAAAAACAGAAATTAAATCTAACCTATTCAAAATAAATCTAACATTTTCAAAAAAAAAATTTAACATTTAAAAAAAAAATCTAACATAATCAAAACAAATCTAATTACTTCACATATTTTCAAAAAAAAATCTAACCTATTCAAAACAAATCTAATTACTTCACATATTTTCAAAAATAAATATAACCTATTTTTTAAACCTATGAAAAATAAATCCGAATTTCAAAAATAAAATCTAGTATCAAAACAAATTTAATTAGTCTACATCTAACAAGTCTAACATAAACTAAATAAATCTAACATATTTAATAAATCTAATAAATCTAATTACTTAACAAATCTAACATAAAATAAATCTAACAAATCTAAATATCTAATTACTTAACATCCAATAAATCTACATAAACTAAACTTACTCTACAAAAATAAATTAATGTAACATGAAATAAATATAACCTTTAAATCTCGCGGAAGAAATTAATGTAACATGAACTTCGTAATTTCGATACCTTCGTAATTCCGTTTGCGTATTTGTAGAAGGAATTAAATGTACAACTATATATATTTTTTAACAATAAATTTAAAATTTGAGAATAATAGAAATTTAGATTAAGAGAATGAGAGAATGAGAATTGAGATGAAGATGTGAAAATGAAGAGATGAAGAGTGGTATTTAAAGAAATTTTGATTGGAGGGATAAAATTAAATTTTTTAAAGAATAACAGAAGAAAAAAAAAAAAGCATCCCATCCGGTTGGTCCGGTCCGGGTGGGTCCAGCAAGTTGGGTCCGAATGGGATGGCACCGGGTGGGAGGAAAAAACCGAAATTTTGAATTTTGATGAACAGTGGTCGGGTATCGGGTATGGGTACTAGGGTACGGGTATAATCGGGTACAGGTATGGTCGGATATTGGTCAAAAAAAACAAATCCGGTCCGATTTTCACCCGTACTCGCGTACCCGAGTACCCGACCCATATCCGGGCTCGGGCACAGGCGGGTATGGTCGGGTATACCCAACCTGGGTATTATTAATACTCTGCTATGCTTTAAAAGGGAAACGAAATTGGTGCATTAATATATGTTAAGGTATAAATTAAGTAATAAATGCACACGATCAATCAAAAGCATAAACTTCATAGACGGAAAGTATTACATAATCCATTTTACTAACAGTCAGGAAAGTACTACAAAAAACTGGAGATATATATATGTTATATATTTTTTTTATCCACGATAACAAGTAAAAAAAAAAATATATATATATATATATATAACACAACATCATCTCTTAGTAAAACGCTACTAATGTTACATACGACAAACAGAATATTGAACTAAACTAGTAATAATAAGGTACTACTAGTTAATTGCTACTAGTAATAATAAGGTAATACTAGTTAATTGCTACAAAATCTTGGCGATGCTTGCTTCATTACGGTATAGAGACTAATTTTCACTGCCTTGGTATGGCTAAGCAAACCAAAGGATTATTCATTTCTAAAGACATCTTCAAGCACTCTGACAAGTCTACCCCATTGTCGGTGGGCACCCATCTGAAACTCTGAAGCAGTTGTGCTAACCAAAGGTGAACAGTGGCTAAACCCAAAGCCTTGCCCGGGCAAACCCGTCGACCTGACCCAAACGGTGCGAGTCTGAGATCTGAACCCATCACACTTACATCTTCCACCATGAATCTATCTGGATTAAACTCAGTAGGGTTAGACCACACCAGCTCATCATGTGTTATTGACCACATGTTAACCATGGCAATGGTACCAGCCGGTACAAGCTGGTCGCCCATGTGTACATCATGTACTGCAAGCCGGGCCCATGACAGGAGCGGTCCCGGTGGGTGCATTCGTAGAGTTTCCTTAACAATTGCTTGTAGATAAGGGAGATTTGATATGTCAGACTCGGAAACAAGGCGCGACCCATTGGAAGTACACGTGTCAATCTCTGATTGGGCCTTCGTTTGCATATCTTGGTGAAGTGCCATTCTAGCCAGGATCCATTCTAAAAGGATGGCTACTGTATCCGTACCTCTAAAAATCATCTCCTGTTACAAGTTTTAACGAGTATTAATTTAATTGTAACACTACTGGAACAAAATATAAAATAAAATAAACTAAAAGGAATTTAGCAACAGGGGGTAGACCGGTAGAAGCACATTAAGTGATGATGAATTAAGCCAGGTCTCCATCAAATGTAATTGCATAAAATTAATATATGAGACGATGAGACCGATGCACCTCGTCAAGTCTCAATTGACCACAAAATAAGTTAATTTTAGAAAACATTGTAAATATTTTATGTCAGATTAATCATAAAATTTGAAGTGACATGTTTTCATGCTTTCACCATATATGATCATGGCAACCTACATGTAAAGATTCAGTTAAGTCGTCTCAGCTTTTATACTAAATTTAAAATTGGTCAAACATGAGAGCCTTGCACTTTATCCAGGAGGGCCCCAATTTCCAACCAGCATCCCAAAATGGAATTTGAATCTTATCCATAAACCCTTTTTGTCCAAAAATATAAAAAGTGAATGTCTCAGAATTAGTTGAAGTAATATACCCAGAGAACAGCAACCATGTCAGAGTCAGAAAGCCTCTCATCTCCTTCAAGATCTAATAGCACATCCACAAAATCACCATCACCTCCGCATTTCTCCATTTTTGCACCACCATTGACGCACCTCCTCGACCTATGCTCCTCTATGATCTTTCCCACAAAGACATTAACCCTAGAAACCAACCTCCTGCACCTCCTCCTTACCCCTTGCAAATCTAACCACCTAAAAAATGGAAAATGATCCCCCCAATTAAAAACCCCAAGCAACTCATAACCTTCTCTCACCATCTCCTCTAATTCCACCCCTTCACCCCTGCAGAACTCGAACTTCTTCCCAAAAACACTCATCATGACATTGTTCAAAGACCCAAAATGCAACAATCTCTTCACACAAACAAACCCATCTCTCTCCATTAATAACTTAATCTCTGTCACCATGCTCTCTCCTAAATCCCTTCTACTCTCACTGAAGGATTGAATCCTTTTCGGGCTAAACAAGTAAGTAGCTGTGATTCTTCTTAGGTTTCTCCAGTACTCGCCGAATGGTGCAAACCCCATGGCACGGTGGAATAAGAGTTCATATGCTGACTCCTTAACCGGACGATCAGCAAAGGAAGAACTGTTTAGGATCTCTTTTGCGGTGTCAGGATGACTTGAGATGATGAAACGAGAGAACCCAACAGAGAAGGCCATGAGTCTCTTTGCATGGAGAGAATTAGATAGTTTTGCAAGGACTCGGTGTGCAGCAGTACCAGAGAAAGCAAAGATGGCACCAGGTGGACCTGGTATTGTTAGATGTGCCTTAGACAGAGCCCATGCAACACCTCCAGGGTAGAACCAGATGATGAGAAGTGTGATGATAAACAGTGCAAGTGATGAAGAGAGAGAGTTGTGGGGAAGAGAGAGAAAGAAAAGAGTTGAGTCCAGGTTTTCTGAGACTGACATGATCTCTGTTTCTAATTCTCAGTTTGATATAGTTGGAAACTTGGAATGGTAGATTTTGGAGAAGACGGAGGGGCTTTATAGCTGATGATCGAATGGTGACGTTGTGAGGAGTTCGTATCCTCTGAGATATCTCAACTTTTGCGTGACCGACGTGTCCGGTGCCTATTCGGGGGTGATGTAGGGGGTCAGTATTATGTGTGCTTTCAGATTCGTGCAGAACGTATTTAAATGGTTGAGATTTTCCATAAAGTCACGCAAAGTTTGAGATATCTCAGAGGGTACGAAATTCTAATCCTCTGAGATATCTCATATTTTGTGTGACTTTCTGGAAAATTTCAACCGTTATAATACGTTCTCCGCTAATCTCAAAGCTCAAATAATACTGTCCCCTACGTCACCCCCGAATAGGCACCGGACACGTCGGTCACCCAAAATATGAGATATCTCAGAGGGTTCGAGGCTGGAAAAACTGTTAGCTTGACCCAGTTAGAGAGCTTACTTGACCAAACACCGAGTCGACCTCTGTAGAAATGAGAAATTTACATCTCAGCAATGTTATCAAAATCGGACCGGACATCGATTTGGTAAAGTTTCGAGTCAAAAGTTTATTGGTCGGACCAATGAGTCAATCGGTTCAGCCGCTGGTTTTTTAAAACATATATAACTTATTGTCTGAGAGCTAAAATAGCTATTTAGTTTTATCTCTATGTATATATTTGATTAAACAAAACATATATATAATTCTAACAAATAATAACATCTCTAAAACAATAGATAAAAATCATAAAATAGAAAAAAATATTAGAAAATAATAGAAGTTTAATATTTTGATAGCACTGACCTTAATTGTTGACACATTCCATATTAAAAAGAAATTCATATTCATGATTCTGTTGATGAGTAAAATAAATTCAACTTTAGCTATGTTGCTTTATTTAAAATAATTATAAATATCAATAAAGAAAGTGTTATCTACTTCACAATTCAATTTTGAACGGGGTATGATACATTAGTCTAATTGATCGTGCTTGAACAATGATGTACCAGTACCATCACATGATATTTTTTTTTTCCAGTATATGCTTCTTTTTTATTTCTCATCAAATTTACCAAACCCACACCTTCACTGTCCTTATCTCTATCTAATCTACTGTCAAGTTCACAAATCAATTTGATACTAACCGAGTGCAATTTGGTACTGGACCAAAATGCTCTTTGGTTTGAGCATTTCATCAAACATCTTATATGCATGGAACTATTCAATAAAATTGACTCAGAGTTTTTCATAAAATTACTTACTGTTCTTGATTGCAGCAGCTTCTTTGTGATTCGGATTCAATCGAAGTGGAAAACAATATTAATCCACCACCAAATTGACAATAGAGAGGTGGTCAAAGTAGAAGGAGATTTGAATGAGATTTGAATGAGATTTCAGAAAAATAACTTTCCATCTCAATTAACGAGAGAAGGCAAGAAATCATAGGAGAATCAGAAAAAGATTTGAGAAATCACGAGAGAAAAGTAGGCAAGAAAGATTTTAGAAATCACACGAGAAGATACGAAGAAAAAATATGTTTTGAACCGGGGTTTTACACTGGTTGAAATCAACGATCTTATTGTCGAACCGGACGGTTTAACCTCTTATTGACGATTCACTGCTTAAAATGATCCAATTAACGAACCGAACTGGACAGATGACCGGGTCCAATTTTTTTCGGTTGATCCATCCGATCTGGTCCGACTCTGATAACACTGTATCTCAGATTATGACACCGGTCGAAAGTATTTATATTGGCTGAAATTTCGGTCCAATCGTTACAAATTTGGTCAAATAAGAAGGACACAAAAGAATAGGGAAAAACATGACAAGACATGCTAACAATTGTCCGGAGTTTTTTTATACTAAATTTATTTATTGTTAATGACATGCAAACAGTAGTCGATCTTATCTTCTAGCATTTTTATTGATTAGCGCTGGCGTTGATTTTTAATTAAAAGCATAACAATATACTTCAAGTAATTACATTCAAATTAAGAAATTATTTTGAAACCGTAATTTTTATTTGCGATCCACACTCCCAGCAGACCGCTTGTGACAGAGACAGTTTTCTAGGGTTCTGACCGCCTGGGCCACGGGCTATCCACTAGAATTGCCTATTTATTCGTTTTTTCTCTCTCTTCTCACTCCAACATCAGTCTACCTTCCACCTCGAAGGCAGAGAGAAGGGAGAAAGAGCTGAAGGCGATTTCGGTCGATTTTCTGGACGACTACAGCTACAGGTAATTTAAATAAATTTTTAATTATTTTTTAAATATTTTTTGTAATTATTTTTTTTAATATTTCTTTTAATTGTTTTTAAAATATTTATTTCAATTATTTTTTAAATATTTTCTAATTATTTTCTAATTAACCGTTGATTACTGTACAATTAGTATTTAATTACGCACATAATTAGCTTTCCTAATCAATTGTTGTTATTTGAAATCCTAGTTATAATGGCTCCCAAAGTTGGAAAAAATAGAGAAAGAACTAAAACCGAACGCGAAGCAAAAAGAGCACTTATTAATAATTTTTGGACGGCTGAAGCCTACGCGATGAGGAATGTGAAAAAAATGTTTACACCCAAAAATAATGAAGAATTTCTTAGCAATCTTGATCCATCAATTAGAAAAATGCTGATGGAAGGCTGGGTGGATAGGGTCCCTCCACCTGGATGGGGACAGTGCTGCTTATGTGAGCTGAAGGGAGATATGGTGGATATGTTTTTCTGTTATAAATGTGGCAAAGTTGTTCATCCCAATTGCATGGACCCGCATGCAGATATGTTGAATGACGCTCGTCTCACTACGTGAGAGTGTTCTGCGTGCATCCGTCGGGCTGAGGAAAAGAATGGAGCAAGCTCCTTAGCTCGTAAGGCTTAGACCCCAATTGTATGCTGTTGTAGTATTTTGCTTATGCGAATTTATTTATTTGGTTTGAACTATGTTATGAACTTTAATTGTGCTTTTGATTGTACTATTGAACTTTTTATTGTTGAACTATGTTAAACTATTTTTAGAACTATATATGTATATGTGTGTATGTGTATGTGTATGTGTATGTGTATATGTGTATATTATATATATATTCACCCAAAAAAAAAAAATTCAAAGTTATACAAATTTACGACATCATTCCGTAAATATATCAAATATTTTATTTTTTGACATACACATACACATATACATAATATTTTATTTTTTGACATATACATACACATATACATAAACCCTAAACCCTAAACTTTTTTTCACAAAATTATTCAAATCAAAATACTAAGATTTCACTAAAAAAAAAAGAAAAAAAATACACACACACACACACATGGGGCGCCCCAAGGGCTGGCGCCTCATATGATATTTTGGGCCGCCCAAAGCCCAGGCGGTCAGGGCATGTTTAAAAAAAAATTGGAAGCAGGAGTATTTGTAAAATTTTGATTTTTTTTAGGGATATTAATAAAAATGGCCGGTTATTATTCAAAATAATATTATATGTGTTGGGATTTAAATTCGCTCTATGCTATCTTTTTTCTTTCTTTTAGGTCTCTCTAAAACAAGATTTTGTTATTCCTTCAGAATAGCAACATGTTTGAATCCTCAGTGCTGTCATCTATATTTTGATAAATAAATAAAAAAATAGAGTTAACTTGTTTATTCATTTCATAAGACTCTGATTTTGTGTGAAACGAATTTAGCAGGACACAACACTCTCAAAGAAATCAAGATAAATTATAAATTCTGATTTGTCGTCTCTATATTAATTTCAAAACTGTAAAACCTCTTTTTCGAATACATAATTATAGGTTTTAAAATTAGTTTTGTATGGTATAATTTCATGTGACAATGAAATTGTAGGTTTAAGTTCTTGTCAAATATCCAGAGTAGGTCTTGAACTTGACAACTACATGAGCAAGCATTAACAACAGTGAATGAAAAATCTGTTGTCAATTTGTCATTATATGCCATTTAAATGTGGAGATCAAGTCATCAGATTAGCTCTTAAATGTGGAGATCAAGTCATCAGATTCTATTAATAAAAGACAAGTGGTGTTAGTTTGTTATTGTGTATTACTTACTAATTAATGAAATCAATTTATCTTCTTATAAAAGATGACATTTGCTAATGTAACTTACGAGGAATCTCAGTGGGGAGAGAGAGTATTCAAACTGCAACAAAATACATAAAAATCAACAATTAAATATGAGCATTGTTGGTCATGGCAATTTTTCTATTTTGAATTGTTGGACGTCAATTTCCGTCCACATCCATTAACACCGGTGTTGTAAATAACAGTATGCGGTTATTGGACAGATGGAGTACAGCTAAATGTTTAATCGGTATGTAGCCGATTAATCGAAATTATGCAGACAATTTAACGGTTTCACTAAATTTATGTATATATATCATAATTTATTAAAAAAAAATATTTAACTCATTAAACTTATCCAATAAAGTTAAATTAACTCAGTTTCATTATTATAACATGACCTTACGTTTATATTTTCTTCATACATGAGAATTTTCACATATAAGTAACACATTTATTTAATGAAAAATAAATTCAAGAATTAAGCACATATACCAATGGTTTAAATAGCGATTACATCGGGATAGCGAGATGTTTAAAAAAATAGGCGATTGCACTAAGTAGCTAGCTATAGCGCCGATAGCTAAGCTATATATCACCCATAGCGCCATAGCTTTTAGGGTCCGAAAAAGTTATAATGCAATTATAGCTAGCTATTTAGAACACAAATATATACTAATAATATGTTATTTGAAAGAAATGAAACATTCAAACATAAAATCACTAAATTTAGTTTATGATAACAACTTAGTTTCATAAATGAACATGTCGTACTAATTGAAAAAATTACATTAGTGAGCAAGAAAAATATATGGTATATAAATAACAGAATAATTAATCAATTTCAAAGTAAGCAAGAAGAAAAAATATATATAAAAAATATTGGATGTATGTCCAAGTACAAATAAAATTACAAAACGTGATTTATAAAACTTATTATTACACACTATCACAGAAAAAAAATGTGAAAATAATTATTTACAAAAATAAACAAAAATAAACGGGAATAAACGCGGCCATTTTTATTAATAACCCAAAAAAAAGATTTTTTTTATCAAAATAACCACAAAATCTAAATTTTTTCAAATATAATCAAACCGCCAGGGTTGCTGGCGGTCCCCTTCTATAGCGGACCGCCAGGATCCCTGGCGGTTTGCTATTTTTTTTTTTTTAGAAATCTGATTTTTTATGCAGACCAGACCGCTGGTATCCCTGGCGGTCCACTAGCTGTCTTACACGCTTTCTCTCTCCAGCACGCACTGTATTCATTTGTTAAACCACAGAGAAGAAAGAGAGAGCGATTTTGGCGATTTTGAAGCGATTTTATGCGATTTAGAGGCGATTGCTACAGGTATTTTATTTTTTATTTAATTATTTTCTATTTAATTTTTAATTAATAATTATTATACCCGCAGTCTGTAAACTATAAATTAGTCTTTAATTAATATTATAATTAACTTTTAAATTGAAAAAAAGAATGAATCTGTTATACTATAATTCTTATGGAATTTTTTTTTAAATGTAGTTTGTGAAGAAAAAAATGCTGGTTGCACTATACGTGGGCGGTAAGCTAACTAAGGGTGTAGATGGCGTGTATTACTCGAAAGATGCCTCATTCGGCTTGCAGGTTAATGAAAGAACCACATTTATTGAACTTAAGCAACTAGTATACGAAAAGATTGGTGTAAACCCCAACCGGTATGACTTAGGTTTGGCTACCCGAATTGACACACAACGGGCTGGGGGGGTAGACCTTACTTTGTGAGTTTTCCTATAACAGATGAGGAGTTGTGAAAGGCTGTGTACCACCAATTTGAGTCTTGGAGGGTCGCGATGATAGAGTTATATTCCAGGAGGGTTCCCCAGGCTGGGGCTAGACCTTTTAGTGCGGCTGGGGATGGACCTTCTAGGGCTCCCCTTGCTGGACCTTCAGGTTATGACAATTCGGCTTATGACAGCCAGGGGTACCATCACTCCCCTCATGACAACCAGGGGTACCACCACTCCCCTCATGACAACCAGGGGTACCACAGTCCCTGTTATGACAACCCGGGGTACCATAACTCCCGTGAGTTTACTGAAGTTGTACCCTCACCACCACCACCCAAACAGGCACCCATAATCCCTACATTTCTAGCTATACCAGAGTCAGTACCGATACAGTTATCCGTTAATCGAAATGATGCTAATATTAATGTTGATGCTATTGATGCCATACCGGAAAGAGAAATGGAAACTGGAGATGAATACCAAGGAATTTAAGAATCTGATGACTTATCAGATGGTGATGCAAATGTACCAGGTTTGTCCAGGGAAGTAAAATTCCCAATCAGGGGTCGGGGGAATAGGCATCATGTCGCCACATTCAACAATACCACAGCTTTTGAAGAGGCTGACATTAGTTTCTTTGGTCCTCCTGTTGTATATAATCGTGAACTTGCCCCAGGGCAAATCTATACCAACATAGATGAACTTGTAAAGAAAATCCATGAGACTCATGTTCACAGCAACTGTGAATGTATATTAGAAAGAAAGGAATAAAAAAGATTGGTTGTGATATGCAAAAATGTCCCTCGTTGAGAGTTTCTCCTTTATGCAACCCCTGCGGGTTCGGGGGAAGCATGGATAATTAAAAAGTGTGAACCACCTCATACATGCAAGTCTGCGTCCATAATGACAGACCATTCAAATCTGACAGCATCACTAATTGCCGATGCAATTGAGGCAGACATTAAATTTGACCCATAGATGAGCATTAAGGCGATGGCTATGGCCGTTAGACACAAATAATACATGTAATCCCAAAATATAACAGGTTGTGGAGAGGTCCTGAACTTGCGATTTGCAGAATATTCAGTAGTTGGAAGTATTCATACGACTATCTGGCACCATTGCTCCAGGCTATGGCAGGTACAAATCCTGACACTGTATTTCAGCAGTGGCATAGCCCCATTTATGACAAGAATGGAGTACTAATAGAGGGAATTCAACAGTTCAAGGGCATAGCATGGGCTTTTGGTCCTTGTATCCAAGGTGTGCCATTCATCAGACCCGTTATCAGCATTGATGCATGCTTCATGTCTGGCCGTTACGAGGGGAAGCTACTGATAGCATGTGCATATGATGCAGAGAACCAGCTGTTGCCTTTGGCGTTTTCAATTGTTCAGAAAGAGGATGGTGAGAATTGGGGATTCTTTATGCAGTTTTTAAGAAGACAGGTGGTTGGGCCAACAAAGTTTTTCTCTGTAATATCAAACCAGCACAAAGGAATAAAATATGTTTTTGATCGTGAAGAATACGGTTGGTCAACACACACTGGCGAGTGTGTGCATAGGTTGTGTATGCAACACGTTGCGGAGAACCTTAGCAAGGCAATTGGACACGATACATGGGTCCTAGAAACATTCAGATGTAATTGCAAAAAAAAAAAACCCGAGAAGGGTGGAAGAGATGAGTAGAGAATTTGCAAAGGTATGTGTTTGTTAATTGTTTACATGTCTTATTGTACTTTGTGGACATATTTTTATTTTAATTGTTTACTTATATTATTTTATTTTCTTATTTATATGTAGTATATGCCGAAAGTAAATCTCTACTTAATGAAGGTGGGCAAAAATAATTCCAGAGATGTCCAAAAGCCACCAGCATATGAGAAAATATATCAAGCACGTGATGGAGGTTACCGTTCGGGAATTATGACCACCAACAGTTCTGAATCGCTGAATACAGTCTTTAAGGAGAGTCGGACGTTGCCTGTGACTGCAGTTGTAGAAGACACTTTCTACAAGTTAAATACCTGGTTTCTGGAACGGCGTGCTAAGGCCGCAGAATTAATAAGGATGAACCAGTCATTTTCAACAAGGGTGGAGGAGAAACTAAGAAAACACAGAAACAAAGATGAAACTATGGCCGTGATCCCGATGGGTAATGATGGTACAGTATTCGAAGTGCAAAATCCAAATGAGTACATTCCTTTCAGCCGTAGACCAGATGGCACTATAGAGTTTGTGAAGAGAGCTTTCAAGTACGTAGTGCAATTCCGAGAGGCAAGAGAGGTGACCTGTACATGCCAAGGACCCCAATTAACACACATACCTTGTAGTCATGTGATGGCGATATTCCGAGTGAGAAACTTCTGCGAGGATCATTATGTCGCTGACATGTATCGTACCGATTACCTTGCTTCTACTTGGGGTGGATCTTTCCATTCTTATTCCAACCAGCATGAGTGGCCTGCGTATGTCGGTGATAGAATACTCCATTCAAAAGGATGGATAAGGAAGGGGAGGAGGAGACACAAACGTGCTATAATGACCATGGACGAGATGGGTGGTAGGAGGTCATCGGGAAATCAGGCTCGTCGTTCCGTTTCTGACAGGCGCAGGGCAGGTATATAGCATTTTTCGAAATTAATTTATGATTTTATTATATTAATAAGTGAATTCTATTGTTATGTTCAGATGCCATAAACGAACACAATGAAAGAGAAAATGCGAGAGTTGTTGCTGAAGCAACTGGTAGAACACAACCACCTCTTGCGACCCAATTATTTTGACGTCGTGAAAGCTGAACTTATTATTTTGCTTGGGTGAACTTATTCTGTTTGGTTTGAACTAAGTTATGAATATTGGTGAACTTCAGTTGTATCATTGAACTTTAATTGTATTCGTGAACTTTACTTGTTATACTACTTTAGAACTACAGTTATGTTAAACTCAGGATTTTGGATTATTTTGATAAAAATATTTTTTTTGGGTTATTAATAAAAATGACCGGTATGTATATATGTATATATGTATATATTATACATATATTATAAAAACTGAAAAATAAGAAGAAGACCAACATAAAGGCCAAGTCCTTAATTTTTTAACAAATATCCCAAATACTCTAAACAAAAAAAACTAAAACTTCACAAATGAAAATATTAAGAAAAAAAATTAGATTTCTAAAAAAAAAAAAAAAAAAAAATAGCAGACCGCCAGGGATCCTGGCGGTCCGCTATAGAATTGGACCGCCAGCAACCCTGGCGGTTTGGTTATATTTGAAAAAACTCAGATTTTGTAGTTATTTTGGTAAAAAATCTTTTTTTTGAGCTATTAATAAAAATGGCTGGAATAAACGGGAATAAACTGAAATACACGGTTGATTAAATGGTAAAATGACCAATTAATTGGAAAAAACGGTCGATTAATTGAGAAAAATAGTCGATTAATCATTTTGATATGTAAACATGCCTCCATCAAGTGCATTCATAACGGTTTAACTGTCATTAATGATTAAACTGCCGTTAAGATCATTTTTTATAATACTCAACACTTGCCATGTCCAAACGTCCTTCAGAAAGAAAAAATAATGAGCTCTCAGAAAAACAAGGGGCGAATCTCCGCTGTTCCATGGTTTAGCGAACACGCATAGACCAAACCTACATAAAATCGAACTCTACATTAAAAGCGGAATTAATTTATTATTGGAGAATAGAGAGAATCCGTATCCACTTCGGTATTGCAGAGCACCACCCTTAAATTTGGGATTCGAGTGGCAATGGGGGCAGTATTTTTGAGCTTTGGGATTCGTGCCAAGTTAAAAAGAACGGTTCAGGTTTAGTAATTGTAAAAGATTTCCATATCAGGTATTGGAGAGGATGTGAATTTAGTAGAGAGCGGGGATGTGGAGAAACGACCCGATAACCATGCCGATCGGATTAGCACAGTAAAGATTCATAGCGGGAGCCGGGATGCGTGAGGAGATGCCACATGGCGAAATTTTAAAGGTACAGAGGAGATGAGGCACGTGCCGAAGCAGAAAGGATTCGCTTCATTGTCACGCCCGAGGCAAACCCAACGCACGGCTCTTACGGCGCCGCCTCCTATTTCAGTTCAAAAAATAATATGACCAATCCTCTCCATTTTTCAAAAATTGGAGAAAAAATTGTTACAAGTTTTCTGCGTTTTAAAATTCCAAATCGATCATAAAGAAATTTGTATAAAAAGAACAGTTCAAATTATTTATCTGGCACGACTTACTAGAATTCTTAATGAATAATGAGGTACTGTATGTATTTTGTATGATTTCCGATTCGCCACCAAATGGAGAGACCCCGAGAGCTCAAGTGGTTTTCTGGGGCAAGCTGTCTCACTTCACAGTGGTCCCACATCTAAAGGCTGAGAGGTAGAAAGAATCGAGAAGAGTGTACGGTACGAATTGGAAACGGGGAGGGGTGAATGGTGATGGGTCGGGAATGTGGGGCCCAGACGAGACGGGGTAGCCGTACGATGCAGACAGTACAAATTACAGGCTCGGTTACTTTTAGGTCTTCTCCTATGAATTCATATCCCCTGCATTAACTCAAAAGAGAATCTTTTGAGTTAATGAATATCAACGATTCCATTTATTTTAAAATTCGTTTAAACTAGATCTGCACTGATATTAAAGACTTCTAAAATATAGACAGGAGTCGGATTTGCTCTGTTAAAAATCAAACGATTAAAATTCATTAACTCAAAAGATTCCTTTTGAGTTAACGCAGAGGTACGCATTCTGTATTGGGACCTACGAGCCAGGTAGCCGTAGATGCAAAATAGTAGTCTCGACCTCGTAGACTGCGGTCGGCCGTCAAAAGCCTGGCAAAGTAACACAGGCTTTTTATTTATGAGTTTGTGTGTAGCTGTCATTTGGTTTTCTGTGCATGTGCTGTGGTTCTCTCTGTGTTGCTTGCGTCACCATCTCTAAATTAGGTTATCCAACTCCGGGGAACAATATTCAAATCGGTCCACTTACACATGTATTTTTACAGACGGGTCAGGTTTGAGATGGTACTAGGTCTGCGGACAAATCGAACTTACTCCAATTTAAGTTCGGTTTGAATTAATTTCAAATCAAATTTGATTTTAATTAATTTCAAAAATTTTACAAAATTTTTTATGGCAAGGAATAGTGATTGTAGTCGTCGAAAGCGAGAGATAAAAGTCGTCTAGGGTTTTTAGAACTGAGAGCGAAAGCTACGACCTATGACTAGGCGGTCTTATGTTTTAACTTTTAAGTCATCAACGAACATAAGTCATTAGTGAAAATCAATGGTTCACATTACTTTGAATTTCGAATGATAATAGTTCGCGAATCTATTTCGAACGAACCAGGTCCAGTTTGAATTTAGTTTGAATTAATTTCAAACTATTTCGAATCAAATTTTTTACGAACTTTTCTGAATCAAACTCGAATCGAATCACGAACTACAAATTTTTTGTGCAACCCTAGATGGTAGTGATCAAGGAACGGACCTACATAGGATCAGACTAACAACTGCTTAATTTTGAATTTTTACAGAGATCGATTTATCTGAACTGATTTTTGTTTTTTCTTCTTCTGAAATTGTAATTTGTAATTTAAATTAATTTAGAGTTATAATTAAAATAAATTTATTAAATTATAATCGATAATTAGAATAATAAGTTAAAGCGTCATAAATTATAAGTAAGAAACTAAGAACGATGAAAATTATGAGTTAATTTTTTTTTTCTAATATACAATTAGTTAATGAATTTGAACTCGATTAGATATTTTAACACAAATTGTCATCCTCTAACTCCGATGAAAATTCTAAATCTACCCCTAACAGTGATATTGGATTGATTGCTCTAACAATCCATATTCTTTATATTTAGTTAAAAAATTAGCTTTTCCAGCTTTAAGTTTAAAAAAATTGTACTTCATATTTTGATCTACATATAAAACATATCCATATAATGTCACTGAACCAACTAAAATTTATTTTATAGCTGAAAATAAAAAAATATAAACTTTCACACAACATCATAATTGAAAACGACAAATCAAATCGATGTATGGTACGAGTTTCTCTCCGAAATTTTTTATTAGTATCCAAAAAAATTAAAAAATTTCAAATTCTACCCGTTTTTTAGCAGGATTTTGAAAAATGCACAAACCGGTGAGAATCTTATTGGTTCCATAATTTTTTTTCCAGTGAGATTTTCACCGTTTTTTTTTTCAAAACATAATTTTTTTTAATTAATTTTTTGTATTGAAATATTAGAAATATTTAATATATTTCTTTGAAAATAGATAGAATACAATATAATTTGATTTATTAGAAAGACTGCGACAAATAATTCAGATCAACATTTTTTAGGCCGATTTTTTGCGGTTGTCAGAATAATTAATATATTTATTTATGTATTATTGGAAAAAAAATACTTGAATTCTGAGTTATTAATCCCGATTCAAAAATCACTTCTACGTAAATATAGAAAATATTGTCATCCTTCTAGTACATTTAATTTATAAAAAGTTGTATTTATTTTTGAAAAAAACAAAAACTTTAAATTATTTAATGATTGTTATTCAAAAAGAATTTTCAAAATAGATACAACCTTTTATAAATTAAATGTACTAGAAAATCACAATATTTTCTATTTTACCTAGAAGTGATTTTCTAATAACACATAAATAAATATATTAATTTTTCTTATAGACGAGAAAAATTCGGCCTGAAAAATATTGATTTGGGTTATTTGTCACAGTTTTTCTAATAAATAAAATTATATTGTATTCCATCTATTATCAAAGAAATATATTAAATATTTTGAATATTTTGATACAAAATTTTTTTTAAACAAATTTTGTTTTGTAAGAAAACAAAATCGGTGTGACCGGGAAAAAAATTGTATAACTGGTAAGATTCTCACTTGTTTGGACATTTTTTCGAAATTCCGCTGAAAAGCGATACAATTTGAATTTTTAAATTTTTTAATAAATATAATTATTTTTAATTTTTTAATAAATCAAATTATATTGTATTCCATCTATTATCAAGGAAATATATTAAATATTTTTAATATTTCGATAAAAAAAAGTTTTAAAAAAAAATATGTTTTGTAAGAAAATAAAAAACAAAATCGGTGTGACCGGAAAAAAATTGTACAACCAGCGAGATTCTTACCTGTTTGGGTATTTTTTTGAAATCCCACTGAAAAGCGATAAAATTTGAATTTTTTTTTTTAATATTACTAAAAATTTCGGAGTTTCTCTCATCCACATGATGAGTTTCAACTTTAAAGTATAAAAAATCATGCATGGCTGTAGTATGAAGGATTTGAATTTTCTCTAATCTTTCAGTTTTGTCGTACTCTGACAGTCAAAACCATTATTTTTTTATTAAATAATTCTAAATCAATATATCGTGCAAACTAAATAGGACAAGCTCGTAATCATTATAACATATATAATATCTCTATGTATTAAGACCTGTAAAATTTATCAATGAGTGAGTCTATGGTACTATGTATATCATGGGTTGTTACTGTGTTACGACTTTATATTCGAGTTTTCAAATTCTAACAGTTGATCTGAACTGTTCATTTTGTTCTCCATGTTAATATGTGTCTGGAGACTAAATTTTACATTTTTTGAAATTTTTTTACTATTTTTTTAGATATTTAGAAAACCACTTGATCTGAAAATTCTGGACCATAAAAAAACAGTGGTTTTCAATAAATCTAAAAAAATAGATAAAGACAAACTTATTTGAAAATGTTTATTTTTTCTTTATGAGAAAAAAAGCTTATATCTATAGAATTTCGCAACTACGTCAACAACCCTTTTTTTTTATTGAACTCTTGAACTAAAATTTGTTGTAGAACCATTAAAAAATTAATTTAAATTTCTCCCTAACGTGCATGTATATATATTCATGAATTGAGATAAGCTGAAACCTCAAATTCAGATTTTAGATTCCTAAAATCCCTCTCTCCCTATCTCTCTTCTTCCTCTTCAGGAGACATAGGGAAAGAGAATGGATTTCAGCAGATTTGAAAACATACATCCACGGCCCAAGTTTTATAAAAAAAAATGCTATTAAGGTTTGTTGATTAGCTATATATCTGTAAACTGTGTGGCTAGAACAAAAGAGATGGCCGCCAAATTGAACCACATAAATGTCTTATTATTAAAATATTAAAATTCAATTTATTGATAAAGGGGCTTTATTATGATTATAGCTCGACACTATAAGTCTATAAAAAATATTAGAGAAATGCTTTCGGTATATGTTGAGAGCTCCCTATCTCTCTCAATGAAATCTAAAGAAATCATTTGTCACCAAAATTATCCAAACCGGCCAAATTACCTACCTTTAAATATCTTAATTTCTCTTTTTCTTATCGTAAGAAAAGAGCTATCTTTGCTAGCATTGTAACCATGATATTAAAGAGCTATCTTTGCTAGTTTTACTCATGTATATATACATGTCACTAGATGTAGACTTAGTTTGCAATATATCCTTTGTGATGCTAAAAGTGTCTTTTGTTTTCTAAAAAGAAAATAATTTTGTTGGGTGCGTACCGAAATTTATGTTTATTAATTGCTTGTCAGGGACAGCAAATATCTTTCGTTTTATTGATTATTCAAATTAAAAAAAATACCAATAAGGCAAAATACTATATATAATATCGTTAATTAACTGCATAATCATAATGTATAATGGCGTGATTAACCATATGATCATGCTTTGTGCATCAAATGCTAAAATACCATGACCACTTGCGCTCAGATAATGAGTTGCTCAAAATTTTCTTTTGAGATAATGACGAAGATCAAGTATTATAACGTAACTTACAAATTTTTATAATGAGTCTTTCAACCAAATTTTGAAAATAATACCTTTTAAAGAGAATATATTGTCTCAGTCACTAAACCACGCTTGAATTACTCTATATTTTTTATTTGAATTTGTCAATTACAAATTTCCATGTATGGACTCCAAATGCTTCTTAATTAATTGAGAAATGTTGTAGTACCCAGGTCATCATCCTCGAATTAGTCCCCAAACTAATTCAACGCATAATTTACTAAATTTAGAAATTAGTTTAATTGTTATATATCTCAAGTGGAGAGGAATTATTGTACAGTATGGCTAATATAACATCAATGTCATTTCAGTCTATATAACATCAACTTCAAAATCTATCAAATCGAGTTCAAATTGTGAGTCCAAACCGTTCAAACCGAACTACTTCATTAGTTGTGCGTTTACATGTAAAATTTATAAGTTTTTTAGTTTATTTGGTATCAAGTCAAGCGGTCAAATATGTGAGTTTTTAAGTTAATTTTAATACATTTATTTTTCAATTTTTTTACCACTTGATTTGATACTAAAATAACTTAAAAATATAAAAAGTTTGCATGTAAACGCATCACTCATAAAATAAATTAATTTGAAAGGTTTGGATTTACCATTTGGACTCAATTTGATAGATTTTGAAGTTGGTGTTATATAGACTAAAATGACACTGATATTATAATAGCCATACTCTGTATATTGACATCTTTAGTACTGAATTTGACATATGAGAGTAGGGGTGAAAACGGAGCCGGATTATCCGGCGGATATCCGCTCCGTATTCGGGAATTATCCTTATCCGGATTCGGATAATTTCCGGATACGGATTCGGATAATTTTCAGAAATCCATAAAAGATCTGGATACGGATCCGGAGTCCTAAACGGAGCGGATATCCGGATTATCCGGATTCGAATAATTTGGCTGGACCCATATAAAAGAGGAATAAATATTTGCTATAGGTAGGATTTGAACCTATGTCCTCCCATCTTAATGCCTTTAGACTAAGCTTCAAACCACTACACCACAACATCTTTTGTTACCATACACTTATTTGATATATATATATTATATGAATAGATTATCTCTCATCTCTTATAAGTTCATTAATATTTATATTTAATATTTTAATTAATATTTGTATCTTAGAAGTTCATATATCTTAATTATCCGACCATTATTCGTTTTATATCCGTATTCGAATCCGTATCCGTAGACTATCCGTTCCGTATCCGTATCCGTTTAAGGCGGATTTGGTTTTGAATTTTGATATCCGTTTACTATCCGTATCCGTATCCGTATCCGCTCATTATCCGACGGATGCGGATATGGTATCAGCATTATCCGCTCCGTATCCGCTCCGTTTTCACCCCTATATGAGAGTGCTCTTAAATTAGAGGGCCACGAGAAATAAATCATAATACTATTTGAGAAGGTACGCGTGTCAAACGGATCCAGATTACGTAGATGATATACTACGCAGATCGATCGTGTATTAACTCGGCATGAGTCGGCATGACTAACCCACTTGATTGGCAGAATTTTTTACTTATACAATTTTTTTTTTTGAATGTTGTCGGCAATTACCGAGCAACAGATATATTTATAAAAAGAGAGTTTAGTTAATTACATATTCGCTACATTATCAGACATCTACCTATTTATGAAATAAGATCTCAAGTAGAGTACAATATTCCCTCATGATATCCACTGTTTCTATTCTTCCCCTTACTCTAAGCAAAGTGTTGCCAGTTGTGAATGTCGATGGTGGATTCATATAAGAGTATACTCGTTGGCTTAGAATTCCCGGAGAAGGTTTTCCTATTCCTCTCCTTCCAAAGGGCCCAGACACCCGCCGCCCATATTGAATCCCAAGGTTTCCTGTGTGTTTTTGATACCTCCTTCCTTCTATTCCACCATAAGTCAATAATGGTGTCAGTATTGTACCAAGTAAGGTTGTAGTGAGCAAATAACCCTCTCCAAAACCCCTTTGCGTACGCACAGTCCCACATGAAATGATTTATTGTTTCAATGCATCCATTCATACAGAAGATACAACCCTGTGCTATAGTACACCCTCGTGAGATCATGACTTCTTGTGTGAGCAATTTGTTATCCAGCAGCAGCCACGCAAATATTCTAACTTTCATTAGGGTCCTCATCTTCCACAATACCTTACTGTATTCAGAGCATATTCCCGTGTGATGCATGGCCTTGTAAGCCGAACCACAGGAGAATTGACCCGAGCTGTTCCAGCGCCAGATCAGCGTTGTTTGGTCTGTGCCTCTTCGTACAGAGCTGTTGAAGAAATGGATTAGGTTAGATAGGTCTTTCATGAAGAAGGAGCTATCTGAATGTAATGCTATTTCTTCCCCCTTCCTGATCTGGTATAAATGTGCCAGTGTCTGCGACCATTGGCCTTCCGGTTTGTTTTCAATTTGCCAGATCCACTTTACCAACAGCGCCTCATTCTGTTGGTTGAGATCTAAAATTCCCATGCCCCCATTTAACTTCAAGGCACAGGTCCTCTCCCAATTAACTAGGCAATTTATTCCTCTGCACTCCTGTCCCCCCTTCCACAGGAAGCTTCTTCGCATTGTGTCGATGTTTTTTATTATTCCCTTCGGCATTCGCAGCGCTTGCATGTAATGCAAGGGGATCGCCGATAATACTGCCTTCACTAAGGTAATCCTTCCTCCAAAGGTGAGAAGTCCAGCCGTCCACCCCTCAATTCGATTTCTAATTGTCCGAAGCATCGGCTCAAACATGATTTTTGTTGGTTTCTTTATTGTCAGAGGTAGCCCAAGGTATTTCATTGGTAATTTAGATGCCGTTGCTCCCAGAATGGTTGATATTGTTGCCGTCAATTTCGCAGGGACCGCAATAGGAACAAAGGAACTCTTTGCCCTATTGATTCGCAATCCCGTGAGTTCTTCATAAACCCTTAAAATTCTTGCAATTACCTTGAGTGTTGTCGGGTGTGCCTCGGCAATGATTACTGTGTCATCTGCGAACTGGATGGCCTTTGTCTGCCAAAAAATCAGTGTAGCCATCTCATGAACAGAGTTTCCTAGGAATCTGCTTAAGGAGTCTGCCACCAAAATAAAGAGCAACGGAGAGAGCGGATCGCCCTGCCTCAGTCCTCTCTTATGAGAAAAGAAGGTTGTTTGCTGACCGTTTACCTTTACCGATGAGGTAGAGGATCTGAGGATGTTTAAGGTCGCTGATACCCATCTCGGTGGAAACCCTCTCTCAATCAAGAGGTTGATGAGAAAGCACCAGTCCACCTTGTCGAAAGCTTTTTCGAAATCCACCTTATACAATACCGATGGGAGATTGTTTTTCGTACAAAAGGTTAGAACTTCTCTTGTAATCAAGAAGGATTTCATCATTGCCCGTCCCTTGACGAAGGCTGTCTGGTTGTTAGCCACCAAGTTGGGGATGTGTGGTTGCAATCTGTTAGCCATTATCTTTGTTATGATTTTGACCACCGTATTTATTACACTAATCGGTCTATAGTCGGTCAGTTGTGTTGGTGATTCTTTTTTTGGGATTAGTGTGATCATAGCCCTCTTGAGGCAGTTAAGACTCCCTTCTCCCTGAAAGAATTTGCTCACCAGTGGAATGAGGTCCTGTTTGACGATTTGCCATTAAGTTTTATAAAATTCAATGGGCAGACCGTCCGGTCCGCTTGCTTTGTCCACCGGCATATCATTCATTGCTTGTAGGATTTCCTGCTCATAAATGATCGCGTCCATTTGAGCCAGTTGATGCTGAAAAGCTGGTCCGACCCTTCCCCTTAGGTCAAAAGGTCTACTTGGTTGCCCATTTGTACCAAGCAGTGTGGTAAAATGATTCAGTATGTAGGGCCTGAGATGTTGTTCCTGAATCAGGTTACCTGTCTCAGAGGTGAGGGTGACAATAGCATTCTTGTTTTTCCTTCTATTAGCCACTCCATGAAAGTATTTAGTATTTTTATCTCCTAGTTTCAGCCACGTGCATCCTGATCTTTGCTTCCATCTCATCTCCTGTTCCGCAGCCATTTTGAATATGTGCTCTCTAAGTCGGATTCTGAGTCTGAATTCCACCACGTTCAAATCTCTAGCCTCCTCTACTCTGTCCAATTGTTGTACAACCCATTTCGATCTCTCTAGGTACGAGTCTCGGGATTTAAATTTATCATGTGCCCATTTAGACAGCGCTTTTTGTGTTGCCCTGATTTTCTTTTGAAAGATGATCAGTTTCTGACTCGGGTTGGGTATTGAATTCCATGCCGTGTGTATCACAGCCTTGACCTCTTCATATCGCAGCCAGAATGTTTCAAATCTAAAACCTCTTTTGGGTGGGTGCGAGTGCGGCTTAAGTTTTAGTATTAATGGTGCATGATCTGATGCCGCTACCGTAAGATCTTGGAGAGTATATGATACCCCCATATTTTCCCAATGAGCTGAGATGAATGCTCTGTCGAGCCATGAGAAAGTCGGGGTCGGTCGCTTATTTGACCAAGTGTACACCCGGCCGCTGAGGGGAGCGTCGACTAGTGCCACGTCATCAATGAACTGGTTGAATGCATGCATTGCCCCCAGGTTTGGTGAACGGCTCGTAGTGTCGGAGAGATCCTTAAAGATGTTAAAATCTCCCGTCACTATCCACGGATAGTCATTTCTTTCCCTGATATTTCTTAGTTCCAATAAAAATTGCATTTTTAGGTGATCAACTTGTGGTCCGTAGACCCCTGTTAACATAAATGTATTTTCATCTCTCTTAAGCACAACAGTAATAGAAAATAAATCAATGAAGGTATCTAATTGGTGGAATACCGAACTCCACGCGAGTAGTATTCCCCCCCCCTTAGTACCCTCCGCATTAAGAGCCGCATAGTGGGCATATTTAGGGGGGCACACTTGCCTCACCCTAAATATGTTGCACTCGCTCCATTTTGTTTCTTGAAAGCAGATTAAGTCATAATTAGTGCTTCTCACTGATTCTTTAATTACATCGCATTTCTTTTTATCTCCCAAACCCCTAACGTTCCAGTTTAAGCACGAAATATTAAACTTGAAGGAAATTTGATTACTAGTCATTGCAAATGGTTACACAAAAGGCACATAGATGGTGCTTACACAAAAGGCGGATAATTTAAATAACAGAAATTTAAATAACACTAATTAAAGGGGAATTCTAAGTGGACAGTCCTATTCGGATCCATCTTCTTCCCTATCTGACAGCTCTTCCCCACTATCAGATTCAAAAGCTGCCATGACCGATTCATTTTGGTCAGAGACTCCAATGCCTTCGCCTCCTTGCTCAACTGCCTGAACCCCCAACTGAGAAGACCTTTCCTCCATAACCGGTGCTGGCAGCTGTGCTCTTCCTTGGGCCGCCAGTATTCCACAGTATTTGTCCACCTGTTCTGTCGTTTCTTCATTCATGGGGTCGGACTGCAGTGCCTCATTCTGGAGAGTAGCAATGAGCTCCAGTTCAAGTGCCATGCTGACATTGCTCGGTCCTGCACCTTCAGACAATTTCTTTGCCCTGCTCTTCTTAACTGAGTAAGTTTTTTGTTCCTTCTCAGAAATTCTCTTGCTCCTCCTTACCATTGGCGGCGCCGGCTCAATTGGTTGCGGCTCATCCTGTTGAGGTAGGTCATCCTCAAATTCCTCAGCCGGCGGAACCGGTTCTTCTTCAAATTCCTCAGCCGGCGGAGCCGGGTCTTCGTCAATTTGTCCTAGCTGCGGATCCATACCCGCCAGCAGGACCTGTTCCTCAGACATCGCTGACTGGATGGCATCCAGTTGGTCTTGTAGCTCAATTTCTTGCCTCAGTGCCTCCAATTCGTCATCAAATTCGCCCATTGGAGAGTGACTTTGGACCAGATTACCATATAGGTATCTATCCATTTCATGGTTGCTGTGAGAGTTTGATCCCATGCGCTCTTGAAATGGCATTGAGTTTGCCATGTCTTGTGCATCGATGAAATTCTCATCTTCTATCTCAGTTGGTTCGATTTCATCCGGAGGAAACTCTGCCGGTTCTTCGTCCTCTTCTATTGGTTCATCGCTTGGTTCTAGTGCCTCACTTGGTACAGTTTCTACCCCTGGGATGGACTCAATGCTTGGTTCTGTAGACATCTCCTTTGAGAGCCCTTCGCCTACATTCCCTGGACCCACTTCCCTTTCATTTGGGAGAGGAGGGTCTGACAATCCTACCTGGTTATGCCCGTTAAGCCTATCGGGTCCGCTGGTGTTTAAATCATTTGTCGATTCAGGCCTTTTATAGGTTGAATAGATTGGGGTTGTGTTTGAGTGGGACTGGATTTGAGAATTGTGGATTGGGGTTTTGCCTTGGAATTTGCTAGTTGGGCCTGAGTAGTGAGAGGTTTGAGTGTTTTGTTTAAAATTGTCAAGGCCCAGCATTTTATCAACTAGAGAAGAGGGAGTTCGGGTGTGTGGGATATTTGTGCCTGACATGACATTTAGGTCGAAAGTTTGGTGAAATTTTTGAAAACCTTTCCCCCTCTGCTCAGACATGACATGAGGCGTGTGTTGAATGTTCTCTGTGTTGCTGGGGCCCCCAACAGAGACTATGCCCTTCGCATGTTGTACTTTGTCTGGCACCGAATTTAATGCACCTTTCTCATTGTCTCCATTTTGGTCGGTAACGGATCTGTCCAGTTCTTCTCCAAATTCATCAATTTTCCCCTTACCCTTGTTCCTGACCTGATTCTCATTGGCACTGGCCGCGGTCTTGAGGTTCTTACTGTGAGCGAGCAATAATTCGGCATGTTCCATCTTATTTAAATAAGTCTCAAACAAGGGACTTTCTCTCAGAGTTATCCCAAATTTTTCCTTCTCAGGACCTTCCTCTAAGGTCAACCAAACCGAAAATAAGACTTGGAAGTCAATTGCTATTATGTTATCTCCCCCTTTGAACCCCGTCATTGCCTTGATGTTTTCATTGTTAACCCTGTTAAAAAACTCCTCATTTGGTGTTGTATCTAGTGGGGGGATTAAAGGTAACGGTTCCTCTAACCATGAGTGAACCACCACTCCAATGGGTCTACCAACACCTCTAATCCACATGAGTATGTTACGAGGTATGTGGGCTAAGTCCGTGACCGCTACGACTACAAACATAGTTTCCAAAGAGTGAACCTTTGTCATAGTTGCATGGTTAAGGATTATTCCAAAAGAACTCACTGCCGGTATGAGATGGTCGACATTCTAAGATTGGGGGGATAATCTTTTAAGCTCTATCCAAACCTTATATTTTAATCTCATTGCAAAACCGTTAATTGCCGGTGTCTATGGATAAGTGATATACCCCATGTCTTGAAGGTGTTTACCAAAATTTAACATGAACCGGTGTCTATCCGAACCCAATGGTAAGACCAGGAGGTATTGAGGACCTCCCATGTGAGTGATTGGAAAGGGAAATTCAGACTTACAAGTTGACATGACGATGGATTGAACTGTCGCCAAGGTGTTGTTTGGGCGCAAACGGGCATCAATTACAATCGCACGATTGAGCTCTAGAGCCTCAACTTTCATTTGAGGCGTTTCTGCTATGTAAGCCATGACCGAGTCTGGTCTGTTTTGAGGTAGGCCTTCCTCTCCCATGTTTCCCCTAGGCCTCATTGGATCGTGGAAGTTGATTGGATTTGCAAGAAGCTTTGGGCAGAGCTTTGCTTGGTGACCTTTTGCCCAACAGTTGGCGCAAACTCTTTCTCGGCTTGAGCAGTCGTTTTGATCGTGTCCTAGTTCTAAGCAATTGTAACAACGGTCCCGCCAGCTTGGGTGCCCGGGAACTGGTGGAAGGGGTAACGGGTTTGGGTGCATTTCGGTGTGAGTATTGAGGTTGGGTTGAGTCAAGGAAGGCAGCTGCCATGGGTTCTGGTCAAGGAAATTTTGCCAGGGTGGGTTGTGGTAACGGGTCTGGTTAGTGGACTGAGGAGGGAGGGGAGCAGCTTGTGGGGTAGTAGTGATTTGTTTGTATGATGGTGATGCTTGTTGGTTTGCTGATTGGAGATTTGGTTGGGGTTGTGGTGTTATAAGTTTGGAGTTGGGAGCAGATTTAGTGTGGTGGAAGGATGAGGTTGAGGCACCTTTCTTTCTAGGCATCTTGATATTTAGATCTGGTGGTTGAGAGGTATTAAAAGCTGGAGGTTGATAGGAATTAAAAGCTGGAGGCTGATAGGAATTAATGGCAGAAGGCTGATAGGAATTAATGGCAGAGAGAAGGGGTGTGGTGCCGTTGGTTTTTGTAGTAGTAGAAGTCCATCCAGCTGGGGTGCCGTTGATGAGTGCAGGAGCCTCATTTAATTGATTTGACAGGTTTGCATTGGGAGGGTAAGGGCAGAGATGAGAGAAAGTACCATTACCTGGTGAGTTGTGCTTGCTTTTGTTCTTGTAAGAGAGTGAGATGGGCTGGCGACGCCATTGCAGGTAAGTTTGGTAACCTTGAGCTCCGTGTTGCTGATGGCGCTGCAACAGTGTGTTGGAGCCCGATCTGTTTCTGCCTTGTCTCCTTTGGTACCTGTGGCTATGACCGTTGTAGATGGTACCACTATTGCCTTCTTGTCTCCTCTGCGATTGTTGGTTTGGCCGGTGTCGTTGTACCAAGAACCAGCCGTTCTCCTGGGGAGTCGCTCCTCTCATTCTCCCTTTGATACGGATGTATTAATGCTTATACAAATTTATTAAAAATGACTAAAAAAATATGCCGGTAAGTTCTGCATAAGAAAAAGAAAAATTTTTCTCCCTCTTGTATAATGGTAAATACGATATTATGAAGTTTAGAGGGAGAATTACTTAATTTCAAAGTTTTTTAGGGGTATACATGAAATTCCTCCTTAGCAACATCATAGATCTTAGTAACTTGTGACTGGTACTAGATTCAACTCTTGAGTTTCATATGTAGTGTTTTATTTCATATGTGAGATTTATATGTAGTGTTTTATTTCATATTTGGCATTGTATGCTTATATGAGATTTATATGTAGTGTTTTTTCATTGATATGTGAGATTTATATGTTTTAAAAAATAAAATAAAATAACTTTGATTTGAGTTTTAAACGCTTGAACGTAGTAGTTTAAATGATGGAAATCAGAAATTTAAATGGTTGAGAAGCTGCATTCCAAGAGGCGTATCGACACTCCAGAAGGTTGACGTGGTTAAAAGTGTCAGATGTAAAAAAAAAAAACAAAAAAAAAAACAAACTAAGATTTAAATTTTAAATGCTTGAACGTTGTAGTTTAAATGATAGACATCAGAGGTTTAAATGGTTGAGAAGCTGCGTTTCAAGAGGCGCACCAACCTTCTACAAAGTCGTTGTGGACAAAAGTGTCAGTTGTAAATAATAAAAAAAAAAACTTATATTGTCAGCTTAAAAAAAAAAAAAACTTATATTTGAGATTTAAATGTTTCAACGTAAAAGATTAAATGGTAGAAATCACAGGTTTAAATGATTAAGAATTGAAAGTGTTCATGTGTTTTACTTTAAAAAAATAATGATGACTTAAAATAACTCAAAAATATTTCTTCATGGATCTCATTTGAAAGAAAAAATTAAGTATAAAACGTTCGTATATTTAGAGTTGCAAAATTCATCACAAATTGTCGGAAAAAAAAAATGAGTGAAAGAAATATTTTCTTTTTTGACTTGAAGACAAAAATAGTTGGGAGTTAAAAATTATTCAAATTTATAATTTAAATGCTTGTAGATATAGTTTTAAAAGCCTGCAAGTAGCATTGTAAATGATTATTAATAGAACTTTAAATGCTTGAATATGAACGTTGAAAATAAAAGTTAGACATTAAGTACTTACGTGACTTGTTCAGAAATATTTTTTTAAGTACAATTATCAGGCTCCTAATTAATTTTCTCCAATGGAGAGCATCCGACCTCACCTTTTTTTAACTGTGTGGATTAATAGTTTCAACCAATTACACCTTCGGTCCAAGTAAACGTTTCACTCACCCCAAAATTGTGATTGGTCAAGTAGGCATGGATCAAGCAACTATTCGTCAGTCTTCTCTCTAAAAAGGGAACTATTCGTTAGTCATTAGCCATGTATGTGAGATAATATGGATGACTTGACATGATATGGACTGTCATCAGTGTATCTCTACTATTGAAATTTAAAATTCCTCCATTTTCTCATTATTATCTACTACGTCAGGAGTGAAAACGATATAGATAATATTTGAAAATTTAGATATAGATCTGATATCTGAATATCTGTGTGGATAAGGATACTAATATGATTTTTATATTTCAATTATCTGTGTCCGAATAGTAGATATATACCATATATTTTAATATATATTATAAAAAATTTAAGTCATTCGCTATTATAATTAAATAAATATTTTAAACTTTAATATTTTCTATATTATATTAATTAATATCCGATCTAATCAAGATCCGTATCCATATTGTATCTGGAAAATGAAAAAAAAAATGGATATGGCTCGTATCCGCTCCGTTTTCACCCCTGACTATGTGGCTTTTGACCTAGTCTTCAGAACGTTTTAACATGCAGTCACTGGAACTGGAAGTTAAAATGATTGGAATAAAATACATGGATCTTCAAGGTATATGTTCTGCAATAATTTTGTTGAAACCTGGACTGTTCATTCTGATTTGGAATTTCAATTTATTTTTATACACAATTAAAGAACAATAGAATCAACAGCACCGCACAGTTTGCTCCGAAAATGTTTTAGTTACCATCTTACCATCGCTTTTTAGAAATTTCAACTTTATCATCCACGCATATATTGGACCTGCGAGAAGTTTTTGTTCGGAAAATGGCTCTTCGTAGATCGAATCTGCGCGGGACTTTTTTTTGTTTTTTTTTTCTAGAAAATAATTAATTTTAGAGCAGAGTTGGTACAATGTATAAAACATCAACATCACATTCAAATTAATGGCTAATGGTGAAAGGAACACTTAGTACAGTGTGGGATGCACCATTCTATTTTTAATGCACTACTGGTGGCTCCTATCAGTCTTTAAAAAGAAAAGAAAAGAACATTCTAAGTTTTGCAATGAAACATCAATACCTCATGTCAGAATTAATCATGATATAAAACATTAGCGTGTCATCGATATTTTTACAATGAACCATTAATGCGTTTTTCAAAAGTTTTGAAAATCATTTTGATAGAAACTCCAATATTAGTGTTTGACCATTATTCACGAAGAGAGAAGTCACCATATCTCGAACAGGTCTCCAGAGCCTGAGGACGTCAAAAAAATTGTTTAGGGCCTAGAAATTCTGATTCTCAATAATTATGTATTTTTCTTTTATTTCAACCAAAACCGATATGTTAATTATTCAGAATATTTAATTTTACAATAACTAATATCTTAAAATTAAGTACTAATAATTGGAGATTTTTTAATTAATTTATATTATATTATACCATAGTCTGTGAACTAACTATTTTCCAGAAAAAAAAATCTATTCAGATTTAAACTGCGTGGAACCCATTTGCCAAAATAAAATAAAAGAATAAGCTCTCCGTAGATCCAATCTGCGTGAAATCCCTTCGTTCTGTGCATACAGTAAGGTAGAAATTTTCAAGAAAATGATAATAAAGTCAAAATTTCGAAATATAATTAATTAGATGATAACTAAATTTTTTTAGCAGTTTGCTCCTCTGCGGCATTGTTTTGAAAGAAGAAGTGGATTTTGTTGGTCCCAAAGCCCAAAGGTTCGCCTTTTTTTATATTTTGATCTAAGTTATAATATTATAGTGGGTAAGTTATTTTTGGCAAAAATTAGAATAACTTTGTTTTAAATTAAATGTAAAGTAAATAGTAGAGTTTAGAGACACTTGACACGAGAGTTGTTTACGGAGTTCGGTACTAACACCTATGTCTCCGGAGCTTGCGACATTTTAGATGATGCGCTTTTTTTTGCCCAATGGAAAAAAGAGTATAAGGTGAAACCAGTGAGCTCTTGCAATTTTTCTGGAAAGTCACACGGCTCTAACAACACAATCCGAGTCGCAAGGGCTTCAAGGATTGTAAGGTGAGCACAAAGCTCGAAGTAGTAAATGATTTGATCATGCAGGATCACTCTAAGAGTTGGTTGGTTGATTGAATAAGCTTGAGATTGATTGTGTATATTGAAGTTGGAGTGCACAAGCAACAACGTTCTCTAGATCTATAAATACGAGTTTGATTGTGTATATTGAAGTTGGAATGCACAAGCAACAACGGCTTTCTCTAGATCTGTCTAATTTGTTGCCAACAGCACTTCAACGAGGTGTTTACGGGGTCATATTAGCATATTTGATGTTCAAACAACAAATCCAAACATTTAGATGTTCAATCTATATTAAAATTTACTTGGAGACCAAATTTTACATTTTTTGGAATTTTTTTACTATAAACTGGTTTGAAAACCGCTGTTTTTAGTAAATTTCTATAGCATTGAAAACAACGGTTTTCAAACCTGCATAATAAATAGTAAAAAAATTCCAAAAAATATAAAATTTGGATCTTCAAGTAGATTTTAATATAGATTGAACATCTAACGGTTTAAATTTGTTGTTTGAACATCACATAATAAAATATAGCCCTGTAAGCACCTCGGTCGAAGTGCTTCCAATAACAAATTAGCCAGACTCTATATATATATACTAGTATCATACCCGTGCATTGCAACGGGGGTATATTATAAGAAACAAATATATCAATAAAAAAATAATTACTTAAAAATTAAAACACATGTTAATAGAAAATTTATATGATTATGTATTTTTAATTAACTTTAATCGTGATCTCTGATAACAATTTGATAATGTGATGATTTTTTTATTTTTAAGTACCAATGATATCAAATAATAGCTTGATTCAAATCTAATATCAAATATCATACAACAATTTAATATCAACATATAATATGATATTAAAAAACATAAATAAAAAGTGTTATCGTGTGTATGTATAAGATATACACACACATATAATAAGAAAAATATATATTTACACACACGTTTCAATTTATATTCTTCTTTGTTTCCAATTTAGAACACACACACACAATATATTCTTTCTTTGTTTCAATTGATATATTCTATATTGGAAATAAATAAAAAATAATTTTCATTGTGATCCGTATAAAAACGAAGAAGTAAGAAAACAATAAATAAGAAAATAGAAGGTAGAGTCTTCTCAATTGAAGAGGAGAAATATGGAAACAAAAAAAATAAGGAAACGGATAAATATATCGGTAAATTTCAGAATTTATTCAATTTTAATTGTAACATATCGTGTGACAACATATATGGTGGGTATATTTTTAACTAAATTTAGATTTCTATACATAAAACAGATACATTTAATCAAAATAAGACAAAATATGTAATTAGAGAGCTGAGATCAAATTCGAAGTTTCATCTCTCAATCGTAGCCGTTGACAGATCGGACACCCAACATGCTTAATAATAGAATAGAGATAGAGATATATTTGGTGTGCTTCCCTACTCCGTGCACCACAAAATGTGATGCACAGGTAAGTAGTAAAAACTGAAATTTGAGATTACAGGCTGTGGTTGTTTAATATTGAATTACTGAAGTACTAACTACAAAAATTTCGAAAGATCGAGCATTGAAAATACTTTTCCAAGAAAATATTATAAAAAGAAACTGGATTTCATCCTTTCTCAAAGAAATTTTTTTAACCATTTCTCTCTCTCTTTCTTTTTTGGTTCATCAGGAGCCTTATCTGTTTTTGAAACCTTGTCAGTCGCTGACAACAGTGACAAGTGAATTTTATAGATAAATCTGGAGCCTTCTCGATATATATGGATACTAAAAAGGCAAACTCACCAACTAAAAATGCACCACCACTTGAAAATGTTCTCTTGATTCGTTCAATCATCCCCCCTGGTGCTATACACATCTTAATATGTTGGCACACAAGAACACGTGAACTCACAACGGCCACCCAATAGAAACAAGTACGTGCATTACAGATGCGCTGTGCATTGCTAGTCGGTATTGTCCCCTGACCTTACACCTTGCACCACCCCTGCGACGAGACACCTCGGACCCATTTGGTACCTGTTCATGTGTAATGAGTTGTTGCTCTGGGTCCTGTACTCTGTACCCGGCCCATGTATGATTCACGCCTTCACAGCACATCCTTCTTTGGATTTTTCATGTTAGCCGTTTTACCTTTTAGGCCATTTTGCTCTTGTTCTCTTCACGGTATAATTTACGGGACTCCGATCCGGTCAACATACGTCACCATTGATTGATTAGCTGTTGTGATGTAACAGTCACAAGGGTGAATTTTGTGAAAGATCTGAAAGTTTCAGATCAGATGAATGACTTGTTCAGGATATAAAATATCAAGTGGATGAGGGCTGAAGATTTCACAGTCTCACAGAGCAGTTTTTAATTTATGCAACACATGAACAATAGAGTCAAAAGCTACACTGTCAAAATGTTTGCGATGACGCTAGTGTTAATCGATCACAATGATCACATCGGTGTATTGTACTGATCGATCGATGATCACTCAATCGTTTGATTAATAAGTTTTGAGTATTTGATTAACGGATCAGTAGTTATTAAATCTGATTAAAATTCATGAAGATCAAGTCCTTCCTACTTTAAATAATTTTTAAAATATCTTTGAACCTGGAATATCTGATCTTTATCACAGAAAATGTTTATTTTCTATTGAGTACCTTTTTTCATTACCAGTTTGCGCACCAGCAATAAAAGCTTTATTAATTTTGTTTTTCAAAAAATAGATTAGATTTTTTTAAGAGTAGAACTAGGGTGTTCTTAAGTTCATCAAGTTCCTTGGTGAACTCAAATCTAAAATCCGTAAAACCCGTTAAATCAGCATTAAATGACGAATCTGAACTGTTGAAATCCGCTCACCTTACAAGTGATGCGTCTATGTGTGAAAATTTTAAACATTCAAATTAATTTAGTATAAAGTCAAGCGGTAAAAAAAGTTCAAAAAGTGAATGCATTAAAATTAATTTATTAACCTTCTAATTTTGACCGATTGACTTCATACGAAATTAATTCGAACGTTTAAAATTTTCATACGTAGACACATCACTCATAAGGTATGCGGATTTCAATAGTTCGGATTCGTCATTTAATCCTATTTGACGGGTTTTAGACTTGAATTCACCAAGTAAGAACATCCTAGTTCTACTCGATTTTTTATATAAATTAAGTTCTAAGGGGGTTCCTACAAATTCTAGACAAGAAAACAATTCCCAACTATTTAACTCGCATCCCTTTTATTCATGCAATATGCAACAGAATTGACGTACTTAATAATTATAAATTTATGTTAAACGAATGGTTTATGTTAGCCCAAATTTGAAGAGGCCCCAAGATTTGGGCCCAAGCAGCAATGAAAAGGACGGGACAAAGAGAGCCTGGTACATCAAAACATGTCTAGGAGCAAAATAACACCAATTCATATGGGACAATCGAACCAAACCCTAAATCTAAATCCCATCTCTAATTAGTTTTATATAACGCAAATTCGTAACAAATTCATTCAATATCTTATATCATCATCAGAGTACCTTCTGGGAGGGTAAAAAGTGAAATTCGTATCAAATTCATTTTTCAATATCTTGTTTTTATTTGTTGCTGATTTAAAACTTTTCTAAGGTGTTCGGCCTGAAGTGTGGCTACCTGACACAGGATGCTGCACAGATGAATGCAATAGAAAAATATCAAAACAAAAGACAGATGGTACGCCAATAGGTAGTTAGGTACTACAGCACAAAGGGCACAAAGATGGATTTGAAGTGTGGGCGTGGCTACCAGATGGTACGCCAATAGGTACTACAGCACAAAGGGCACAATATAATGGATTTGAATGATCAGAAAATCCATAGGCTTTATGTGAAAGAAACAGACTGAGAAGGTCAAATCATGCCCAAAAACAATAGAAATAGACAATGCACTCTGGGTTGTTTCTGTGTGCTGTAGGCCCAATTACTTGTGGCTCTTAATTGTGAGTGTGTGTCATAATTATCCAAATGCTGTTATTTTATTTAAATTTATATTATTTTGAAATCTAACATATTCATTTTAACTAGCTGTTATTCCTGAGAAAGACTCAAAGAAGAGGTGAGGATTTACAGGAAATCAGTATATAGATGGATCAGATAAAAAACTAGACCTTATAAGTTTTGCATACAACTTCGACAAACAGAAAATATGCAATATTTTGTTTCCAAAATCCAAATGAATACTAATTGTTGAATTTGTAAATTAAATGAGTGGGCAGAGAATGATCAGACCAAACCAGATCTAACAAGAAAGTTGATGATACGTCAATGATGTGAATCCAATTGCATGCGACTGTTAAAGGACTATTGAACAGCTCATAGAACCCTAAAATTTGGTTTCGAGGAAAGTTACGCTTGCTGTGCTTAAAGCAGTAATAACAAATGGGGTCTAAACCACTTGCTGATCCAAACTCTACTTGTTGACTCAAATTTAATGCAAGTATGGACCCTTATTGACCTGAGTAATCGGGTTTAACTATGCGGCAGGTAACAAATAAATAGATATTTACATGAAACTAAGTCATTTTTATGGATGTCAGAGCTGCTTTTACGTGATCTCGATAGGATGCTTAATAACTTATAACAGAAAATTTCAACTGGTACATAGCGATCTTACAACATTACCATGCATGGTTTTACCTACTGATAGGGTCATAAGACCAGATATCAAATTTAACCTCTAGTGGTGATAGATAGTCTCTGTTTCAAAGTAGTAAAAATAGGCCCAAAGAAGCACTGATTGAGGTGTTACCCTAACTAACTGGTGGGTATCAACTCTGGATCTATTGTCAGATCAATACAGAAGACAGCTAACTAATCAACTAAGGTCTCCTATTCTACCTAATAGGACAGTGTCAACCTCATTTTGGGGTAAAGATTTTAACAGAGCAGTTTTGGCTTCATATAGCGCACAGAATATAGAATCGAAACAACACTGCATATGGTTCGTGCCCTGCATAAAGAATAAAACTGCTATTTTAAAATCTTTACCTCATTTTGGTGTTGGACATCCTTGATCTGTACCTCATCTAGTACTATATTCTCACAGACTGATGATCTTGTACCTATTTTTGTATTTGGGCTGACCTTGTCACCTGCAAACAGCCATGTGAACCGAACAATATCAATTTAAAGGAGATCCTGGAGGTTCGGTGAACACACAGCAATATGCTGAGCAAAGTGGCTAGTTAGGATTAGATTCTGTTATTCATTAATTAGCTTCTAGAAGAGTTTCTTAGAAGAGTTGTCAGACTGTCAGTCAGTGGTTAGAACCCTGATTAAAGGGTCTAAACCTTAGTTAGTATGATGTATTAGGAGAAAGGCATTGCCTATATATATTGATCATCTCTGTACATTACAGTTTGCTGAAACAAGAAATAAAGATTCAAATATCCAATTCTTCCTCTCTCTCTCTTTACAATTTCAATTGGAAAAAAAAATTATTCCCCCCTAATTCTCACCTTTCCATACAAATAATTATATTTCATTTATAAAGTACAAACTACCCAAAGAATGCCAATCAATCAATCGTACCGGTACTGGTACAGAGTCTCTCATTGTATGTTTAGAGTTGCAATTATTTGTAAATTAAACTCACTATAAAAGCAAGCATAGGTCTACATTAATGATATACTGGTAAAAAACTAAAATCACTTAGGGTCCACAACCTAGTTTGAGTGGTACCACCATACTGAGTTCCTATCTGGCAGTTGGCTTTACACAAAAACATGCTTACAAAAATCTGTTATCTGCTCTCCCTGGTGTAAAATTTGTATCACTAACGCATATAACAGGTACTGCGAATAATAAGACAGTAACATACAGTACTTGACACAAATGACTGGCAATGGTATATTCATATTATTTATTCACAGCTGCTTGTTGGTTCAATACTGGTAATAAACACAAGTCCTTCCAACAAAATTTCCCAGCATAATCCAAATGATTCGACGTATCTTTTGTTAGCACATTTGTTTCACGTGTCATACCAGCAATTAGAGGTTGAATAAAACCCGTTAAGGGTATACCCGCCCGTACCAGCCAGCTAGGGTACCCGTGCCAGAGCCCGGGTATGGGTCGGGTACTCGGGTACGTGGGTACGGGCAAAAATCGGACCAGACCCGTTATTTTAGACCAATACCCGAGTTTACCCTACCCGAGTTAACCCGTACCCGACTACCCGAGTAACTGTACCCATATACCCGAGTTACTGTTCATCCATTTCAAAATTCAAAAAATCTGATTTTTTTCCCCCCCAAACCAGCAAAAAAAAACAGTAAAAAAACAGCAAAAAAAAAAACCAACAAAAAAACCAAAAAAAATAACAGCAAAAAAAAATACCCTACCCGCCCTACCCGTACCCGTACCCGCCTTACCCGTCTAGGGTACACAGGTAAGGGTATAACTCGGGTAGGGTATGGGTTTTGAAAATTATACCCGCCATACCCGTACCCAAATACCCTTGTACCCGAGTATACCCGTACCCGAGACGGGTATACCCGGGGTACCCGTACCCGCCCGAGTATAAATACTCTACCAGCAATTGGTCTAAATATGAAATTTCTTATGGCCGATGCACCATATGAAGTTATCATGCCAATACTTTTTTTTTGAAGGACAAAAAAATGTATAGGCATGATAACTGCAACTGGGCCAAAATTAGCCTAATTAAAAAGAGTTAAGAAACCTAACAAGCCCAAAGTCATGCCGAAATGATGCTGCAATATAGTCAAGTATCTGATGAGTATTTGGTGTCAGTACCAAAATCAACCATTACAGACAATATTATGTTTTTATTTAGTATTCTTTTTGAACTACTACTGTAGGTTTCAAAGAAAGATAACTGGCTGAGAGTACTCCTGAATAACTCATATTAATGAGACCTAATAAATTTTCATTTTTTTTATTTATTTGAAATAAATAAATAAAGTATGTTTTATTGT
The DNA here is from genome assembly GCA_033356055.1 of Carex pumila. Taxonomy (NCBI): domain Eukaryota; kingdom Viridiplantae; phylum Streptophyta; class Magnoliopsida; order Poales; family Cyperaceae; genus Carex; species Carex pumila. Next base: position 192,352 of record JARJHM010000281.1, on the reverse strand, counting down.
TGAAGGCCACCTTCAGGCTTCAAGTATACATGAGATCAATTTGTTTTATTTCTTGTCCTTTTTTTTTCAGTTTCAGTGACACCTAAAATGGACAAATTGTATTACATAATTATATAGAGGAAATAAACATTGCGAAGTAACTTTTGGTTTTATCTTATATTTTATTTAAATGCGACCATTTTGCCTTATATCAGAAGAATGTAATACTAGCTTGCAATAACTACCTCATAAGGAAACACTTGATGCTAAAATGTAAACAGTACATATGGAACTAAGGTAGCATCGTCACTACATTAATCTATGTATCAAAACTAACATAAATCCCACTAAAAAGATGAGTAAAATAGTAAAATATAGAAGTACCTGCTGCTGGGATTGAATTTTCCCTTGGTTATCAGTGTCAAGAACATACTGGCATGCCTAATAATTAAATTACTGAAAAATAAACTGAGGATAACTTTCAAGCCACTACCAAAAAAGCTGCAGTGAATAAGTTAAGAAAAAAGCTCAAGCATTTTCAAGCAAGCATCTCCAAAAAAAATACAAACTATCCGGAGTCAGATTCAGGTTAGCGATTCCATTTCTCTTCAAAACCTCTGCTAGCTGCAGTATATTTTTATCAAACTTGTCGTCTATTATATCAACTGAGTTCAGATTTTTGCATTGGAAACACAAATCACTCAACATGTTAACTGGATCCACATCCTTCCAATATCCAGGATCCTATAAATAAAAGATAAAAACAATCATGCATAGAACACCAAGTGTTGCACTTCCATGTGATACTATCTACATGGCTATTCTGGTCAGTGCGGGTACCAGTTGAGGTACAGTGACTAATCGCTCAAAACATTCACAAATACTCAGCAAGTAGTTGATGAGTGTTGAAGAAAGAATGTGACAGCATCAGGATAACCAGAAACCTAATATCCACCAAGTATTAAGCTCTTCAAATTTGGGACATCTAGCTTCAAACTTCGGAAATCTAGCTTAGACAAGCGATAATACTAAAGAGATATAAAGTTCTAGTTAGACACACATCAAAATGGATCTCCCCATCATACAGGTTAAGCCCACTATATAATTATGTACCAATTGGAAACTAAGTTCCAATTTCAATATCATCTTTTTTATTGTGCAGTCAGTTGCAGGTTCTTGCCCAAGAAAAAAAATTATATTAAAAATGAAAAAGAGTAGAATTAAAAAAAAAATCAGGCTAGCACCCGTCCCCCCCTCTGAAGGCACCTTGCCTCATGAAATATTTGCGTACCAGTACTCACTAGTACATACCAATCTTGATCAGATCAAAGTACTCTCAATTACACAAGCTCGATCAGATACTGGATACCAAACTATTGACAATTTTGTGCATACTTGTAATAAGCCATCCCCACCCTCTAAGAAGAAGATAAAATTATCGAGTCATTGATATCGTGCATTACAACCTGACCAACTAAGTGGTTAAAATTAGAAAAGAAAATCAGAAAAACATTGTTTCTTTGCTCTAATTAAGTGCTTAAAATTAGAAAGGTATTGCTACCAATATGACCAGACCAACTCCCTCAACCTGACCCAAAAACCATGTGTTCAAAGTTTCAGTTTGACAGGTAAACATAGAATTTTGATTGGCCTGGCAAATGTGGTTGACATATCAATTTACGGAATAGTTAAAATAATCAAACCAAATAAATGGAGCAGATTCAAAAACCAAAACCAAAACCAAAAACAAAATTGAATCATGTGCAATTATTAAGATAGTTTTTATTGCTCAGTACCCCATTAAACTACCAAAGTCTTTTGCCGTTTTACTATTGTTGCTAATTAGTATAAAGTTTGGTCTTGAAAACATTCAAAAAATGAGAATAGTGAAAATTCAATGGGCAACCATGTTATTATGATAATTAAACATGAACATTACTAGATATTATACTACTTGTTGTTTTATGATTGAATTTCAGATAATTAAAATATAGGGCTTAGTGTTGAAGAGGTGGCAGCAGTGCAGTATGTTGAGATGCATTCCTCACAAGAAGGGTTGCACAGTAATTACTTGCTAGAAGAAGACCTGATTGCTCTGAGACATCACAGGAAGACCTTTTGTTTGCTTTTTGGAGGGAAAACGAAAGAGGAAAACAGTAAGAGGCAGCAAAAGGATAAATTCAGCCAATTTTTCAGTGGGCCCGCTTTCCCTTTGGCTACACCACTATTTGGAGGGGGAGATTTTTGCCTCTCTATAGTAACGAAGTAACTCTCGCAGGGAACTGTTCCCTCCATCCTGATATTTTTTGTGGAGCAGGTGACTTTCTGATTTTTCACCTACCCTCCCCTCTGTTACCCCCATCCAGATCAGAGTCTATGTGTGCATTTACTACACAATGAGATTCTCCAATTGGCAAGGGCTTTCTTAAGTTGCCTGTTAATAAGGGTATTTACTACTAATTTGACCGTATAACAAAATCAAGTGGATGCAAATTCAGAACCATGGACACATGATAAACAACAGAAAAAGCAACTAAAATTAAAAAACACATCACACATAGCCCGTAGCCCCATACTAACAATGGTCAGTTTCAATCTTAACTACATCAATTTTCATTGCATTCGACTCTCCTACCCTCATAAAAAATCATATTCATTTTACACCTAAAAGAAGTGCACACAAGTTCTGGAATGAATTCTCCTAATAATTGCAAAACTCCCCTTGAAAAATTAACAAAGAGAGTATACCCAACAGCTACCTCTAAACTAGAAACTAAGGTGCCTAACAAATCCATTTTTCATATTTCTCACAATTGTGCAAGCTCATTTGGCTTCTCAATTGATTCCTTCAGTATCATCTCAGCCCTCCTTTTCTTGCTATCCATTTCTTCTTCTTTCACTGTCCATGAATCCTCCTTTGTACCAGTATCTCTCCGTGTCAGCACGTTTGACAGAGATTTCCTACCAACCCCAATTCTAAACCGAGTAATTGGCCTTTTATTAGAAATAGCACCTCTTTCTTCAATTATCTCTCCCCCAGAGCCTCCAATTACAGGTGCAAAGGTGTCAATTACTGAAATACCTTTTCTTTCACCGGGTATGGTTAGATCTTGCCTCTCTCCATGAGGCAGGGGTGGGACCCGAAATGGGTTTTTCTCAACCACTTCATTCTCTCTTTCTACGCTGTTATGCCCAATTGGAGCAAAACCACCCGATCCATTCAAAGAAAAGAATTTTCCAAAGCTAAAATGAGGATGTTTTCTTTGTTGGCTGGGTATGGAACATTCATCACTATCAGAAGAGTTGATGTACGTTCTCGGGTCTGGAAAAGGCGGCAACCAACCCGGTACATGACCTCCTACTACAGTTTCAGCAACTTGGGAAGTTTCAACCCTTCTGTCGCGTGTAACTGGAAATCCAGTGATTGAACCTGCAAAAGGGGCTTCCTTTTCTGTTCCAACAAATCTGTAGAGGTCAAGAACTACACCAGAGTAGCTCAAACTATGGTTAGGATCAGACTGACCTGAAAACCCATGAACCGATGCAATCTCCTCCAGTGAATGAATAACATCAAACACATTGCAATTGGTTCGACCCGACATATTGGAGTAAAAGACGGACAATTTACCGACATGGGATATGTACCGGAGCATTACATCAGCAAGGGCATCTATAGGCCTGCGGTAAGAGTGCTCGAATCCAGAGGATTCCAGGATTTGTGCAATGGCGATTCTTGATACGGCATGGCCGTATTGGCTATTGCTAGTGGAAATTCTGGTTCTTAGGGTATTTTGGGGATCAATTTGGGATCCCCTAACAGCACCCCCGCCTCCATCGATCATGTTCTTTCACTAACATAGGACTGGGGACTGGAAACCATAGATTTGATACCAATTGAAAGAAAAACTGGAGGGAGGGTTTTAGAGCGTGTGTGTGGGACTCACTGTTGCGTTTACTGAACTGGAGACTGGAGCGCACGGAGAAAAATCTAGTGTTTCCACAAACTGGAGCTCCCAGAGACAAATCGAGAAGAAATTGTCCTCAAATTCGGTTGATCATTGATCTCCCTAGGAGGAGGATAAAGGCCGGGTTTCGTTACTATTTCAGTCTTTCAAAAGAACGGCTTTTTTGTTCCTATTGCACTACTTGAAAAGAGCAAACCGGATGTGCGGAGTTCGATTTGGATTTGGATTTCCAAACGAGCTGTGTTGATTAATGCTGACGGGTTGGGGGTGTAATGAGTTTGGAACTTACGAAGTAACTCAAAATTTGAGTGTAGATCTGAACCGTCCGATGAGATTTCAAGTGAATCGGCCTAGTGAATGCGCAAAATAGACGGTCTGGATCAATACTTAAAATTGGAGTTACTTAAGGGAAATGAATTTGGGGTGCAGTCCGGATCCTTTGTGTCACCTTATTATTTGAGTTTAAAATTGGATACCAGGATCGGAATTCAGGCCAACTCGGTCTAATTCTGTAATGCACAAGATGCTTTAAAAGTTGTGCAAATATAGTGAAGACATCAGATTCAATTGTTTTTGTCATTTATGAAAATCACGAAAGCTTATTTTCCATTGTCGACAACTTCATATTCAAATGTATACTTGAAATTCTCATAAAACAATTAACTCGTGCATATAGAATATAGATGTCAATAATACTTGCTCACTTATTTACTCAATTTGTATTGTATTCTCATGTATGGATAATTATTTGTTATTACTAACTTATCGAGGAGTTAGGTATAGTTTTTTTTTTTTTTTTTGCTAGTTTATCGAGCAAGAGTTATTTCAGATTGAATATCATATTGTATAATTGATAAATAGAAAATGAAATTTGATTTTTTTTTATGTTGCACATTATAAACTTTTATTTTTGTCATGTAAATTATTTGTTTAAAAAATATATCCGAGTTAATTAGCTCTTCGACGCAGATTTTTGTAAGATCAAAATCCTCTTATTATCACTAAGCACGCTAAATAGATATCATAATTTTGATTTGAACTGTAAAATACAACTTATATTGTGTCTTTAAATAGACTTATTGAAATAGTGTACACATACAGACTATTTATTTGAGTTTGTCATTATTTTCATTGACTTAGTGTTAAAAAATGCATCATAAAAAGAAAAATTCCTGACTAAATCGATATTAGAACGTGAGATTGCATAATTTTTGTGTTTTCAAATATTGTGCACTTATGATTGATGGGTAAAAAATGTCGTAACAAAAGGATGTATAAAATATTTTGTTTCCTATTTTGTAATACAAGACAACAAAATTTTAAATTTTTAAAAATATGAGAAAGGCAATGGGTTAATCCCCTAATTCCAGACAATATCAGTCCCGATTTTTCAAACAAACTCATTTTGAGTTTGAATCAGGACTGCCGATATCTAAACTCAAACAAACTCAAATTCGGCTTAAAGTGGAATGCGCAAAGTTTCTTTAGTATCTGTGAATATTGGGTTAGGGGATTCTAATTCAAGCCATATTCGATGTAAAATCCGAAAAACAAAGAGACAAAATGGACGGGAGATTCCTTTTTTATTTCATTTTTCTTTGGTATTTCTTACTCCTGAATTTAAATAATATATGCGATAAAGCCGCAGCAGGAAAAAAAAAAAAAAAAAAAACTATTCGTTAAATTTAGATCGTAAGGTCCAAGTTTTATAAGGGAATTATTTTATCCATAAAAATTATAAAATTCAGACATACAAAATAGAAAGAGTGTTTTGTTTCTATCAAATATAATAAGATCAAATTTATTGAGTTTGATTCATTATTTTTATTTTTTTAAACTGTATAGAGAATTTGCAAACAATTTTTTTTTTTTTTAGTCCGATCCATAAAATATAGGCATCGTAATACAATACAACTGCTATCTCAATTACTGTAACTAACCGTAAACTAATTGCCTATTATAGAGCTGGAGGAGGTGGCGAGAGAGATCAGGTGAATCAAGGCCGGTCTTCTATGCTTCGGATTCAAGAGATGGCTCAACTCCCCGTCTTCAACATGGAAATTTGTATTGAGACCCGGCACCGATTGATATTGCGGGGGTTGTTATTACATCTCTATAATTAAATATGATTTCAAAAAAAATATTGTAACTAAACATAAATTAAAAGGCCATAACACATTTTTAAATTTTATATGGGTATGCAATGACTGTTTTTGGGGAGTATGTGTCAATAGTAATTAACTAGTATTATACCCGTGCGTTGCAACGGTGACATATTATAAGAAACAAATATATCAATGAAAATAATCATTATCTAAAAATTAAAACACATGTTAATAGAAAGTTTATATGATTATGTATTTTTAATTAACTTTAATCGTGATCTCTGATAACAATTTGATGATGTAATGTTTTTTATTTTTAAGTACCAACGATATCAAATAATAGCTCGATTCAAATTTAATATCAAATATCATACAACAATTCAATATCAACATATAATATGATATCAAAAAACATAAGTAAAAAATGTTATCGTGTGTATGTATACGACACACACACACATACACATATTATAAGAAAAATATATATTTACACACGTTTCAATTTATATTCTTCTTTATTTTCAATTTAGAACACACACACACACACACATTGATATATTCTATATCGGAAATATATTCTAAATTGCCCACACCAATATGTATAAAATTATGATCTGTATAGAAACGAAAAAGTAAGGAAATAATAAATCAGAAAATGAAAGGTGGAGTCTTCTCAATTGAAGATGAGAAATATGAAAAAAATAAAAAAATAAGGAAATGGATAAATATATCGCTAAATTTCAGAATTTATTCAATTTTAATTGTAACGTATTGTGTGGCAGCATATGTGGTGAGTATGTTTTTAACTAAATTTAGACTTCTATACATAAAACACATGTATTTAATCAAAAGAAGACAAAATATGTAATTGAAGAGTTGAGATCAAATCTGAAATTTCATCTCTCAATCGTAGCCGTTGGCGGATCGGACACCCAACGTGCTTAATAATAAAATAGAGATGATAGCATGCATGTTTAGAAAACAAATCAGGTGAGTCATGAAACTTCATTTTATCTGCAATGCACACAGTAATAAGTAGATTCAAACTCACTATCCAAACTTTATTATATATATCTTCATATAGCACTTTATTCAATTATAATATTACAGAAACTCCATAATATGTAGTACTAGAAACCAAAAGTAAACATATATAGATATAATGTGATTCTGTTATCTGTTCCCCTTCTAAACAACACACATCTCTCTTCCATACAGTCCTTTCAAGGCAGAGTATATGCTGCATTTATAAAAGGAAATATATTAACAAAAGAATGATAAACATAAACGGACTCAAATTAATAAAATAATATTAACAAATGAAATGGAAAACCTAAACTAACTCAAATTAATGAACATCGATCAATTGTATAACTCAAAAAAGTATAAATTGTACGAACCTCCACATTTATATCCAACAGGGCGTTTAGCAATGTTGCACCGTTTTGGAATTGTAATGGCAATCGCCGGCTTAATGCCGGCTTGTTTAGCAGCATTAGAAAGAAGTACGGCGCACAAGCATTTAGGGTTTTTGCCAATGGTATGAATCTCCGTGCAACATTTCGGCGATGGCGCCACCTTTGAATTCTGTGCAGCTGGTGCACATGGAGTCAGTTGGAGAGCCACTGAATCAGGCGAGACCTTGCCGCACTCGCCAGCCCCACTGACCTTGCCAAGCTCAATTGTAGCAACTAAAACAAGTACCACAGCAAGCAACAGTGGCTTTTGAATGAAACCCATTTCTGTAAATTATCAGCTTTAACTTGTTAAATGTTTATTGGATGATTTTGTTCGGTGTCCGTGGGGGTATATATAGGGTTTCTGAAATTGAGTCTGACGGATCTTAATGCAATCGAACGATAATTAAGTTGTATACTGAATGGTTGATCACTTGATTGTAAATCAGAAGAGGTTTTAGTGGATACAACACTTGTCGGGTTTATTTTCAGAGATTGTGACCTTCAAATGATGATTGATTATTGGTAATTGGTGCGCTTTTGTACGAATAACCAACGAATAGCTGCCACATTTCCCAGGCGTGCTCTACGTGTTATTTGTTGGCGCTTCTAGTGGAGTTATAATATAGGTCCCTCCATGTGCAGCTTCGTGAAACTACACCTGATTTTTTGTACCAGCCCCGTAATAAAGAGTTGTACACTTGTACTCAATCCTTATCCAACCACTGAACCATGCACTGCGTATAACCTGTTATAACTTAGAAATTTACGAGCCGTTGCACAAGCAATGTCTCTAAATTTTAAAAGAGTAAAGCTACGGTGCTATGAGTTGCATAAAAAGTTATGATACTACGGTTTAATATTTAAGTTTTCAAATTTTTAATGATCAATCTGAACCGTTTATCTTGTTATCTATATTAATATGTATTTGGAGACCAAATTTTACATTTTTTTGAAATTTTTTTACTATTTTTTTAGATAGGTAGAAAATAAATATTTGAATGATGCAGAATTTGTTAGATCGAGTGATTTCCTACTTATATAAAAAAATAGTTAAAAGATTTCAAAAAATGTAAAATTTGATCTCCAAATACATATTAATATGGAGAACAAAATAAACGGTTCAAATTGACAGTTAGAATTTTAAAAACTTAAATATTGAGCCGTAGCACCGTAGCCCTCTATGCAACCCATAGCACTGTAGCCTTACTCATTTTAAAATTAACAACGAAATAGTTCAGAATCGTTTGATTTTAACTTCATACACATCATCAACTTCATCTATGACTCGTACACAAAATTTTGAGTTTCGTAGGATTGTGAATTTTTAAATTGAATTTTTTTTTTTTTGTTGAAAGCTCGTAGGCGATTGCATTAATCCAACGATATACAAGATAACTATTACATAGGTTTCTTTTAATTAAAATAAAAAGTATAAAACATATACATTGAGCTACTTGTAAAATTATCTAATTTGCTATGTCTGAAAATAACAGATATGTGAAGCCAGATAATGCGAATTGGTCTATTTGCGTCCTATTAGCAAGTAGGTGGACCTTCCGATTTTCTTCTCTGGGAATGTAGACATAGCAGTCATTTTTCGAGTTGCATGGTTGGCGAAGTACGCCGTATCGATGATACGTCCAAAGGGTATGGTAAAAAGCTTCAATACAATTAGATGTACCTTTTAAACCCTATATACGCTTTTGGTTCAGATTGCAAGTGCACAATCCTATCAGAGTAGTATATTGTTGGGTATCGATCCACAGGGAGTATGATAAAAACTTAGTTTAAACTTTAGTAATAAATTTCAGAAAATAAAACAAAGTAAAGTGCAATAAAAGTAAATTGGGGGGGGGGGGTTGTTCTAACAATTCATAAATTTGGGTTCAATACCCGAATAGAAATGAGTTTGAAACAATAATTGTAAATAAAAGTAAAAGAAAAGAATTGGTTTGCTTTCAAGATTTAGAGATCTAGGGGTTTTTGGTCTATAATCCCTTGCTAACTCTATTAATTCGGTATTTGTTTGAATTCATATATGATTTGACGAGGTTTCTAACCTAATATGTTATTAAGGGTTACTTTCGTAAATTAATAACGTGCCTAGGTAACTCAAACTTCTCTATTAAGTCCCCCACCCTAGTTACCTAGATCATAAGCTCTTGTTAGTCTCTCATCTCCTCAAATATTGATACTTCGCAATTAAGTCCATCATACCAATACCCGATTTGAATTGAGATGTCATAATTATGGTTTGACTTCACGGTTAGGTTATTCACCAAGTCCCTAACCTTAATATCTATAGTTCCGGCTTAGATTAAATTGGTTACAATCTTAATCTAAACCTAGAGTATTTGCATTCATAATTTGGTACTATCCTATTGATCACAGTCAATTTTGGTTCTTTTGAATCCAAAACGGGATATTACAATTCAAGTACTAACTATGTAATTAACACAAATTATTAAATCACATAAATTAACAATCAAATCCCATAAAACAATCATAATAAAAACAAATAACCGAATAAAATAGAATTAAACAAGCTCATGCATTGACCTAAACCCCTAGAGAGAGAACTACTCCCTCATGGAGAGATCCATTACAAAAGTTTGGCAAAGTAAGAAGAAATGAAATTAAAAAATAATTACATCCTTTATTGAATCAAGAACCTCTATCTTGCCGAATTTTGCTCAGGAAACCCTTCTTTTCCTTGCTTGAAAGCTTTCCTTCAGAAATTTTTGCTAAGTGTGTGTATAGAGAGGGAGAATGAGTGGGAAGAGATGCTTGAATGTGGATGTGTTCATGAATGGAAATAAACCTCCCATTTTATAGCCAAGGGATATGCCCAATAAAAAGGCTAGGAAGTGGAGTTGGTGGGTGTTATATTTGAATTGTTTCCCAGGATGCCTTGTCCATGTTTGACTGTAAAAACTTGTCCATGATGCGTCAAAAATAGAAACGCTGCTAAAAAACGTGTATTTCTGGCTGTCTGTGAGTTTAATGCATTCGACCGACTCCAAAATTTCTTTTTTTAGTTTCTCATGTTGTAGATCTTTTTGCTAGCTTTCCAAAAAGTGGTTGCATTCCTAAATCGGAGTTATGAGTCAAAAGTTATGGCCGTTTTAAGTTCAGACTCTATTTTTGGCTGACTGCTACAGTGCGGATCAGGCCACCGCATCCGCATTGCTACAGTGCCATCCGCACTGGGCTTGGATTTTTTCTGTGCGACCAGAGTGCGGCTGCATTGATATCCATGAGTACGCATTGATATCTGTGCGTACGCATTGATATCTGTGCGTACGCATCGATTTTGATATATAACTTATTATATCTTTTTAAAATTGGTGCACGTCCAAAAATCCATCTAAGTACTTATTATGGCTGTATTGCAAACCGTGCGTCTGCATTGGGCATTTTTCTTCGGTTTTCTTCATTTCCTACAAATTAAAACCAAGCAAACGCAGTAACTTGGTCCTAGGTGTATTCTATTCACTTTATATTCAAAATACAAGATATTTGGTGTTATTTCGTGATAAAAATCAGATCGATTATGTATATAATTTAGGCCTATCAATCGAGTCCTTCCTTGAAGACGAAACGTCTTCTTCTTTCCAAAATCGACGCTGCCCGGAGGAATGCCCAGCTGAGAGGCACTGAATCAAACTGGACCGAAACAGTCACCGCTTAGAGAGGAGGAAGAGAAGAGCACTGAATCCAATCGGACTGGGACAGTCACCACTCAGCTGAGAAAACACTGAATCAAACCGAACCGGGAACTGAATCAACCGATTCAGGACAGTCATCACTCAGAAAGGTGAAAGAAGAAGAAGAAGAAGAAAAGAGGAGGAATGAGACAACTCTTTGCAATATCATCATCAACAACAACCATAAAAATACGTGCTTTATTCATATATATAGTAATAGTATATACTACGAGGGTGGAAACAAATACACAAAATCCTTAGTCAAACCCGAAAAACAGAGACAAACGAATGATGCAACGAGCGATAAAATCCTTAAACAAATTCATCTGCTCGAATGAAGCGAGACAAGATGGACCAGACAGACAAAAAGGAGATGAAGGCAAGGCAGAGCGGAGCGGCCGACTTGCGACTCTCAAAACGGCAAATCAATTGGATCACTTTCTATTGCCTGCGGAGTTTACGATTGATGATTCTTAATTTTTTTTTTTAATTCAATATATTTGCTTATAATTTTTATTTATGAAATTCAGAAATTAGAGAATTAAACTGAAATATATACGTTTCATTAATTGTGGACAGTTTTCCTAATTGCTATTATTTAATAACAATATCTTTAGTATTAAATAAGATTAATTTTAGATATTAAAAAAATCAGAAAGATACGTTTCTGTTTTGGTTTTGAATTCTCTTTTTTGAAAACTTAATAGTAGCTACTAAGATTCGTGAGAGAGAATCGAATTCTCGACCTTTGGGTATAACAACTCTATGACATTTTTCTAGTCAATTGTGTTACCTCCCCTTTCTCTTTTGATTTTGAATTCTCATACTTGTCCTCCTCTTTTCCTTGATATATCCTCTTCTTTCCTTTTTCAGAGTTAATTTTTTCTACACCTTTGAAAAATTATTCAGTTTTCTATTTACTATTACACTCTTTATTTTTTTTAATATTCTCCTTAACTTTGTTTATTTTTTTTTCTATTTACTCACTAATATAATTATTCATAATTAAGTATTATTAGATTTTTTTTTTCTCATTTTGTCCTTGCTCTTGCTCATTTGTATAAAAGTTCTTGTAATTGTACACATTTTACATTACGCATCTTAAAGTTTAAGTCACCTTCACCAATAAATAAATTATTGAAAAAAATATATTTATGAAACTTTTTTTATGCCGGAATTATATACACATCAGAGAAAGAATAAGAAAAAAATTACAAAAGGGTACAATCGGAAATAAAAAAATTTAAGTGCGTGTACTACGGATAAATAAGAAAGAGTTGAAATAATTAAGAGTTAGGGTCTGTTGGGTTGACCAATTTCTATTGAGAATGAGTAAGAATTGAGTCCAGCTATAATTTAATTTCCAGATCTCCTTCGATAGGCTCAATTTTTCTCACTCTTTCTCAGTTTGTTCCACATAAAATTCCAATACAGCATGAATTTTTGAGAAAAAATTGATGGTCTAGCCCAATTATCTGTTTTCCCAAACAAGCTCTCAGCTGATTCTCTCTTCCTCTGCGAGGTGTATATATAAGCATCTCCATTATACTTCGATCAACCTTGTGGGACTAAATTCTGCTGCGAGCGACAATCTTTTCTTCTACATCACATATTTTACTTATTTTAAAATATTGGTCTAATTATTTGTTCATAATGTTTTTCTTATTTTAAATATATGAGAAAATTTAAATAGAAATACATATTTTTAAATAAACCACGATTTTTCAACTATTTTTGCGGTACAATTGATCACTCATTCCAGTACATTTTCATAATCAATTATGTGCATACTTATGAGTATAGATTCTTACAAATTAAATATTGCATTTTCAAACCCATAAAATTTTATCCGTATAATCTAGTAACAAATAAACAGATGGAAAACAAGATAGTAACTCTATTTTTTATTCTCCGATGATACCCTAAGATATTACTCTCCAATTAATCTCTCTCCTTTATCTCTTTCTCGCTGTTTTGAATCCAAGAAAACACACGACAATATTCTGTTTTTAATACTCCGATCTAATATTTATTTTTATTTCAATTTATTAAATTATAATTAATTGTTGGATATTGCAGAATTATCATTAGTCATTTTTATAGTCATTCTTAACTCCTTAAGAAGCAATATCTTAGTTAATTTTAATTGTGATATCAAATCTTGTACTACAGAGACACAATACGTTTAAAGAAATGATATCACAATCTGAGTAATTCTATTTTAATTTAATTTATTTTGTTTAATTTCTTAGCTATTCCAATTTTATGAATCTGTATCCTAACACTTTTCTCCGTAGATTAATGCTTATATATACTTCGGGTACTATTACTTGAAGCATTGTATAGGTAATGATACTTTCTGTTTAGAAATACACAGTTGTTTATATAATGACAATAAATCTTTATAGAGCAAGCATATATAGTTTGATCAATCGGATAATCTCTCCTCCTAATTAAAGGGGAATGAAAATATACAGTTGTTTATATATATTCACGTGATGACTAAAAAAAGACTCCTGACGTCCTGCGAGGCTGCGAGCTCCCATTTAGTAGGGATGTAAGCGGATTGGATACTATCCGATTTTGTCCGAATCCGAATTCAAAAAGTTACTTAAATTATTCGATTCATATTTGTATTTGAGACTATCTGTTTTTGTATTTGCATCCAAAAAATTATAACGGATAAAAATACAATAAAATTTGTAACTATTCATAACTATCCGTATTCGACCATTTACATCCTTAAACCACAACAAATATACTATATGTTGTTAAATTAATTTATTAAATTTCATATTTATACTAGTAATTTATTAAACTGCATGTACATATATATTTTGATGAATAATATAACACTATGGCATAATTAGTGACTAATGTTTTGATAATATGATATATATTTTGTAACCAACAAACTTTTTATAAAAAATATTAGATTTAATTTATAAATAAAAAAATTAAATATATTATTTTTTACCAAAATGTATACTAGTAATTTATTTTTAATTATTTAAATTATATTCATATCCTAACAGCATCCGTACAATATCCAATCTGTACCCGTAGCGTTCAATATCCGATTCTTATTTGACCACTGTCCGATTCGTATCCGACAGTTTACACCCCTACATTTAGGCTATTTTAATCCGATAAAGGGCCATCTTTGAAATTAACCAAAATTACTGAAGTTTGAACACCTTCGACAAGCGGTATTCGGTCCCACGGAGCAGTTACACGAATTCATGCACTATGCGTGATCCTGGATCAACCAAAATGTTACGCAGTGCATATCGAAGCCTCTAGAATAAACGGTGATCTTTCTCCCTGAACACCTCTCGTTCAATCCTGATCATCCATCCCAAATCTTTGCCTTTTCTCCTTGTTAAGGCAACAGCCCTCTCCTCTCGGGTTCTCATCCTCTCAGGTGCCTGAGAGAGAAGCTATACCACCATCGTTCTCATCCTCTTCTCCCTCCCTTTCTCCTTTACCCTTTCCTCCGAGAAGAGAATCCAGACTCGAGAGATGGACGCTTGGAAGAGTGTGTACAGAGGTGACACCGGGGTCCCACACACTGACCCCCATCAGTTGATTACTACGTGGAAAGGGTCTTTCACTTTGGCTTCCATTGCGTGGCTCCAAACACACACCTCCAATCTGACCAAAAATCTCCAATTCAAGTCAGTCTGTTTAATTTTCACAATTTAACTTGCTTTGTAGTATAATTGTTGCCTGAATGTGGATATGGTGTTTTTTTTTTTTTAATTTTTTATTACTTGAAAACCACTATTGGGGTATTGGATTAGGGAAGTTTTCAAATATTCATTATATATTAAATACAATTGTAAATTTGCCGTTGCTTCATTAAGCCTTCAGGTATATGTCTCAATAGTATTATAGAACTGGTCAAATAAATGTTTGAAATATTAATTTTCATGATTTACTTCACCCTCTTGACAATTCAATATCAGGAAACAAAAAAAATGAAATGGATAAAATAAAAGGCAACTATTTAGTTCTGATTAACCATTATGAGATTAACAAGTGTAAACTTTTAGATTTTGAACTATATTTTCTCCTGCTGTTAGGTACCTACAAGAAATATGTACTTGATTTTGCTCTTCATGTCAATACAGGCCCAGTATCCAATTTTGTTTTTTCCTTCAAGTCCCTTTTTGACTGCTTCCTCCCATGTCAATTCCATGTCAGAGGTTGGCCAAGATTGACATGGGAGGAAGTAGTAAAAAAGGGTTTTGAAGGAATGTAATGTATCCAAAGAGTTGGCTTCAGACAGGTTCGCGTGGAAGTTAGCAATTCACGTGCCAGAACCGTGACTTAGGAAATATTGTTTAGGCGTGTTTAGGGGTAGTATTATATGCTTTAGGACATATGACTAGGGATTTGGGGTTAAGGACGTAGAGCTGAGAACTTTGGCCCCTACGATCTATAGGGTAGGCATAGTATAGTTAGTATATTATTAGTCTACTATTAGTGGTACCATTATTACTATTAGTAGTTGTACTACTACTATTATTTTTATTATTATTTTATTACTATCTACTTCACCTTGGGACTACGATTGGGTTTCATTTCTAGCCTACCCCAACTTGTTTGGGACTAACAAGCTTGGTTGTTGTTGTTGTTGGTTGAAGGTTAGTCGACAATATGCCACTAACAAATATATTGATAAGAAAATTATTTACAAAGTTTTAAGTTACAAACGCCTCTCATAACGACTAATTTAGCCTAGCCTAGCCTATTTACAAGTGCCTATTCAGTTTCCAATTTATAAAGAGATCTTTAATCAAATTCTCCAGTTTTGTTATGATAATTCTACATAAATAATGGCTCTTGCACTAAGTTAGATCATGTGATGTGGTTACTAATGTAATGTATAATATAATATTGTTGCAGCTGGAGTGACAAAGCAATAAAGCTTGATCAACAAAAATGGAAAAAGGTTTTTGAGAAGAAGAAGAAGGTAAAGCAAATGACTTAAGGTCTGCTTTTGTTCTTTAATATACTTGTCCGAGCTTTATTAATATCTTATTCTGTATGCTTTACAAATTACTTCTATGCTATATCAAACAATTACCTGGTACTGTTACATATAAAACAAGTGTATTATGTCACCCCTATAAACATCACTAAAGTTGATGAGTCCACATCCTCTCAGACTGGGGCGGACTTGGGAATTTGGTCAGGGGAAGGCAAAGAATAATGAGAAAATGAGTTGGACTGGAAGAAATATTGTGCTCCAACAGGGGTTGGCAAACTTGTTCATTAGGGATAGGCAATAGCCCATAAAACCATGGGCTATTTTTTCTTTTCAAAATCCAAGGGTAGGCACCTACCCTTGGGCCTATTCGGGTCCGCCCCTGCTCTCATATACATGACCAATTTTAGCTGTTTGTTTGCAATACTGATTTGGAGGCTGATGACTGAGTGGAATTTGTCATGTTGAGGTCAGGTACCTTAGAGGATGTCTGAGTTCAATGTCATACTTCAAAAATTTTAAACAATCCAGAAAGTATCTTTTGCATTCATCCGCATACAAGCAACCTATGTTGCTAACAAAAAGAAAACAAAAGAAACAAATGGAGTCAGCCAAAAGATCAATAACCACAAAATTTATGATGCGGCTCATATACAACATTTTTAAGAAGAAAAAAATAACTACTGCATTTATAGACAATTCTAAAGTGCCACCAACAGATTTTCAAATTTTCTTTTCATTTAACAAATTGTTCAGTGGTCATTCAGATATGCACTACAAGATGTATCTGAGCCCCTTACAGTATCCCATGCACCAATTGCAAATATATCCTAAAACCCTTGATCCTCAGCTGCTAACTATTTTTGCAGATATAACTGCTTTTCCATTAATTTAAATACCTCAAAGCAATATGAATCTGGAACCATGTATAGAGGAGTTTGATTACCTTGAAAAACAACAGTACAATAAACGAAAGGCATGGAAACAAATTGGTTCTCGTGTATGTCGGCTAATGGATAATAATGAATGTACATAACTTGTTGAATGAGGATATTTTGGGTGTATAGTGGTTATTATCATTTCTTTTCTTCTTTTCCTTCAGATTTTGAGATAATCATTAACATTTTCTTCCCTCCTTTCCTCCCTTTTGAGCAGCAACACCGATGACAGCGCAACTAAATAGCCAGGTTGTATGGTTTCGAGTCATATATGCTGAAGTAACAATGTGCCTGTTTGGTTGTACTGAAATGTGGAATTTTGAGTCTAGGAGCACCTTGATAATTTAGATTTTTTATAGTTTCTTCCTATTGTTATGTGGTTTTGCTAGCTACTTATTTTGCGATAAATCATTATGTGAAATATGAACTGGCTTAAATTAATTAATTTCTTTTTATGGAGTTGCTAGATATTCTCATATACAAATACCAAATGCTCTGGTGCTCGCTTTGATTTTTGGTTAGTGGGTATGAACTAGAAAATTTGACAAAAGATCACAAGGATGAAAATCGAACTTGAAAATGGATATGTGAGTTTTTCCTTTAGGTAGCCAGCTTTCATAATTGAATTAAAAGGACCATATATTCGTCAGAGAGGATCAATGGGATATTCCAAGAAAACACGCAGAACCTCCCTCTTCTCTTGCTTTTTCTAGACTAGCACTCGTGCGACTGATGTGCTTCTTGGATTTAAAAAAAAAAATTAAAAATTAAAAAATTTGAGTTCACCTACCAGCCAATTAAGTAAATATTCATTCAAATTTTCTCATCATTTCAGGCCAAGTTGACTATTACAAAAGTTTAATGTCATTAATAGAAGGGAGGTAATGGAACAAACGGGAAAATAGAATCAAATTGTGATTGGTTGACAAAATTATGTTAATACTCATTTTAATTCCATTCTTTTCTATTCTTCACATCTCCTCGCTTCGTCTACCATCCAAACAAGTTGTTAAGACAATAAACAAGAAAAATTGTTATTAAGAAATGTTTGCATTTGGAAAAAAATGTTCAACTCTATTATTAACAATGTCATGATTAAATTGATGTAACAAACAAATCTTTGGGCTACTAAATCTTGGCAGGCTTAATGTAAATTTTTATTTTTATGATTGCTTTTTTTTTTTTTGTTGCATTGGGCTTTCCCACTACAATACAAAACAAGAAATGAATGGTTAAAAATGCAAAAGCCCAGTATTTTGACATACACATTGTCAATAAGACGTCTTCAATATACCATACTTTGATACAAGCTAGTCTTAAAAATTTAAATCATTCTACGCTTTTTTCTGGTTCCAAATTACTCAAATGAAATACCAAGTAATAATTCAGTAAAAGAGCTCATCTCTACTCAGGCTTTCGGGTTTTGTTCCTTGACACCAATGGAGACTGTCTTGTGAGTTACAACCCAATATAAAGAAAGGGAAGAAGGGGGGAAAAAAAAAGGAAAAGAGACAAAATAAGCAATTGTTTTTTTTTTTTTTTGTGTGTGTGTGATTATCTCTACTTCGGGTGAAACAAGACATGACATAATCCACTAACCCCTTGCTATACTCAAGGGTGCCAAAAACCACCAGCCGAGAAATTAAGAAGAATATTAGCAATTTGACCCATAAACTATTCGGCACGGAGGTGAATATCAACACTACCAGCTGATGCTTGGTTGGCTGCTCGATTACTTCCAAAAACCCGTTTGTTTGATTCTCTTGCTATTCTTGTACCGAACTGCACATACAAATAATTACAGAAAGAAAAATCAAAGAAAGAAAGCAAAAGTCAAATAGGCTTCAAACAACGAATCCAAAGCGTTCAAATACCTTACGAGTGATGCACTTACATGCAAAATTTATAAATTTTTGAATTCATTTCGTATGAAGTCAAGCAGTCAAAAAAGAAGATTTTTAAGTTAATTTTAATCATTTTTTACCGCTTGACTTTATACTAAATGAATTCGAAAATTTATAAATTTTGCATGTAAATCAATACCGGTGAAGTAGATCGGTTTGAACATTTTGGATTCGTTATTTGAAGCCTATTTGATGGATTTTGGAGTCAGTGTTACTCCAGACAATAAAATAAATTCTACCTGAATTGCCCTCTTAGGCAAAAGAGCAGCTTCACTTAACCCCAGCAACTTAGCAACCTTTCAAAGTCAGGAGATTAATTAAGCAGCTTCAAATTTGTCACCTTAAAGATGCAGTATAGGAAGTAACAACTAAAAGGAAAAACCTGTCTAAGAATTTTCTTGTCTCCCGTCCCTACAGGTGCATCAAGATCAGCAATCTCACTTAAAGGTAGCTCTAACAGACTTTTTATCACATCTTCATCTAAAAATGGAAACCTAGCCTGCATTATAAGAAATACAAATTATTTCCCTAAGAGTTTTTTTGGTGCACAAGCATTCCAATTGGCGTACATATACGAAGTAAAGGGTAAAGCAGACAAAGTAAACAAGAGCCAAGAGATATTGTTATTACTTTGAAATTCAGAAAAGAAATTCTAATTAGTGTTGATGTTTAATGGCTTTTTTTTCACTCTTCACAGAGATATTTTTTTGAATGCTAAATGGTTGTTGTTGTTGTTGTTGATGGTAAGAACAAAATGATAGGGAGTCCAAAGCTAGTAATCTCAACTAACGAAGAGTAATATACCTCCTTGCCACAGTCAGAAATGCACCGGTCATCTCTTCCCATATTTCTTTTCCATATTCTCTGCATATCCAGCCTCATCTCGTCCTTCAATGCATCCCAACTAATCCAAATAAATTATTCAATAAATAAAATAAAATAAAATAAAATTTTGAATTGTACAGTATCGGTATCATGGATTCAAGAGCACAGCTTTCATAGCCCCATCTAAATTCTCTCAATCAAAATGCTTAAAAAACCTGGAGTCCATTTCCTAGAGGTAAAACTGGATGAGAAAACATAACTCTTTTCAGATTATCTAGAATGTTGGGTGGCTAAGTCAAATTGATGCTTTAAACTTCCCGAAACTGAAAAATTCATCAGCTCTGGTAAATTGTCTACATGCAATTTTGATAATTTAACTTGTATGCCTGATCTTCTTCTGATATATCATTAGGTACATCTTGTAGAGGTGAAGGGAAACTATAAAAGGAATAATTGTCATCTCCATTTTTCAAACTTTTGTAGTACAGAGGAATTGCAAATTAAGTAAATCACTTGTTTTTTTTTTAGGATAGTGATTCACAAATGGACATGCTTGTAAAATGGAAAAAGGCTAAATCTAACTAAATTTAGGCAGATCAAGTGTAAAGCTTGAAGAACTTGGAAATACTGTTATGCAGACTGCATCTTTACCAAAAAAGGGGGGGTAGGTAGCTTCCGCAATGCATAATATAATATATAGAGCAGTGTTTCCATGCTCTGTTTAAATCACGACTAAGAAACTAAATCAAGACTGTTAGTGACTTGCATATATTGTTTGAGGATTTACTCCATCAAATTAATAACTATGGAACCGCATAATTTTCCATAATTACATTTATAAAGGACTCTTTTTTTTAATCCCTTTCTTTTATTTCTTTAATGATTGAATTGATAAGAACTTCCAATTCAAGTTTGAGTCAAATTAATCATTTTTTGACTGACTGTTTTTACGTAGATAATAAGTAAAAAAGCAGTAGGAACTAGAATGAACAGTGCAGTAGCAATAAATGTGAGAATATTGACTTTCATAATCTCATTTTTCCTTTTTTTTTTGTTTTTGCAATAACTCGGGGATATAATCCCATAGAAAGGAGATATTAAACTACTATAAATAAATGAAATCCAATAGGATGGCTTGCTTGCATCCTGATAATTTTGAATTGGATCCTTATTTTAATATCTGATCTATCGAATTTAAAATAAATTGCACATAAGAGACAACTGGAACTCCATTCTTTTACAACTCATACTAGCCCTTACAAATTTAATCTATCAACATCTACTTCAATACAAGTGAACATAAAAATGCACTTGCTAGAATAGACTAGTCAGTTCCAGCTTTTAATTTAGCAACTTTACCCTCCCAAAAGATAGTTAGCAACCTCTTTCAGTAAGTGGTCTGTTTAAGTAATTTTCAAATGGTTAACCAAGCCCAGGAGAGCCATCAGATTAGGGACAATAGGAAAAAAGGCCACAACCAAAGCAGGGACATTGGAAAACTTACCAACAATGAAAATATTAGTAAACCAGAAATTAGGATTTTTGCAAATAGCACCCAACCAATTATTGATTTGTCCCTCTAGAGCCATATAACTTTATATTTGTTCCAATCAAGTCACTTTTTTACTATTTTCGTCTAAAATACTAACTGAATATGGCACAGCAGCCAATTCGCATACAACTCATCACTTTATACATCTAGTTCAAATACACCAATATGATTTTAGTTGGAATTTACGTCATATAATGTTAGTATTTAGAATGAATTAATAACAAAGTGACTTGATTGGAACAAATATAAAGTTCAATGGCTCTATAGGGACAAATCAAACTTGAGCAACCAATTAAAAGAACAAATTTTAGTGACCACCGACGGAATTTACCCGAAAAAGTACTTTCCATTTAATAATTACCTATCAATCACTCCAAATACATGGTTATCAGTAGAGTTCTGTTCTTCTGTTCTTCCCTCATGCACAAATTAAACGCTAAACCATGTGAAATTTTATGTTGGCATCCAACTATAAATTAACAAAATATGATGCTATGTCATTGGATCAATGAGCAGTAGTCAAGGTTAATAAGCATTCTGTGCTTGCTTACTATTGTTTTGATGATTGGTGCTATTTGCAAACTATCCAAAAATTAATAATTAGTTGCAAGTGCTTGGTTTGATTAGCAAGAGGTCCTATGAATTATTACCCTCCAAGCCGAAATTTTGTGCGGTACCGACCATAACCAGCACACTGTTCATCAGCTCCTGAACCAATCAATAGCACTCTTGATTTTGACTGATACTTGTAGCGGGACCTACTTTCTGACAGTTGACAGATCTCACCATCTACGTATCCATCACCTTGTGCAGCTAACCACAATGCTGTGCCTATATTCAAATCCTGTTTCAAAAATTACATCCCGTAATAAATAGTGTATTTTTATATGAAGGTTTTGTACTTTCAGAGAGAAAAAGGTGAAGTAGATACCATGTAGGTCTTTGAAGGATGTATTAATGACATGACATGATCAGTTTCCCATTCGAGGTCTGACAAGGAAGCGTCGATCTCCACAAGACGCCATCTATTATTTGTGCAAGTTAGAATGAAAAGAATTCAATAGGAACAAGAAAAACTAATATTGTGTGACTCATAGAGGAAGTTTTTCATTGTACCTTCTAGCTGGGGAAATTTGTTGGAGCTCCTTCAATCCAGACTTGGCAGATATCCTATCAGGAGCAGATTCCCCATCAAAGCTTACAGTTAACAAATCTATCCAGTCTAGTGAAAATAAAAAATGTAGATAAGTAAATACTGTTAATTATTTATTTCTAAATTGGAAAATTAGAAGAGATTTTTAAATTTACATCTTGAGCTGAGGCATTGATCTAACAATGCAGCAAGTATCATTGAATCCAACCCTCCAGAAAAAAGAATTGCTATCGGAGCTTCCCCCTCTCCCTCTGCAATCCTATATTGCTGTTCAATTCTACCAAGTTATGTTACATATGCACCTAAGTTTCAACAATAGCTTTATCAATCATGATATCGTACCTGAGTCAGAGTGTCTACTATTGTTCTTCTCATTACCGATTCTCTTATTACATGAAGCACCTTTTGGGCTAAAAGTAAGGTTAATATTGAAAAATTAAATAACATCAGAATAAATAAATTGAAAGGAAGGAACATTACTTCACAGAGAACTCTTACCTGAAATTAACGGAGGTATGGTGGCTGCACTCGAAATTAAATCAGGACCAGAATGCTTTCTCTCCCAGGTAATCAAATCAATTAGTGTTTGATCCGTCCATTCATGTTTACTGACTTTTTCACCTGCTAGTGGTTCCTTTATAGAAGTACCTTCTTTTAAGCAGAGGCTGTATATGCCACAAGGGATTTCTTCCCATGAACAAGTTATATTTGTACCATCTAAAAGTTTGAACATATAAAACCAAATTATGAGTATTGTAATAAAATGTATAGGGCACTTTATTTTGCAATAAAATGATGATACCAGGCAGATCAAAAGTATCTACCCAAATTATTCGTAGAGGAAGGTAGCGCCACAGAGGAGATAATAAATCTCTGGTCTTCAGAAGTAGGCTCCTGTACTAAGAGACTTCTCCTTCCAAATGCATCTCTGCCATACCACACTGTCCTTGACTTAACCTAAATGTTTCAGGTCATTAACCAAATATTTTATGAAGCAAATGTTCCTGTCCCATATGAAGCATCACAACAGTATTAGTTGGTATGACTATCTCAAGTTTAAGTACCTGCCAGTAGATCAAAGCCCATGGGCCTCGAATTGAAGAAAGGACGTCAGGTACGGATTTGCCTCTTTTTTCATTACCCAAGCAACACGATTCCAATTCATAGAGGAGAGATTCAGCATCATTTTTTTCATGTGGAACTTCAATTCCTCCGAAGATCTCACCTTTTACAAATATTAAGAAGATACAAAAAACTCATCAAAATAATACTGTAACAGTTGAGAGTCAACAAAGGAAATACATACAAATTCCTATTACTAACTTTTGTGAACGTAGTACTACCACCCGTTGAATGAGTTCCAAAACATTGAAAATTTTGGTCTCCAAGCACATTTTAATACGAAGATATGAACGGGAAGTAAAACAAGCTGTTCACTTTCCAAAGCATCGTAGTCCAACTCACAGCAATAATATATTAAATGTGCTACAGAAAAATTATGGTTTATGCCTCAATAATTACTTGGTCCACAACAGAGCCAGATAAAACACAAAAATCATAAAAGGAAAAAATCATCAAAGTATTGCCTCTGTTCCAGCACTGATTAGTGCTAAACTAGTAATCTGTGCTGGGAATGGTCATTACTAAATCATCTACAGTGCCAGTACCAGTGGCACTACAGTAAACAAGGTATTTTCAAAATCACAATTGAAGTTACCATTGAAAATGAGAATATTGCCAGAAGGAGAAATCAATGGCTGAGATATGGCATTTACACCTCTAAGTTGCAATTCGGCACCAATCATACACAACTCGACATCACATCCTTTCATCTTTTCTTTCCCTTCCACTGCAAAGTATAAAAAATTAAAATCAAGCAAGCATTTTTCCATTACCCCTCACTTCCTTCAATTTTGTAAAGCCACTCTCTACAAAGTAATAAAGAACAACACTCAATTACCTTCTGTTTTGATAACAACTTCGCCATCCCTGAAGAGAAAAACCCTAGCTAAACCCAACCGATCGGGGCCTCTTCGAAGCAAAGCTGATTGAAGCTCCTCTAGTGATGAATTTCTCTCTTGAACCTGTTTTAAAAATAAGTTCAAAAACTAACAGAATGATATGAAAATAGAAGTACTAAACTGTTGAAATGTAAATTGATTACCTCGCCACCAGATAGAACTAGGGCGATACCACACATTTCTGTCAGGCGCAGACTTTTCTTGTAAGGACTTGTAAATTGATTACCTCGCCATCAGATAGAATTAGGGCGATCCCCCACCATAGGACATTCTATTGGTGGAAGACAACTCAATACATATTTTCCCAAATCAGCCAGGCTGAGAGAGAAAGAGAGGGAGAGAGAGAGCGATAACTGAAGAAGGGGTCGGGTAGCGCAAGAGGAGAGCTTCTTCAGCCAGAGCGAGAGGAGAGGACAGTTGAAAACCCAGCGCGTGACGGCGTGAGGGTTGGGGCAGAAGGAAAAATTCTCTCTCCAGCGCCTAATCGCTAGCGCGAATCAACGATGAGAAAAACGATCGCACGCCATTAGCTATACGGCTAGTCAGCTACTACGCCACCATACTGGGAACCGTTCGATCTGCTTCTATATCATTAGCGTGCGAGATGGATCACTTCATGAGTTTGATGGAACGGAAATAATTAAAAAAAGTCTCTCCGTTAGCGCTAGTGCTGAACCCTTCTCTCGCTCTCCGCTCTCCGCTCTAAACCCTGAGCCCGCATCGTCTGCATTAACTCAAAAGAGCATCTTTTGAGTTAATAGATGTTGGCCGTCCGATTGTAAACGGAGTCCATTCGGCTCTAGCCTAAGACATAAGGGGTCTTCAATATTAGTGTAGATTTAATTCACACGAATCTTAAAATTCATTGGACGGTCCAGATGTATTAACTCAAAAGATGCCTTTTTGAGTTAATGCAGAGGATACCCTGGCTGGCCCCTCTAAACCCCACCGAGATGCCCCTCTCGTAACTGGATAGCGTCTCCTGGCCTCTCGCTCTATCTCGCTCCGCGCCTCAGTGCCTCTCATCTACTGGCTAGCGTCTCTCTCCCTCTCTCATCTATTGGAAGTCAGAAAAGGTGTACCAAGCATAAAAAAAGCTCGAGAAATCAGATTCTTAGTGTAGTTTGTAAAGAAGTGATAGAGGTATTAGATTTGAGATATTAGTGGGTGTACATTGTAGTAGATGATTAGTGGAGATTCAAAATACTTATTAGCTATTATATATTTTCAACAGTGTACTCAAATGTTGGTTTTATGATCTCTAGCATGTAGGGGTGAAAACGGAGCGGATACGGAGTGGATAGTGCTGATACCATATCCGCATCCGTCGGATAATGAGCGGATACGAATACGGATACGGATAGTAAACGGATATCAAAATTCAAAACCAAATCCGCCTTAAACGGATACGGATACGGAACGGATAGTCTACGGATACGGATTCGAATACGGATATAAAACGAATAATGGTCGGATAATTAAGATATATGAACTTTTAAGATACAAATATTAATTAAAACATTAAATATAAATATTAATGAACTTATAAGAGATGGGAGATAATCTATTCATATAATATATATATATCAAATAAGTATATGGTAATAAAAGATGTTGTGGTGTAGTGGTTTGAAGTTTAGTCTAAAGGTATTGAGATGGGAGGACATGGGTTTAAATCCCACCTATAGCAAATATTTATTCCTTTTTTATATGGGTCCGGCCAAACTATCCGAATCCGGATAATCCGGATATCCGCTCCGTTTAGGACTCCGTATCCGAATCCGTATCCGTATCCGGATCTTTTATGAATTTCCGAAAATCATCCGAATCAGTATCCGGAAATTATCCGAATCCGGATTATCCAGATTCGGATTATATCCGGATACGGAGCGGATATCCGCCGGATAATCCGACTCCGTTTTCACCCCTACTAGCATGGCACCAGTCAAGACTAGAACGACATGAAGACTGGACAGTCGAAAAAGCCTGACATTCTCGGTCACTAGGGTCTAAATGTGGACTCATCAGCTGTTTCAGGATCATCTAGCTCCAACATTATACTGGCAGAACTGGGAAATGATATGGATGTTGATTCAGGAGCAAGCAAAGATCCTAAATCTGTTGTCGAATACCTTAATGCATCTATCAAAAAGGTTCAGATGAAAATAAAACAATCAGAAGGATCATAATCCCAACCTCCTTTATAACTCTCAAGCATTTCTGCTGCTAAGGCCGTGCTCCAGAGAGAGGGACAACTCCTTCATTAAAGAGAAAGAAGAGAAAATCTGCACAGTCACGGTCAGCCCACACCGTTCACCTGCTCCAGAAGAGCGTAATCGGAGGGGGAAAGGAAGGAATGCGATCACTGTAGCGAGGGAAACGCAGAGGAATACGCTTTGCAAAGTTACGAAATTTGTACCCTCCAAATTGAGGTGTAAGTTTCATTGTAGCGAGGCTAGCGGTCCGGGACTCCTTCCCTTTCTCTTCTTTCCCCTTCCTCTCCGTACTAGGGTTGTGGAGCACAGCATTAGGCTTCAGAAGTAACAGAGAGCATCAAAGCTGTTAAGTTTACCTCTGGAACAGCTCAATTTCTGCTGTGTATTCTTTCTTTTTTCTGTGTGATTAAATAAATATTACATATATGTGATCAAAGTGTAGGTTATGAAGCAAGAAAGAATCATACAACAATTACACAAGTTCAATCATAAATCATACAAATTCCTAAATTACACTAGCTCAATCATACAAAATCGTACATTACATTTCTGTATATAAAACATCAAGAAACACAACAATTGAAGCACATAGAACTATTCTGTGAGCCATTGACAACATACTTCTCTCTTGTGATGTTTGAGCTTATCTCCAGTATATGTTTGGTCCTTTCCTTTAGCTTTTCAAATGGGCTCTCTTTTATTTTGTTAAACTTACTAGTTTCAGCTTTCTGTTTTAATGTAGCGTGTTTTGGGGGAATTTCACACTCTCCTAAAAAACTTCAAAATTATGTATTTCCCCTCTAATTTTTAAAATTACGTATTTCCTTCTCTAAATTTCAAAGACTCATAAATTTACCCATTTTATTGTCTTTTATATTAAAACTCATTTTAAATTTATAAAATATCCATCTTATCCTTTATTAAATATAAAACGTTCATGAGACTTAAATTTTAATCTGAATGGTTCTTCCACCATTTGATCTGCGCGCATCACATTAAGATCTGTGTGTGTCGCTTCAATTACATGTGTGTTTGCTTCAAGATCTGTATTGATCTAGCATGCAAGGATCTTAAAGCAATTATGATCTACGCGTAGGGATTTTAAAGCAATTATGATCTGTGCGCATTGCATTAAGATATGTGCATGTCGCTTCAATATATGTGTGTTTGCTTCCAGATTTGTGCTTATCTAGTACAAACGGATCTTAAAGTAGTTCAGACAATAGAGAAACCTTTCATATTCAAATATGAATCTGATGGGCGTTTAATGCTTTTAATAAATGGTAAAGTGAGTATTTTATAAATTTAGAGTGAGTTTTAATATAAAGGATAATAAAATGAGTAAATTTGTGAGTTTTCAAAGTTTAGAAGGAGAAATATGTAATTTTAAAGTTTAGAGGAGAAATACATATTATTGAAGTTTTTGAGGGGTATATATGAAATTTTCCTTTGTATACCCCTTTTTATATCTAAGTCTTTAATTAGTTATCCCCATGGGCCACATGGAAATTAATCATCTGTTCAAAGTTTATGGAATTAGTGCAGACCTCAAAATAATGCATGTGCCACCTGAATGTAGTCGCATATAATATTTTGGTTGGTATTTTGGATGTAAATTAATAACTAGTTCGTCAGCTAATTCCATTCCTTCACTATTATGGAAATTACATAAAATATTGAATTTCAGCTCCAACTTGGCAATTTTTTCCTGATTCTGTTGCAATGCTCAATCCACCAGTTCCGTTAGAAACTAAACAGTCAAAAATTCATGGTGCGTTTGGATGAAACAAAGAATAGTTCAGAATAGCAGCTATTTCTGAATTTGGAATAGCAGCTAATCCGACATTTCTAAGGAATAGCGAAATAGCAGCTAACCCGAGCTATTCCTTTGTTAAAAATAGCATTTTTTTTCACCCAAACGTGTTGTATTGAGAATATATAATTTGCCAAAAAGAGTAGTTATTCTTGGATTAGCACTATTTCTGTGTCATCCAAATGCAGCCAAACCAATATCTGGAACCTAACATATACTTTTATATTATAATATAAAAAAAGGGGTAAGTGCATATAAGAAAGTAGCGAACCACCTCAATTCTAAACTCTCATGCAAATAATCCTCTTTTCTTTTCTCTTATTTTTATGCTTTTATTTTCGAAAAAACTTTGTAAAATTGACCGCATTTGTGTCTGGTATATAAAATCTGGAAGCTTGATTTCTACATTTCTCTTTAAAAATTTTAAAAAAAAATTCCTCAATTCTAATCTCAATACACAGGCAGTCATGCAAGTACAAAGAGAGTAAAAAAAAATACACAAGAACAAGAAAGTTTATATAGATTAAGAGGCTTTATTATTCAAGACCTCAGCCTCAACCAGTGTTTTAAAAGTTGGCCGATTAGGCCGAATATTCGTATTCGGTTGGAAACCCAATAGAAAATGAATATTCGGTATAATATTCGGTTTTGAATATTCAACCAAATTTTTTCAAATAAAAAATATGAATCCGAATAATTCAAATTCAAATTTGAAAAATAAATTCAGATACTTACAAGTGGGGAAATTATGAATGACTAGAAAATGAAACTGTGTTGAGCAAAGGCTTTTGAATATTTAAAACTGTGTTGAGCAGATACCCACATGGGACCGAATATTCATTTTCTTATAAAACCAATAGTTAAAAGCAAAGACTTTTGAATATTAAACTGTGTTTGAAGAAATTAGATACATTTTTTCTACGAAATTAATATGAATTTTCATTTGAAAATCTGAATATGCGGCCGCATACCGTATATGCGGTATTTGGTAGCTTTCCGAATACTGAATAAGAACCGATTATTAAAACACTGGCCTCAACTATGGCCATGGGATCAACAGCACTAGTATCCTCACAACAACAACAACAACAGCAGCAACAACAACAACAACAACAACAACAACAACAAAAACCAGAACTAGTATCGTCTTCCTTCTTACTTTCAAACCAGACTGGGCAGATCTAACACCCCATCAAAGCTTACATTTAAAAAATGAGGAGGGTTCAAATGCCTCCATATTTTTGTGCCTCCATCTCTCTCCACCATTTTTAAAGTTCAAACAGTCAATCTGAACCGCTCAATCTAACCTCTATACTAAAATATATTTGGAAACCAAATTTTATATTTTTAGGAATTTTTTTACTATTTTTTTAAATAAGTACAAAATCAGTAAATCTGAACCATCTAAAAATAATATTTTTGTATCTATCTAAAAAGATAGTAAAAAAATTCCTAAAAATATAAAATTTGATCTCCAAACATATTTTAGTATGGAAGTTAGGTTGAGCGGTTCGGATCGACTATTTGAACTTTAAAAATGATGGAGAGAAATGGAGGCATGATGGAGGCACAAAAATATGGAGACATTTCAACCCTCCTCTTAAAAAATATATCCAGTTTAATAGAAACCAAAATGTAGATAAGTGCATAGTGTTATAAACATTTTAATTAGAAAATCAGAAGAGATTTTTAAATTCATGATCTAACAAATGCACCCAGAACGATTTCGAAAAAAGAGTAATAATAGGAACTTATAATCGACTCCACTGGGGATCGAACCCAGAATCTCTAGTTCCGTAGACTAGCGCCTTATCCATTGGGCCATGGAGTCAATTGTGATAATAATTTCGTAAATTTAAAATATATATAAATAAACCAAATTCCTCATCCAATTTGTGCTTATGTAAAAAACGTTTGCAACATTCTTTCGGTGGAATCGGTGGAAATGAATCTGCTATTATTCCAAAGGGGAACACTTTTACTCTCATCTCAATTATGCAAATTCTTTATACACGAATCTAAATAAAGAAACTTTTTCATTCATAAATCTCAATAAAAATCAACAGTTGAGACCGAAATAGTTCATGTTATTCCTTTCTCAGTATTAATTCATTAATAACTTGTTCGTTACCAACACAAATTGAAATTGACTCGAATTAACTGAATCATTACCAACTCAAATTATATGAAGTCGGGCCACATAAGATCCCAACCCAACTCAGAAATCAGTACTCTACGATCTCTCACTTCCATTTCTAATTTCCAAATCGCAGCTGTATCTCTATTCCCTCTCTCTCTCTTGCTAACCCTTAAAAGTCGACCTTAAATCACTTACAAATATTGAAAAAAAGAATGTTCTAAATGGAGTCCTCGTAATAATATCTTCGTAAATGTCAAATATATACATATAACTTATTATCTAAATATTAAATAGATGTACACTAACAAATATTGAAAACATGTACACTTACAAATGGAGTCATTACTGATATTTTCGTAAATGTAAGATATATAGAAAAAAAAATTTTGAGGAAAAATAAGGGTCAAAGCCCCTATTTAATTTCATTTCATTAAAGAAAATTACAAAAGCCTTGTAACCGTAAAATAAAAATCTAAATGGAAGATTGAAAAGCCAGCTCACAAGGTTTGAGCTGTAGAGAAAATAAATGCGAGGGTTTATAAGAAAAAAAATGACAATTTGCTAAGACAACATTTCAAAATTGCGGCTCTGAATTGATTCGTATTTTCCCGGGTGATTTGTTTCTTCTTTTCCTTTTGCTATCTCCGCTTCGTTTCTCCTCTCCTCAGTGCGTGAGTTGTTGATTTGGATTTTCACGTTGCAGTATTTGCCACTGCCATCTGACCTCCTCCTCAATTTGTTCTGAGTGTTTGATCCTTTCCGTGAAGCACCTCGCGCAGCGTTCTCTCCAAATCGCAAACTGCATTATGAGCATCTGCGCCATTTGATCCGCCGTCATTGTAGCTCTGCATTGTGCTTCCGTGATGTCGATTGGTGGTTGCCGTGGCCAGGTCTGTGACGGCCACTGTGCTTTGATTTTTCCATACACTGCCATGGTGAATGAACAGGCACGGAGTAAGTGTTGGATCGTTTCTTCACTATTTCTGCACAAGGGGCACCGACTGACAATGGTGCATCCTCTTTTCTTGAGATTGTCATGTGTAAGTATCTTATTCTGGAATGCCAACCGAAGATTTTAATTCGCGGTGGTGCGTTAATTTTCCAAATTTCTCTGATGTTTGTTGTTGTGTAGGGTCCCCCTTTGAGTGCTCTATAGGTCGATTGGACGGTGAAATTGCCTGAGGCTGTCCAATTCCATGTCAATTCATCACTTTGATTTTGCTGTATGGATACATCAGATATGATTTGTGCAAGGTATGTGAGTTCCTCTCTTGCTTCGTCTGATAAATTTGGCCTGAACAAAGCAGTTAGATTTTGTGCTCTCATGGCTTGTTGGAGTGTATCTGTGATGTCCAAAGCATAAGTGTATAGGTTTGATAGTTGGTGCCTCATGATACCTTTGCCCCAATTGTGCTCCCACATGGAGATCTTTGAGCCATCTCCCAGTGTGAATCTGACTGATGTATTGAAAAATATGTGGATGTCCCGCATGACTTGTTAAAAGGTTGTTGTGTCTGGCACATAATCCTTTGTCCCTGCTGTTGCGATGAGGATTGGTTTCCAGATCTTGTTCTCCGGTTTGAACCACCACCAGAACCACTTGAGTGGCATTGCGTAATTGAAGATTTTTAAATCCAATACTCCGAGCCCTCCCATGTTCTTTGGGCAACAGACCAATTCCCATTTAGCAAGATTGAAACCTTTTCTTTCCTTAGTGACACCATGCCATAGAAATTTACGTCTTACTTTGTCGATTTCATTTAAGACCCATTGTGGCAATTTTAAAATTGGCATATAATGCAGTGGTAGAGATGACATGATAGAGTTTATAAGTACCAATCTTCCTGCAATTGACAGGAACTTGACCGCCCAACCCACCAGCCTTGTGTTCAGCCTATGCAGTAGGTCCAGAAATGCAGACTTTGGTAATTTCTTATCCGATAACAGTAGTCCGAGGTAGGTGAAGGGGAACTGTTTGATGCCACATCCAAGCACTGTTGCAATCTGATTTCCTTGTTGTTCTTCTACATTGGTAAACAACAGTTCTGATTTCTCTAAATTAATAGATAAACCTGATATATGTTGGAACACCAATAATACTATTCTTATTGCCTGTGCCTGATTTGGGTCCGGTTTTAGGAATAAGAGTGCATCGTCCGCATACAACAGGCATGGCCTCATGGTGTCGAAAGGTAACCGTATCGCCCCAATTTGTGTTAATTTGTGCAGATATCTTGCGAAGAAATCCATCGCCAAGATGAAGATCGATGGCGAAATTGGGTCTCCTTGCTGCACCCCACGCCTCAGGTTAATTTTCTTTCCTAACAGCCCATTTATTAGGACTTGGGAGGATCCTTTTAAGATTGCATGTTCTATCCAGTTTAGCCACTGTTCCGGGAAACCTAGATTGCTCATCACCTTTATAGCAAAATCCCAACTTATTGTATCAAAAGCTTTTTTGATATACAATTTCAGTAAGGCCATTGGAATTTTCTATTTTCTCGCATGATGCAATACATGTTGGGCATATATGTAACTTTCGGCAATTTGGCGACCTTTTTGAAAGCCAGTCTGTACATCTAGGATTAACTTGTGCATATGTACTTGGATCCGATTTGCTAGTACTTTAGAGAAAAGCTTTTGCACCCCGTGCAACAAGCTGATAGGTCGGAAGTCTGCCGGGGTTTGTGGTGATTCTTTTTTTGGGATTAATAGAATGTAAGAGCAATTGAGGGGGTGTAGGGTGTGTGAATTGTTTGATACCGATTGCAAATCAAGTATTAAGATGCTTGCGAAATGTTTATAAAATTCACCCGAAAATCCGTCCGGACCAGAACTTTTGTTATTTGGCCACTGTGATATGGCTTTCGCTATTTCCTGTGTTGTTATTGGTGCTACCAATTCATCAAGGTTGGTTGCCTCCGGGTATAGGTTGGACCATGAAATTGTCGGGGTTGGTG
Source organism: Carex pumila (assembly GCA_033356055.1). Lineage (NCBI taxonomy): Eukaryota > Viridiplantae > Streptophyta > Magnoliopsida > Poales > Cyperaceae > Carex > Carex pumila. Next base: position 158,621 of record JARJHM010000281.1, on the reverse strand, counting down.
GTGGTTCTGATCCTATTAACTTGGTGAAAAATTCAAAAAATACCGCTGCTTTGGTTGTTTGATCTGAATACTGAACTCGCTCATGTTCTATCTGCGATATTGTATTGAATCTCTTTGATCTTGATACCACTGCGTGAAAGTATTTAGTTCCACGATCACCGTGAAGTTCCCATCTGGTCCTTGCCCTTTGCCTCCATACATCCTCCTCTAGTACTGCTAAGTTTGTGTGTCTTTGTTTGATAACTGCGCTTATGAGTCGCTCCAGTTGCGTGATTGGTCTCATCTCTTTTGCTTTGTCTATCCACTTCATGAATTCCTTGCAAGTAAGGATTTGTTGTTTGATTGTACCTATTTGTTCATTGGCCCGTCTCTTGATGTGTTGTTGTTGTAAGATATATAGAAATAATAAATAATAAATTAGTATCTAAATATTGTAATACTTGCAAATATTGAAAAGATGCAGCACGCGTGCGTGTATTTATGAGAATAGAAGTATTTGCTTTGGAGTTTGGGCCCCACCATCAGCCCTTGAACCCTTGCAATATTGAAATGAACAAGAGTCATAGAAAAATTACTTGCTTTCTGTTAGTGAAATTGAGGTTTTAAGAATAAATTAGAACTTGAACTCTTGAAAGAACCATCTTGATGCCTCGGAATTCATGTCCTAAAAAAATTCTCGAGAGTTGTCGAATCCCACCCAAGCGGAGAACTCATAATTAAGAGATTGCTCATAGTTCTCAAGTTAGACAACATGAGAAGAGCACTTTAAGTCCTCAAGCTAAGTTACTCGAGAAGAGATATGAACTGAACCTTCAGTTCTCTCTTTTTGCCCCCATCTTTGCTTGGATTTTGATTTACCGAACACAATGGGTTGTTAGGATTCATCATTCAGTCTTCAATTATAAGAATTGGAGCATTGATTTGCACAAGTTTACAAGCCCATTGAAAAGTTATGATCGAATAAGCATGACATCCGTTGTCTTCAAATTTTAATATAAACAACGATTTAATTTGCAGACGCATCTGCTCCAAGTAGATGTTAGTTTCGTTTTCTTATTGCACAAAAAATAGATTGTCAAATGTCAATAACAACATATATAGAAAGTTACAAATTAAGCATTACCAAATACCAATTTCAAATAACACATGTAAGTATGCATAATAGTTGCAGTACGCTTGAATGGTATAATCTTGTGGTACACTTGACACATGATAAAAAATTGCGGTACACTCGACTGAGAAAAAACACTCACTTGAACATTACAAGCCAGTTGGCGTATTCTTCATCTCATGTAAAAATAAGAGAAAGTTATATATATTGAAAATTGCACCTAAGAAATAAAATTAGCTGGATCCCTGTAACTTGGAAACAAAACTAGAAGCAGCAAAGGCTGCAGATCCCCCGACTACACTTGCGAGTGCAACCACCACCTGTAAACCTATCTCCCATGGGTATTGCTCAGGTACAACGTACACGCAAACAGGTCCAAGACTCAACAAAACCAAACTCAACCCGAAAAGGCTGCTAGGCGTCCCCGGGTCTGTAGCTGCAGAGAGGACGCCGAGCTCCTCAGCCTTCGATAAAAGGCCTAGCCTTTCCACTGTGGAGAGAGAGAGACCGAAATTTTCTGCGGTAGAGAGAAGACCGGCCTTCTCTGCTTTGCTTAGGAGGCGCAGTTTTTCTACATTTGTTAGGAGTTTGATTGGTGGTGAATTTTTGCTCTTGAGCTCCCGTGGGCCCGGCTCACCGATTGGAAAGACAGTTGTGCTCTGCCAAATGAAAATTTTGTATGTGAGGTTGTTTATTGTATTATGTTGTAAATACAATTGAGGAAGATATGATAACTGTTAATTCCAGACCTGTGTCATAAACTTTCCTATTTAATGATGGCTCTCCCTCCAAAATGCAGTAAATCATAATGAACAAGGAAAATTTCATATTGATATATCGAACAAATAGATAAATTAATTTGAGCTAATTAAACAATCGAACCTTTCTGGCAGCACTAACTCTAGCTGAAGATTTCTGGCTGGTACGATAATTGGTAAAGGGAGATTTGCCTCTCAATTGCCCCGCTGAAATGGAGAGTATTGCACTTCCCCTGTGCACTGCAATTGCCTCCATTGTTTTGGATTTCCCTTGTCTTCCTCTGCAAAGCCAGTGGCTACTGGGGGATTGGTGCGGGAACTGAGAAGAGTGGATCGTGTGGATAGCAAAGAACGAATTCTGTTACCTAAAACTAAAATATGTAATTGTTGGCTGAAATTATTTGCATCGTGGCCCCATGGCCCAATGGATAACGCGTTGGTCTTTGGAACCAGAGATTATGGGTTCGATCCCCTTTGGAATCAGAGATTCTGCTGTGCCCACATAAACTTTTGAAATATTCAATTTTTCCATCAAGCTACCGTAATTTTGAAAATCTCCATCAAATCTTAACATTCTTTCTTCTATCTCCATCTAATTATTTAACCATTTTATTTAAGCTGCCCCTGAACACCAATTCCTATATTATTCCCAAGTTCAACTGAAAAGTGTATGTAAACTTCAATATTAAATAATGTAAATTGATTCAATGAATTATGCAAACATAATAACTTTTCATTACCGTGTATCTCCAATAAACCTCCAGTTTAACAACTTTAACTGTTTTGATCGAGATCACTTATAGACCTTTGACCAGGACCATTGGAATTGTATCTAGAAGATCTCTAACATTTTTTCAAAACTAGTAACTAATATAGACCACTTTAAAATTATGTAAACAGATATAGGTAAAAGTTTTTTTTCAAATTATTTTTTTCCAAAAAAAAATCTCCCAATATTTTTTTTCAAATCTGCATCTAGATACTACATCAAATTTTTTTGAATTTTGTAAATTTTATCACATAATTTTGTAGACAGTTTCGTTGAATACTGTAAATTGATAAAAAAATTCAAATTTCAATTTTTTTTGTAATTCTACATCTAGATGGTTCTTTCAATTTTTGTATTTTGTAAATCTTATCATATAACTCTTTAAACTTAAGTTTTGAATAAACTTAAGTTTTGAATTATGTAAACCTAAATTGTAAATTATGAAATTTATCTTGTCTGATGTGCTACATTAAAAAAACTACAGTTTTAAATTTTGAATTGTATAAACATAACAACTAGATGTTACTTTTAATTATCTTGAATTATGTAAACCTTATCACATAACACTGTAAACCGTTTATTTGAATAGTGTACATCAGCAAAAAAACAAAATCAAAATTTTAGTTTTTTAAATTATGCATGTAGATGCTACTTTAAATTGTTTTGCATTATGTAAATCTTATCACATAACTCTAGCAATCAAGAGAGAAAAAACTTGATCCATTTTTCTCTAGAGAAAGGTAATCTAATTTTCAGGGAGGGGCAAAACTGAAATCAACTTATTTTTCCACTACTTCTAAAAATTCAGGGCCGGGTAGCTGCCCCCCCCACCCGAACTACATTGGGTCTGCCCCTGTTAAGAGGTCTTGAATTCAAATCCCACTCGCTATAATTGTACATTTTAATTTTCAGCCATCTCTAATAAAACTTTCTAGTTCCACACCTAATTGGAACGATGATAGTAACATCCAAAGGGTTAGGATCAGCCCTGAAAATAGAGGAGATTTTGAGAAGGAATTCATTGTTTATAGCAGTGTGTTGATTTTGTTGGTTTAATTCGTATAAGAACAATGGATATCATTTTTTTTTTTGTTTAAATCGTAATAAGAACAATGGATATCATGTTTTACCTTGTTTGTGGTGTCAGAAGGGGTTGATTCAGTTTAGAAAATTCATCAGAAACGTTGATAGTGACATCAGAGGAGGTATGTTCCATCCTGAAAAATTAGGAGGATTAAAAAAGGAAATGAACCGCCCATTCATAAAAGTTGTTTGGTAACAGAAACACTGATTACATCCTTGGTTTATGCATGTTAGTTAATTAATTAAAAGTAGACGCATAAGGTGTCAAATACCCACCATGTTCTGTTTTGTTTTCAAGATCATAATTAACATGCAGACCTACCATTTTACCATCTTTAATGAATAGAATGATTATTCTGTTTAAGATAGTAATTAAAAGAACTTCTATAATACATATGGTGTAAATTTACTCACTGAATAGGTCTGTGATGTCAAAGCATTGTATTAATAGGGCTGGCAATGAGCTGAGCTGAGATAGGTGTAACTTGTGGCTTGCTTGTTTTTAAAATGAGCGATTCACAAGCGAGCTAATATTAGAGTTCGAGCTAAAATGATGGTCCGTGGCTTGTTCATTTTCAGACTGATTTAGAAATGATCGAGTTTTTTCCCGAGCGAGCCATGAGTCTTGTGCTTTTTTGGCAATCGAACGTAGCTCATGGCTCGCTCATTTCCAAAATGAACTGGACAACATTATAATTCGACCTAAAAAAGTGGTCCATGGCTAGCTGATTATATTTATTAGTTGAACTTTGAAGGACTGCTAAAAATTCTTCTAATACCTAACAATAATATGAACAATATTTCATCTAAAAGTTCACCTTGTTTCGTAATCTGAATCTTTGGAAATACCCATCTGAACTTTCTCCGCTGAAATGAAGTTAAATTCAAATGATTTTTAGCACAGAGATAGGCAAATGGCGTTCGGAGTGGTTTATATAGCATCAATTGGTATAATCAGCTATATTTATTATTAGGAATATATATATTTGGTATGATTTATTAGATTATAATTAGGTAATATATCTTTGAGTATCTATATTTGTTTTGATCGTCATATCTTTTTTTTTTATTAGGTATCAAAACTAGAAAACTTTGTGAAAATCTCCTAGCTAGAACCACATCTCTATCACTAGCCCTTTTTAATTCTCTGTATCTTCCTTGCTTGGTATGTATTAAACTTATAAAAATTCTAAATTAGAGACATATTAAAATAACATCACCATATTCAGTCCTTGTTTTTAGGATGACTATTTTATTTTCCTTTCATCAATTTTAGTTGTTTCATCATAAATAAAAAAGATGCCAACATTTGAAACCTGACATATATTGCCGTTCTAATAAAAAAAATATGAGGGATAAGTGCACAAGAAACTAGCGAACCATGTCAATTCTGAACTCAATACACAAACAAGTACAAAGCAAGTTTAAAAAAAAAAGTTAAAACAATACGTAAGAAGAAGAAAATTTATATAGATTAAGAGGTATTTTGATTCAAGGCCTTAGCCTCAGCCATGGCCATGGGATCAACAGAGCTGGTATCATCATCCTTCTCTCCCTCTCTCTCAGCAGCCATTTTTTGAAGGTGAATTCTCTCGGCCTCTTGCATTGCTGCTTTTTGCTCGGCTTCTAGCCGCCGCATCTCCTCTTCCTGCTGCTGCCTCTCAAACCATGTATCCGCATCTGCCCAAACTGTTTTTGCCATTTCAATTTTTTTGTTAAAAAAAAATTTAACAGTGGATATATTCTTCGGCAAGTTTAATCAGTGTATATGGATAACATGGTAACCGAATAGAGGTTTTACTCGTGGTTCCATGCAAATCAGAAAAGTATCATGGATACCCCTGTGCAATTTGAGATATCTCATATGCCCCTGGAAGACAAGGAAAATTTTACACATACCTATATCAAAATACCAACTCTTTCCTCCTTGTTTGTTGATGGTGAATAGTTGAGGGATGCTTTTGTCATTTTTAAAGTAAAGGAAGATTATACAGAATGTCATTAGGGGGATGTGCAGTGATTTTATTTTTGTTTAGGGTTATAGTGAAACTTATAATTTTATGGGACAGCATGTGACATTAAAACTTTTCATGGGTATATCAGAAGTATTTGAATGTATGAAATTGGTCACAAATATTGGGTTTTAGAGAAAACCCAGATGCATATTTGGTGGCACATCAGTTCTCAAAGACAAAATTACACAGATATTAATATTTTAGGAGAAAAGATGAGACAAGCATCACCATGCTTTCAATATCCTTGCATTTCTAACCTACACCATCTGTAGCAGAGATTTTTAGGTGGTGCTGAAATACCAGTCAATTGTAATCCTTATGTTGCCTTCCACTCTTCTGTTATGATTTCTTAGTTGAGATAAATTTGGGAATGCGATCATATAAATATCAACTTATGGCAAAACAACTCGAACCCTGAAGTTAGAAGTATTGAGATGGAACTGAAATAGCAATGGTTTGTAGTCCTTGTTTCACCCTTGAATTTCTCAGGAAATGTTTAATTCATGGTTGACACAAGTTTCGGCAAGCTGAGATTTGAAACTTCTTTTGCTGCCCTTTCATACAGTATCCTTAAAACTTCAGCAGAAAAACTAAACCCTAAACCCCCAGTTTTAGACACCTGTTTCTATAAAGATTGTCAACCATACTTGGGGCTCATCCTTACATACCCCATCCCTGATTTTCTCTTAAAAAGAAAAGGAAAACAACATATATGTATGGTCAAAATCTCCTTGATCACTAGGTACAATTACTTCTGGCAGTCCATGTAGGTCGTCAGATCATTTCAAAATTTTCATTAACACCTACCATCAACACACTCATACAACTGGAAACCCAAAATCGAACCTACTGGTTTTTAAACAATAAAGTGAAATAGATAGAGAGAGAAAAAGAGAGAGACGTACTTGGCTGAGCAGCCCATCCTTGTTCACCACCCTTGATCTTCTCCGGAAATGCATAGTTCACTGTAAGGACCCTGCCATACATCTCTGCCCCATCCATGTTATCCATAGCAGCTGCCGCATCCTCTCTCTCCAAAAATGTGACGAATCCAAACGACCTGCTCATTTTAGATTTGTCAATGAATCAGAATGCAGTTACAAACAATCCCCTCAGGCTAGGTACCATGGGCAAAGGACAAAAGAATATCCAATTCAGTTTCAGGGAAGTAGAATACTAAACTTGGTTTGGTATTAATTTCAAAAGTGCCATGAGAACAGTATTGGGTCGGGTAGGGTTGGGTAAGAACTGAAATTTTATACCTGTGCTTCTGAGTGGCCTGATCAAGAGGGGTCTTAACATCCTTTATTTCGCCAAATGGCACGAACGCCGCATGGAGGATCTTCTCGTCTATCTCTTCAGCTAACCCGCCTGATTTCAAGGAAGAAAAATAAAATTAGCCCGAAGAGGCATTTTGTCGAACATGTTACGGGCGTGAGATGGTTTAGGTTTCTCTTTGTTTTCATTACCTACATAAAGGGTGTTTTTCTGCACCTGTCCGTTCATGATCGGAAATTAAGGCTTTAGTTCGCGCTCTCTCTCTCTCTTTGAAAAACCTGACAGCGGCTGTCAACGTCTCTCTCTATCTCAACCTCTCTCCTTCCCTCTCCCGTCTGTAGCAATAGCGAACAGTTCGATCCTCGATGCTTCTTTCTTAAGTCCGAAAACCTTTGTCAATCAATAAATTTCTTCTAGTATAATGGGCCGGCCCGTAAATTAAGCCTAAAAGAGAAGTAAACAACGTTGGTAAATATAACCCCATTAATCCACCATCTCTGTTTAACACTTACAGATTGTATTTTTTTTTTGTCGGAAGGGATTGTGTTTGTCGATCTGTTAATTGGATCCGGTTTATTTGATTTTTAACCGAACTGATATATTTTGAATTAAATGGTTTATTATTTAGGTTCAAATAGTTCAGTTCGGTTGAAATTTTTTAATTACTTTGGTTTTTTATATTTAGTTCGGATTGGTCTCTCTTAATTTAGTTTAATCAAATAAATCGAAATTTATTTGAATACTTGAATTACTTCCATTTTTTAATATTTAGTTATTAAAATATGTTTGTATATGTATTGACTTTGAAATTTGATCTTTATTTTAACTTTTGTGATTCGATTGACAAGTTTAATTCACTTGGTTCGGTTAGATTTTTTAATTTGATTATTTTAGTTTGATTTTAACTAAACCGAACATTTGAACATCCTTATTTGTCAGTTTGTCAAGACTCAAACAATTGGGGTAAAGATTTTTAACATTGCACTTTTGGCTTCATGCACTGCAATTATGATTCTGTAGTCCGTGCGCTGCAGGTAGTCAAAATTACTCTGTGCTAGAGACCAGACTAGCGATGCCTAAAGAGGAATTTTTTATATATAGAAAAAGTCGTTACGTGCTTGGAAGGAAAGTTATGGAAACAATAGGCGGAGCTCATGGTTTTAGGTTCGCCATGGATTCAATTAAACTACAAACAGCCCACAGAAATTACAACCAGTCAACTAACGTGTAACTTTTGAATAGAAAGCGCGTTAAATATATTCTTTCCCTCCTCTGTGTTTACACTCTCAACAGCACCAATATAAATCGCTTTGCTGATTTTGGTTCTTCATCGAACAGTAAAGGTTCAAGGACCGGTACGGAAAGGTTTTTTTTTCTAATTAGTACAAATATTAAGAGTTTGAAAGGAAAATTTTCAGAATGGGTCGCTGGATAAAACCTGAGGTATGTGTTTTCTATATATGTGGCTCTTCAAATCATTTAATTTATAAGTAATTTGCTACATTTTTATTCCTATGATTTATGTATGATATGTAGGTTTATCCGCTGATGGCTGCGATGACATTCGTGGGAAGTATGTGCGTGTTTCAGCTCACCAGGAATGTTTTCACAAACCCTGATGTCAGGCAAGTAAATTTACATCATCATTATTTTGGTATCTACAAATACCTTAACACCATGAACCTATAATAATATATCATCCAAACTTTGGCAAACAAATTGTGTACATTGGATCAAACATGGCAGCTATCTACTAAAAAAAAACATGGCAGCTAGCATATGTCAGATAAATAGCTTAGACATATATCTGCACACACAAATATATTTCCATTTTTAATATTAAAACCAGTATATAAAGAAAAGGCAACGAAGGAAGGAAAATGTAATAATAATAAGAAGAAGAAGAATTATATGAGTGTCACATATATCATGTAATGATCAACAAGAAAAAAAAAACAAATACAGGATTAACAAGACGAACCGCACAACAGCAGTGTTGGAAAATGAAGAGGAAGGGAAGAGATACAGTCAGCACGAGTTCCGCAAATTCCTGAGCGAGCGCCGTCCAGAGGTTTTTCCTGCCATCAACCGCTTCTTCTCAAGCAAAGAATGAAACCGTAAACATATTGTATATTATACAAAGTGATTAATTAGTGCATGTTAGCTGGAACATAACATTAGTTGCTTGTCTCGCAATCTGTTTGCTTTAAAATTTTGCTTCAAAAGTAATTAATTTTGCTTGTCTCCATGCCTGTACTTGTGATTATGTGATTTGAATTGGAACATAGATTTTGTTCCTTCAATTTGTATACTAGTGCATAGCGATTGATATTGGACTTTGATTAAATCATGGATCATGGAATTTTTTTGAGACATTATATATCTTCATTATCAGGAAAGCTTTCACACTGTCCGATTTTGATTAATGGTCGGATCCTTTTTTATAGACAAAGTTAGATATGTACCTATCAAAATTTTATCATTTAGACATCTTCCCATCCATAAAAACATTAAAATCAGATACTTAATTCCTCATATATATTCAATTTCCTTTTATGTATTTCTCACTAAATTCGAACAACTTTAAATCAAATTTAAATCATGAATTAATTAAAATTAAAAATTTACTTTAGTTCATGATCCAATATATATCGTGCCCTTATTCTCCCACTCCATAAACACATATCAACTTTACTAACTATAAGCAAACTGTGTTTATTTCGAAAAAGTTACATGATCTGTTTTTGGTGTAGGACCAAAGAGTAGAATCTTAAACTAAATATAGTTGGTATCTGTTGAAAATAAAGAAGGAAATCAAGAGGAATGATCTCAGCCGCACATCATAGATCAAAGGGTCAAAATAGGAAATAAAACCTTTAGAGCAAAATAATAAACGGTAACTGTACACCGTATCTATTTACGGTAAAAAAGACTCCAACGGTAACTTGGAGAAAAGTTGTACAAATAGATTTAGGACTTGTAATAAAAATGTTGAAAAAAAGTTCAATAAAAAGAAACTCTCCTCATAAATCATAAAAATCAACATGGTATCAGAGCCTCAGGTTTGATTCTGATAATATCCTATAATCTCCAATATTCTGATAATATCCGATAATCCCCAATATTTTGATAATAATCCGATAATCCCTCAATCATACTCATTAGCAGAAAATTCTTCACAAGCAGTGCAAAATGGATCAATGGGGGCAGCAATCCTACGAGGCTACCAACCCATCGAAACTCACTTCGCAATTGCTAAATGGTACAAATTATATATCATGGGCCAAATCAGTCTCTATTACCCTTAGTGGTAGGGACAAAATTGATTTCATCACAGGAGATAAGGCAAAACCAAAACCGTTAGACCCAAATAAACCAACTGAGGCTGAAAAACTAATAATCCGAAAATGGCAAAAAGAAGATCATACAGTTATGTCTCTGTTATATGGGTCCATAGAGTAACAAGTCATTGACTTGTTTCTCCAAGATTGCGACACATCTCAAGAACTGTGGGAAGAAATTCGAGCCTTTTACGGGCAGCAAAAAAATCACTCCCACGTTTGCCGACTCCATCTGGAAATCCAACAAGAAAAGGAGGGAATCAAAACCCATATGGAATACCTAGCCTCTCTCAAAAAGAAATACGATGAACTCAACGTTTATCGACCATTCACAACAAACGTAAAAGAACTCAAAAAACGAAAAGAAGAGGATCAAATCTTCTCATACCTTACTGGCCTTGATTCAAGCTACGAGGTCATTCGGTCACAAATTATTCGAGCACCCGAGCTCCCTACGTTCTCCAAGGTAGTCAACCAGATACAACGCGAAGATTCACTTCGAGAGGCTATGGGAGGTCCACAAGTCAACCACGACGAGGGACACAAATCCCATGGCCATGCCGTAAAGTTTCCCCAAAATCACCGAAACCCTAGCTCTCAAAATCACCAAAATTGGCCACAGTCAAGAGGGGAGAAGTGTTCCATTGCAAGAAAGAGGATCACAAGGTTGAGAGGTGTTACTTTCTTCATCCAAACCTTAGGCCGAAATGGTGGATTGAGGCTGATTCAAAGAGAGGCGGAGGAGGAAGCTGGAACGAAGAGAAAAAGAAAGAAAAAGAAGGGCTCATGCGTGGAGGCTTCTCTGTCTCAACTAAAGAGCCTATTTTAACTCAACCAACTGAGTCAAGTGAACCAGGTTCAATCAACCAAGGAGTTGGCGGGTCAAGCGGGTCAGGGGATCAAATGCAATAGATCCTTCAACAATTATCCGTGTTGCTCGCTCAAAAATCTGATAGCTCATGTGGTATTGTATCTCACTCAAATAATTTTAATTTATTTAACCAAATAATTGTTGATAGCGGTGCAACCGATCACATGTTTGGAAATGAAAATTTCCTTGAAAATTGACAATACCAAAGAATGACCAATACGTAACCGTAGCAAACGGAATGAAAGAAAAAATCAATTGCTTAGGTGAAATTATTTTGAGCAATAAAAAAATTAGCAATGTATTATATTTAAAAATCTTTCCTATAAATTTACTTTCGGTTAAAAAATTAACACAAGATTTTAATTGTAATGTAATATTCTCATATGAAAATGTAATATTTTAGGACCGGATAACCGGGGACAAGATTGGTGAAGGGGTTCTTAAAAATGAACATTATCTTTTGGATTTAGAAAAATTAAAATTTTGTGCCTTGGCAAGCTCGATTAATTATAATAGATGGCACAGGAGACTCGGGCATCCCTCCAACAAGATTCTAAATAGTGTTTTAAATTTTTCAAACTCAAGTTGTATTAATTGTGATATATGTAAGTTGGCAAAACAAACGAGACTTCCCTTTTCACTATCCACTAGTAGAAGTGAAGCCTCGTTTGATTTAGTCCACTCCGATGTATGGGGTCCAGCCCCAATTAATTCATATAATGGATTTAGGTATTTTGTGATATTTATTGATGATTTGTCAAAGGCTATTTGGTTGTATTTACTTAAATCAAAAGATGAGGTATTTATGTGTTTTAAAGAATTTCTATGTCTTGTAGAAACTCAATTCAACGCTAAACTTAAAATTTTTAGGTCGGATAATGGAACGGAATTTGTAAATAAAAATTTTACTAATTTTTTTTAAAGAAAAAAGAATTATACACCAAACAACTTGTGTCAACACTCCCAAACAAAATAGAGTGTCGGAAAGAAAAAATAGACATTTATTAGAAATAACACGTGCATTGTTGTTTCAAAATAATGTTCCAAAAATATATTGGTTGGATGCCATCCTTTGTGCTACACATCTAACTAATAGGTTACTTAGTGTTATTTTAAAAAATAAAAGTCCAACTGAAATTCTTTATAAGCAAAAAAAGAATCTAGATCACTTGAGAGTTTTCGGGTGTGTATGCTTTGTTCACATTAAAAGAAAAGACAAGTTTGATTTTATGTCAACAAAAGCTATTTTTTTAGAGTATTCACCATATAAAAAAGGCTACAAATGCTATGACCTAATAAATAAAAAGGTATTAATATCTAGAGATGTGATATTTTGTGAAGATGAACTATATTTTGAAAAAGGTGAGATTAATAATAAATCACTTGAGAATAACCAAGTTAGACCAATAGCACCTCTCTTAGATGATTTAGATTTCATACCTAATGAGGAATATGAAAGTGAATCAAATAATCATGAAGAAGAAATAAATAATGAAAATGGTGAGGGAGAAGAAAATGATAACAATGATAGGGGGGAAGAAGAAAATACAATAGTTAGAAGGTCCTCAAGAGCAACCAAACCATCTACTAGACTTAGAGATTTTGTAACATATACGGTACAATATCCAATACAAGAATTTGTATCATACAAAAATATTTCATCCGAATATAATGCATTTCTTGCTTCTATTGAAAAAGAATTATATTTGAGCCGAATAGTTACCAAGAGGCAATAACCAACCTGGTATGGTGCAAGGCCATGGAAGAAGAATTAAAAGCCCTTAAAAAAAATGAAACTTGAAAAATTATTTCATTACCCAAAAATAAAAAACCCGTTGGATGTAAATGGATATATAAGACCAAGTTCAATAGTGATGGTTCCATAGAACGGTATAAAGCGAGATTAGTGGCTAAAGGATATACTCAAACCTATGGTATAGATTATAACGAAACATTTGCACCGGTGGCAAAAATGAATACAGTTAGAATCTTATTTTCTATTGCGGTAAATAATGGTTGGAACCTATACCAAATGGATGTAAAAAATATTTTTCTTCAAGGAACACTTGAAGAGGAGGTGTACATGACACTACCACCCGGCCATAAAATGAAAACATATTCTAATATAGTTTGTAGGTTAAATAAGTCAATCTATGGATTGAAGCAATCCCCTCGGGCATGATATGGCAAACTTAGCTCGTATTTAATTTCGTGCAATTTTAAGATTAGTAGTGCCGACCACTCCTTGTTTACCAAAACCGAAGGAAAAAATATAGCCCTTGTATTGATATATGTAGATGACTTGATAATCACCGAAAATAATTTTGAGGAAATTAAAAAAATCCAATCCCAATTAAAAGACAAATTTGACATTAAAGATCTAGGATATTTAAAATATTTTTTAGGAATAGAAGTGGCTTTTTCGGATAAATGTCTCTTCATTTCACAACGAAAATATACTTTAGACTTGCTAAAGGAAACCGGTAAACTAGGTTGCAAACCGGTCTCTACACCAATTGATACCAAATACAAATTAAATACCGAGGATGGTGAACCACTAGAAGACATAAATCAATTTCAAAGACTTGTAGGAAAATTAATTTATCTCACGGTAACACGTCCGGATATTTTATTTTCCGTAAGTCAAATTAGCAAATTTATGCATTCACCAAGAACGCCTCATTTGGAGGCTGTACATAGAATATTAAGATATTTAAAAGGAAATCCCGAAAAAGGAATAAAAATGGAAAATAATAGTTCTAATGAAATATGTGGCTATTCCGATGCAAATTGGGCCGGTAGCTTTGATAGAAAATCCACCACTGACTTTTGCACATTTGTAGGCAGGAATCTAGTCACATGGAAAAGCAAGAAACAAAATGTTGTGACTCGATTTAGCGCGGAGGCAGAGTATCGAGCCATGGCATCCACCGCAAGCGAATTAATATGGATCAAACAACTACTTAGAGACATGAGTATTGAATTTGATCAACCTATAAAGATGTATTGTGACAATAATTCTGCTCGACATATTGCATCAAATCTGGTATTTCATGAAAAAACGAAGCACATAAAAGTGGATTGTCATTTCATTAGAGAAAAGGTCCAAGTCAAAGAAATCGAAACACCATTTGTGAGAAGCAAAGATCAATTATCGGATGTTTTTACCAAAGGGTTGGATCCAACACATTTTGAAGATATCACTAGCAAGCTAGGATTGTATGATATATACACTTCTAGCTTGAGGGGGAGTGTTGAAAATAAAGAAGGAAATCAAGAGGAATGATCTTAGCCGCACATCATAGATCAAAGGGTCAAAATAGGAAATAAATCTTTAGAGCAAAATAATAAACGGTAACTGTACACTGTATCCATTTACGATAAAAAAGACTCTAACGATAACTTGGAGAAAAATTGTATAAATAGATTTAGGACTTGTAATAAAAATGTTGAAAAAAAGTTCAATAAAAAGAAACTCTCCTCAAAAATCATAAAAATCAACAGTATTAGAATAACCATAAGAATTCAACGTTCATCCTTTCTTAAATATAGTTGTCACAAAATATAACATAAAGAAAGCATGCAATCTTCTACTGATGTTATGCCAACATAGCATAACCATATATAATTGCACAAAGTTGGCCATAAAATTTGAACTTGATTACCACACAACTCGTTATTACAAAACCTAATGCAGTCCAAAAAATCTCAAAGGCAAGTAACCGAGTGAAGGGTTAAAGATCCAAAGGTTATGAGGATAAAAAAAAACAGTATGAATACGCAGGTAAATGTACAGACCAATACGGCGTCATCGGGTTCTGCTCTTAGAAACCTCATACTGTGCCAAGCAGTTACAAGCAAGCTGGCATAAGAAGTGACCGCAAATATTACTAATCATGGTTTTACTTTTACATGACTAGTGGTATTGTATATCGACTCGAAAAAATCTGGAGCAAGAGTGAAATTAATTAGTGAAAGAATAATACCATAACGGGTTTCAACTTTTGCAAGTTCAACAGGAATGATGGTAACAGCATCCAAAGGGTTGGGATCAACCCTGTAAAATTATAGAGGAGATTTTGAAAAGGAATTAGTTGTTTATAGCAGTATGTTTATTTTGTTGGTTTAATTCGTAATAAGAACAATGGATAGCATTTCTTACCTTGGTAGTGGAGTCAGAAGGGGTTGGTTCAGACGAAAAAGTTCATCAGGAACGCTGACTGTGACATGAGAGGCTGTAGAATTACGAAAAGGAAGTGAACCGTTCATAAATGGGGAATTCAGTGTACGAAGGGCGTATCAAATGATTACTCAACTTTCGCCTCGAATAGGTAGGATGCAAACGGACTCTGACAATAAACTGTGGAAGACTGTCTGGAAAACGAAGGACACCATTTTTAGAGTCAGAATGTTCTTCTGGAAAATTTTACAAGATGCATTATCAATCAGTTCGGCGCTAGCTAAACGGATTCAGGGGATACCGGCTACGTGCAAGCCGTGTGGTGAGGCACAGGAGGATGCAGTGCACCTGTTATTTCACTGTCCTCATGCCAGGGCCACGTGGTTTCAGCCTGTGCTGGGACTTTGAACGGAGCAATTCATAGGCATGACTATGGATCAGATACTGGAGCAGTTGTGGGAACCCTTAGATCAGGATCAGGTCGCTCTCTTTCTCTCAATGACATGGCACATGTGGAAATGTAGATGCACAAATATTTTTGAAAACAAATGGCTGAAACCGGAAAACACCCTAAGATCAGCGCAAGTGCTTCTTCAGTCGGTTCAGTTAGCAACATTTTCGCCAATAATAAGGAAAACATGAAAATCGAGAACACAGGAAAACCATACGTCACATCAGCAAACTGATGGTTTCACTTGCTGGACTGATGGGTCATTCAAAGATCCTGACAAGGGAGGGGCGGCATATTTCATAGAAAAACAGGGCCAACTCAACAGGTATGAAATTATACATAGATCGGATGCTGCATCCGCTTTTCAAATGGAAGCCATTGCTCTTCTCAATCCTGTGCAGGCAGTATGTAGCTTGGGTATATCTGAATGTCTCTTTCAATCGGATTCGGAGCTGCTGGTGCAAACCTTCAAAACAAGAAATTTGTTGCATCATATGGAGGCTGCAGATTGGAGGGCATATTCGCAAATTGTTGAAATTGGGACTTTGCTATTAGAACATCCCCAATTTAGCCACGTTCATATACCTTAATCAGAGAGCTAACCAACTTGCCAATCTAGCTCGTGTGAAACAGATGTATTATGTGGGATACACTTATCCTCTCTTCAATTTGCAGGAACAGCTTCCTTCTCTTACCAGTAATATGATAGATGCTTGTAGAACAGTAATGTAATAATCTGGTTTTTAATTAATTGGTTATGTACGCATACTCTGTTATTACATTCTGGTAAGTGAAGATGCCTACGGGCTTTAAGCACGCAAAAAAAAAAAAAACACTGATTGCATCCTTGGTTTATGCATATTAATTAAAAGTACACAAATAACGTGTCAAATACCCACCTTGATTTTTTTTCCAAGATAATAATTATCATAAGATTATTCATATCAACTATTTTACAACCCTTAATGAAGAGAATGATTATAAAATGAAATTTGTTCAAGATATTATATATATAATTTGTACTATGATAATTTTGTAATTGAAAAACTTTTAGTGATGTTGCAAATTTACTTATTGAATAGGTTTGTGGTGTCAAAGCCTACTTATTATATTGTTTGAATTTTGAAGTACTACCAAACTTTTTCTAATACGTAACAGGAATATGAATTTCTTCTAAAGTTTACCTTGTTTCGTGATCTGATTCTTTAGTCCCCATCTGAACTTTCTCTCCGCTCAAACAAATTAAATTCTTTTTTTTTTTAAACTAAAAAAAAATTAATTGAAATTAAATTCAAATGGAACTTTTAAGCTGCGTTTTAGTTGTTTTTTTCGAATATCTAGGTAGGCAAATGGCGTTAAAAGTTATTTATATAGCGTCGATTGGTATTATTAGCTATATTTATTATTGGTAATATATTTATTAGATAATATATCTTTGACGCTTTGAGTATATATTTCTTTTCACGGTCATATATCTTCTTTAATTATTAGTATCAAAAATGGAAAACTTTGTGAAAATCTCCAAGTAAACGCGTGTATATTTGTATCGCTAGCCCCTTCTTATTCTCAGTATTTTCCTTGCTTAATAATAGTAGGTACTAAAAAGAACTTCTGAAAAAAAGAAGTTTCTAAATTAGAGCACAAATGAGTATCACATATACCATTTAATGATTGACGAGCAAAAATAAAATAAAGGAATTATAACACACAAGATTGATGTGGTGCAGTGGTTCAAACTTTAGTCTTCAAAGCTCTTTCTACATAGAGGAAGAGGGTTCAAACCCGGTTGGGAGCAATTTTAATAAAAATGTGCAAATTTATTTTAAGTAGTCATCTTTGATTCGTAGATTGGGCTTGGCCCAATATTACTTTAATAGTTAAATATAAATATTGATCCGTAGACTGGGTTTGGTCTCATTGTCCGGTATATCAAGTAGTATCAAATAGTCTCACAAATAGTATTGTTCAAAGCAACATATCATATATAAACAAATAGTATTGAAATTGGGTTTGGTTTTGGATAGTGCGGATATCTGATCCATTTAGGCAATACGGATATTATTCGTATCCGAATCATAATATCCGAACCAGGGAATTTGTCCATCTTAATAAATTATCCGGATCCGTATAATTGATTCGGAGCGGATATCAGTTGGATAATCCGGCTCCATTTTCACCCCTACACCCACGGCATTGTGGTTTGTTTCTGCACCATATGAAAATGTACTTGGATATCAAATTTTACATTTTTTATAAAAATTTTTACTATTTTTTTAGATAGATAGAATACCACTTGATATGAAAATTCTGGACCACTCAAAAGTAATGATTTTTTATCCATTAAAACTATAGTAAAAAAAATCTAAAAAATGTAAAATTTGGTATGCAAGTACATATCCTATCAAGTTTAACAGTTCATATCAATTCTTTAAACCTCAAAAATAAAAATAAAAATCCATAACACAGATCGATACGTAATTTCATATTTACCATAGCATCACTCATTTGTTTTTTTCCTCCTATCTTGGCACTTGAAATATACCCAAACACTACAAAATTTCAAAAGAATGTGATGGCAAGTAAATATAGTAAAGAAACTAAGCAGACAAGAAGAAGATTGCCAAGGGAAGAACTGTTACAGACGCAGGTCGGCCCATGAAAATAAATACAGAGTGAGGTAAGCTACAGTGCTCTCTAAAACTTATTACTATTTAACTAGGTCATCTCATGAGTATGGGCTGGGCCCAATTTGTTTAATTTCTTTTCCTTTCAGGTCAACACAGTGGGCCCATTATTATTTTTGAGAACATTTTATGAAGAGTTAATTTCAATACCAACATTTGAGATTCATTTAATTATTTCCCTTTACTTAAGAGTTGAACTTCACATTGACACTTACTTTTTTATGGACTCCGGTTACTGTATGAACGCTTCTTTTTAATTTACATGATTGTTTTTGCACAAATAGTTGGTAAGAATCCAAAGACTTATTTTTCTGTCTTCTTAAAATCGTCATGTGCTTTCATCTTTGAACAACTGTGGAACAGCTTTAAAAGTAGCAAAAATATGTATAGTAAAACTATCTTATGCACTCCGTTCACACACCTCTTTCAGCAATTATTTACGCGAGCTGAAATAAGAAAATGCATGTGTTCAATACGACCGGGATCGGCATGCATTATTTCATGCAGCAGGAGTACTTATTTCTATTAATATATACAAAATTTTATTAATTATACATTTTAGTGCCCTATTGTTACTTATTGAAAAAATAAGAATAACCTTCCGTGGTTATTACATTTTTAGCTATGTGGTGATGTAAAATTGTCTGCATATTAGAGATGCAAGTGTTGTGGCAAGAGGCGGAGCCAGATATTTTAATTATGAAAATCAATCATATAAAATTCTCATTGCGCAAATGGAATCAATTTACACTGATATCATTGACAATATGGTTAATACATCCGCGACCTAATAACTTTGTTTTTTGTCCAATCTTCGACCTAACACCATTGACAATATGGTTAATACATCTGCTCATCATAATCGGAAGCTTGGTCTTTGAGAACAAACAAATTATATTGATAAGTTTTTCCTTTGAAAAGTACCCATGATGAAAAAGTGAAACTAGATGAGAGCAATAGAAGGAAAAAAAATATCTTAATTGAAATAAAGTCACAAAAGTGGATGGTTTCATGCCCGGAAACAAGAGATCTGAAATCTGACCAAGTAAAGTCCTTGTTTTTTTTTTGAGGAAAAATAAAGTCCTTGTTTCTCTAGCTAATCATGCTACGGTAGCATTGTTTTATTTAGAGAAAAGAGACAGAGAGCACAATAGCACATCTGTATTAGTCAAAAGTTTCCAAGACATGTAGCCAGATTTCAAGGTGCAATGAGGACAAAAAAAATCCTGCTTTTTACTTAAATCAAGGGATTCTCCGGTGATTATTGTAGGATTAATCTGGCTGGAATTTAAATACAGTTAAATACATGTATTGACCGGACAAAGAACAAGGAACATTTTTTTTAAAAACAATAAAAATCTCGAGCCCCACACCATGGGAAAAACAGAGCATCGTCACAAACCCTACCAGCCTAGGTAATAACACGTAGCGTACAATTTTCAATTGTCTATGGCCTACTTTTCAAAAACACTTACAGTTAAGTCATCAGTCCGGACTAGAGTATTTATACTCGGGCGGGTACGGGTACCCCGGGTATATCCGTCTCGGGTACGGGTATAACTCGGGTACAAGGGTATTCGGGTACGGGTATGGCGGGTATAATTTTCAAAATCCATACCCTATCCGAGTTATACCCTTACCCGTGTACCTTAGACGGGTAAGGCGGGTACGGGTACGGGTAGGGCGGGTAGGGTATTTTTTTTTTTTTTCTTTTTTTTGCTGTTTTTTTTTTTTGGTTTTTTTTTTTTGCTGTTTTTTGTTTTTTTTTGCTGTTTTTTTACTGTTTTTTTTGCTAGTTTGGGGGGGAAAAAATCAGAATTTTTGAATTTTGAAATGGATGAACAGTAACTCGGGTATACGGGTACGGGTAGTCGGGTACGGGTTTAGTCGGGTACGGGTTTAGTCGGGTACGGGTAAACTCAGGTAGGGTATGGTCGGGTATTGGTCAAAAAAAACGGGTCCGGTCCGATTTTTGCCCGTACCCGTGTACCCGAGTACCCGACCCATACCCGACCTCGGGTACGGGTACCCCAGTCGGCGGGTACGGGCGGGCACGGACGGGTATACCCGAGTCGGGTTTTATTAAAACTCTAGTCCGGACTAGTGTATTTATACTCGGGCGGGTACGGGTACCCCGGGTATACCCGAGTCGGGTACGGGTATAACTCGGGTACAAGGGTATACGGGTAAGGGTATCTCGAGTATATTTTTCAAAATCCATACCCTACCCGTCTTATACCCGTACCCGTGTACCCTTGATGGGTAGGGCGGGTACGGGTACGGATTTTTTTTTTTTTTTTGCTGTTTTTTTGTTTCTGTTTTTTAATTTCTGTTTTTTTAATTTCTGTTTTTTAATTTCTGTTTTTTAGATTTATTTTTGAAAATGTTAAATTTATTTAAAAAACAAAAATTAAATCTAACCTATTCAAAATAAATCTAACATTTTCAAAAATAAATCTAACCTATTCAAAATAATTCTAACATTTTTAAAAATAAATCTAACATATTCAAAATAATTCTAACATTTTTAAAAATAAATCTAACCTATTCAAAATAAATCTAACATTTTTAAAAATAAATCTAACATATTCAAAATAATTCTAACATTTTTAAAAATAAATCTAACCTATTCAAAATAAATTGAACATTTACAAAAATAAATCTAAAAAACAGAAATTAAATCTAACTTATTCAAAATAAATCTAACATTTTCAAAAATAAATCTAACCTATTCAAAATAAATCTAACATTTACAAAAATAAATCTAAAAAGCAGAAAAAAAAAACAGCAACAAAAAAACAGAAACAAAAAAACAGAAATTAAAAAAAAAAGAAATTAAAAAACAGAAATAAAAAAACAGAAACAAAAAAATAGAAATTAAAAAAACAGAAATTTAATCATGGCATTGGGTGGGGGGAAAACTGAATTTTGAATTTTGAATTCGGATGAACGGTACTCGGGTATCGGGTACGGGTACTCGGGTACTAGGGTACGGGTATAGTCGGGTATGGGTAAATTCGGGTAGGGTATGGTCGGGTATTGGTCCAAAAAATTGGGTCCGACCCCCTTTTTGCCCGTACCCGCGTACCCGAGTACCCGACCCATACCCTAGCTCGGGTACGGATACCCTAGACAGCGGGTACGGGCGGGTATACCCGTTAAGGGTATTGTTAATACTCTAGTCCGGACCGTCCGGTAAAAGTTCTTACAAATCTTAACCTCCCGAGTGAAAGATTTTTACAATTATATACCTACGAGCAGAGTAGATTTAATTTATTTAAATTTCACGTCGAAAGATCATTTGACAATGGTTATTTTGATAGACTTCGTAGTATATTTATACAAAAATAAAATAAAATTAAAAGTTAGAAAGTATATTACTGAGCCCTGAACTTTGTTTGCTATGAATATTCTGAGCCGTGGATGTTTTGTACATAATCATATAAGTTTTATGGATATTAAATGCAGGGTTTGAAAATACAAATACATGTACATAATGATAGGTGAAAATTCATATAATTTCCTGAGCGATCCATGTTCATATAGATTTTTCTGAAAACAAGTATAGATAGGTGAAATTTTTGCAGTGTGTGGTCACCGCACTTGAACTTCACATGGCTCTAGGCGTCTTTTCCTCTTACAAGCATTTCTAGTGACCACTGACCAGTGACCACTCTGTACATATTTGGAGAGGAAGAGAAAACAGAGAGGCAGAGCGCAGAGAAATATCATAAGAACTCTATTCAAATGATTGGATACATCATTACATGGTTCACGGTTGATTTGAACCGTTGCTTATTAATTCAACTGTTTAGATCAAGTTTGACAACACAATTGCTTATTACATCGCTAAGAGATGTACTTAATCTGGACCGTCAAAACTGCAATCGATGTTCCAGCTTTTTTATAGACCATAACATGAATTTCTTACAATTGGAGAGGAGATCAACTCCTTGATTGGAATTTGAAGGTTGACATATGTGCGCAGGTGCGTGGCAGTTTGTGCGTGTGCGTGTGAAGTTTTTGGTTAGATCCAAACTGGCTAAATTAGGATCTTGTGTCAACATGCTACTTGGAAGTATCAGCGCTCTTTCTTGGATTCCCACTTTAATAAATTCTGATATAAAATACGAAATAATCAGAAGAGTTCCGGAAATAACCAAAAATAAACATATTCTAAGTTCATTTTAATTATTGGGAACTGGAACCAATTTCCGGGAATAGAATCATTTTTTCTTATAATGGAAAGACAAGGTATTTTTTTTTTTTTGCAAGCATGGAAAGACAAGTTGAGACACTGTAAATATACCTATTAAGATAAAAGCATCGTGTGTAACAAGTAAAATATTAACTTGTGTTGAAAATAAATAAAATTAGTGTTGAAAATAATAAATAGGATTAGGGACTCGATTAGCCTCAGCGGATCCTTTTTAGAGTATAATCATCATAGGCTAAATTAAGGCAATAAATGAAGCAACTAATTATAAAGTTACTCAATCTTTTTCTCTTTACAAAAAAGTTACTTTTACTTTTCTTTCCAACAGCCTTTTTTTGACTTTTGACCATATATATACCCATTGTAACAACTCAGCCAACATATTAATATACATAATTTTTCTCTCAATTCTATTATCTCAGAATTACTGAAAAACATCATGGTATCAGAGCAGGATTAAAATCCCGACTCAAGAGAGAAAAATCAGCAACAGCACAAGCAGCTGTAAATCAGAATTTCCGAAATCAAAATTCTTGCAACAGCACAAGCAGCTGTAAATCAATACCACTAACAGCACCAGTGGCTGTAAACCGAAAATCACAATGTCACAAAGTCATGAGAAACACACAGGGGTAATGCTAGATGGCAGAAATTACCATGTGTGGGCAAGGCAAGTAATTTTCTCCTTAAGTGGCCGAGAAAAGAGTGAGCATATAGATCCCGAGGTCAAGGCTCCTAAACAATCAAATCCCCCAACTAAACCCGAAAAGAGAGCACTTGCAAGATGGAAAGTGAGCGATCATACAGTCATCACTTGGTTACTCGCAACAATGGAACCAAAGGTATCTGAGTTGCTCTCTTTTAAAGATACGGCATTAGAGATATGGCAAAGAGCCGAACAACTATATGGCCATAGAAAAAATTACTCACATATCTACCAAATTCAACGTGATTACCAACAAGCAAAACAGCAACAAGGGCAACCAACAATGGAATTATACGGTTACCTTCAAAAGAAGAAAGATGAACTTAGGGTATACCGGCCTCCCACAACCGATCTCGCTGAAATTCAAAAGCGAGAAGAGCAAGATGACATTTTTCAGTTCCTAGCCAGCCTCGATTCCACATATGAGGCAGTGAGGTCTCAAATTCTATTACTAGCCGAATTACCAACCCCAGATGAGGTGGCAGCCATGGTAGATAGGGCAGAAACGAGAAGGGCTGTCATGGTGGTTCAATCCCCCGAAAAAATTGAAACCAAGGCATTCTCAGTAATGGCGAGACCAAACCCTAGCCACAGGTCGGAGGTAAGAGGAGACCAAGCACTGGTGAGGTGCGATCATTGCCGAAGAGAGGGACATAGTAGGGACCGATGCTGGTATCTCTACCCTCACCTCCCACCCAAGTGGCACAAGAAAGGCGGAGCCGGAGATCGAAAAGGGGAAAGAGGCGGCTGGGAACGGGGCATAGGCGAAAGAGAGAAGAGAGGATTTTTAGCGGATGGAGAAGGGAGCGACTGTGTCGCTGGGAGATCTGGACCGTCCGTTGAAATCACCACAGCTTCAGATCCACGGGATCCCATGAGGCACTTGATCCAGCAGCTCTCCATGTTGCTCGATCAGAAACAGGAAAAACAAAAGACCTCTAGTATGGTTTGTGTTACAAATCTAACTTATTTTTCAAATAATTCTAAATGGATATTGGATTCGGGTGCCACAGATCACATGACCGGAAATAAGAAATTATTATCCTCTTTTAGGAAATACGAAACCAAAAAATTTGTAACTGTGGCAAATAGTGATGAAATGGAAATTATTGGAGAAGGCTCAATAATTATTTTCTCAAAAATAATACCAAATGTCTTGTATTTAAAAACTTGCTCATCCAATTTATTATCCATTAGTAAAATCACAAATAAGTTAAATTGTGAACTCATTTTTTTGACAAAAAATGTGATTTTTCAGGATCGGATAACCAAGAGTATGATTGGTGAAGGATTTCTAGAAAATCGGCTTTATTATTTGAATGAAGAAAAATTCAACCTCAATACTACTAAAAATGAAGAATTAAGCGTACTTTGGCATAGAAGAATTGGGCATCCTTCCGACAAGATTTTAAAGAATGTTTTTAATTTTTCAAAAATAGATAATAGTAATTGTGAAACTTGTAAGCTAGGGAAGCATACTAGATTGCCTTTTAAATTATCAAGTTGTAAAAGCAGGAAACCATTTGATTTAGTCCACTCGGATGTATGGGGACCCGCCCCAATTAACTCTTATAATGGATACAAATATTTTGTCATATTTATTGATGATTTCTCTAAAATAACTTGGTTATATTTATTGAAAGATAAAAGTGAAGTATTCTCACAATTTTTAGATTTTTATAAATTCATAGAAAATCAATATGAAGCTAAACTTAAGATTTTTAGATCCGATAATGGAAAGGAATTTGTAAATCAAAATTTTTCAAAATTCTTTAAAGAAAAAGGAATTGCACATCAAACAACATGCGTTTACACACCTCAACAAAATGGTGTTTCCGAGAGGAAAAATAGACATTACTTGAAATGACTAGAGTACTCTTATTTCAAAATAATGTTCCGAAAACTTATTGATCGGATGCCGTTCTTACCGCTACATATTTAATAAATAGATTGCCAAGTGTTAACTTAGAATACAAAAGCCCATTAGAAATCCTTTACCAAAGAAAACTTAATATAGAGCATTTGAAAATTTTTTGTTGTACATGCTATGTACACAAAAATAATAAACAAGACAAGTTGGATCACACCTCAATTAAGACCATTTTTTTGGGTTATTCATTACAAAAAAAGGGATACAAATGCTATGACCCTAAGAACAAAAAATTATACATTTTAAGAGATGTAACCTTTGTAGAAAATGAGCCATATTACAAAAAAAAATTACATGAGGAGCCTATTAGAGAATCTTTCGAAGATAATATTTTACCCCGATCCAATCCATTGATAGAAGAGGTAAGAACAATTGAAATTGGAACCACAACCGAAAATGAAAATGAAAATGAAAATGACAATGAAAGTGAAAATGAGGAGGAATTAGAAGAAATTTCATCAAGTGAAGAAGGTCAAAATATAGAGATAACACCTTTGAGAAGGTCCGTCCGAACAAAGAATCCTCCAACAAGGCTAAGAGATTTTGTAACGTACAAGGTACAATATCCTATACAAAATTTTATTTCGTATGGTAATGTCTCCTCCAACCATAAAGCCTTCTTGACCTCAATTGAAAAAGAACAAGAACCAAATGATTATCTTGAAGCCGTTAATAACCCGGTTTGGATCAAAGCTATGAAAGAAGAGCTAAAATCTCTTGAAAAAAATGAAACATGGGTAATCGTACAATTACCACAAAATAAAAAACCCGTAGGGTGTAAATGGGTATATAAAATTAAATATAATAGTAATGGAACCATAAAACGGTACAAGGCTCGCTTGGTGGCCAAATGATACACACAAACCTACGGTATAGACTACTATGAGACGTTTGCACCCGTTGCCAAAATGAATACCGTACGAATTTTATTTTCAATTGCGGTAAATCAAAATTGGAAACTATACCAAATTGATGTCAAGAATGCTTTTCTTCAAGGAACTCTTGAAGAAGAGGTATACATGAACTTACCACCCAGCCATGAAAAAGGAGATGATAAGAGCTTAGTTTGCAAGTTAAACAAGTCAATTTATGGATTAAAACAATCTCCAAGGGCATGGTATGGAAAACTAAGCTCCTATTTAATTTCTTGTAATTTTAAGATGAGTAATGTCGATCATTTCTTATTTGTCAAAATTATAGGTACTAACACTACTATTGTACTAGTATATGTTGACGACCTTATAATCACCGGAAATAATCAAGAAGAAATCAAAAGAATAAAATTTCAATTAAAAGAAAATTTTGATATCAAAGATTTAGGTTATTTAAAATATTTTTTGGGAATAGAAATAGCATATTCAATCCAAGGGCTATTTATCTCGCAAAGGAAATACACCTTAGATTTGTTAGAAGAAACCGGTAAATTGGGTAGTAAACCGGCCTCCATACCAATAGATGGCAAATACAAACTAAATACCGAGGATGGTGAACCATTAGAAGACATAAACCAATTCCAACGACTTGTAGGAAAATTAATTTATCTTACGGTAACTCGTCCGGATATTTCATATTCCGTAAGTCAAATTAGCAAATTCATGCATAATCCAAGAACACCACACTTAGAGGCCATTGATAGAATATTAAAATATTTAAAAAGAACCCCCGGCAAGGGAATTTTTATGAGATGCAATAATTCTAATGAAGTGTGTGGCTATTCCGATGTAGATTGGGCCGGAAGCTTCGATAGAAAATCGACAACCGGTTTTTGCACCTTTGTATTCGAAAATTTAGTCACTTGGAAAAGCAATAAGCAAAATGTGGTGGCAAGATCAAGTGCCGAAGCGGAATATCGTGTCATGGCATCTACCGCAAGTGAATTAACATGGATCAAACAATTACTTTCGGATGTTGGAATTCAAATTCAATTGCTAATGCGAATGTTTTGTGACAATCAATCGGCTCGGCATATTGCATCCAACCCGGTGTTTTATGAGAGAACTAAACACATCGAAGTTGATTGCTATTTTATTAGAGAGAAGATTCAATCAAAAGAAATTGAGACTCCATTTGTAAGAAGTGGAGACCAATTAGCGGATGTCTTTACGAAGGGTTTAGATCCTAAACCATTTCAACAAAATATAGACAAGTTAGGGTTAATTAATATTTATACGCCTAACTTGAGGGGGGGTGTTGAAAATAATAGAATTAGTGTTGAAAATAATAAATAGGATTCGGGACTCGATTAGCCTCAACGGGCCCTTTTTAGGGTATAATCATCATAGGCTAAATTAAGACAATAAATGGAGCAACTAATTATAAAGTTACTCAATCTTTTTTCCTTTACAAAAAAGTTACCGGTACTTTTCTTTCCAACAGCCTTTTTTTGACTTTTGACCATATATATACCCATTGTAACAACTCAGGCAACATATTAATATACAGAATTTTTCTCTCAATTCTATTATCTCAGAATTACTGAAAAACATCAACTTGTTTTGATTTTATGCAACTCACAGATAATAAAGTCGAATGACAAAATATATAATTCATGCATTGCACGAAATCAAAACAACATTGTTATATATTTACTCGTCAATAGTGGACCAAAGTGAACAGAATAGGGATCAGCTGACCTTCATTTTTTTAAAATTTGTATTAAAATATAATTTTCTATATAATCTAGAGCAAAATATTATGGCATTGTAAAATTAATTCTCATTTTTATAGGAAAATTTTATATAATTGCTCTCATATGTTGTTTGATCCCTATAGTTTAAAAATCTGGTTCCGTCTCTATTCGTAACGATTGTTGCTCAGGTTTCTAATTCTTACAGACTTTATTCAAAATATTAAACTTCGCAACTAAATGAAAATAGAGTAAAGATGTTGTCCCCCTTGAATCTGTCCCCTATCTGTCCCCTTAACAACCTTTCTTTTTTATTCTCCCACGTGGTCAAAATTCACCATTTTCAACATTCCTTTTTTGTCCCCCTAACAACCTTTCTTTTTTGGCCCAATCTGAATAGGTGTGAATATTATTAGTGTCAGATGTTAATATTGTTAGTGTCATATGTGAATACTTCATTAGTTAGATATGAATAGTTATATATATGAATATTTCATTTGTTAGATATTGAATACTTCATTAGTTATATATGAATACTTCATAATCGTCAGTATGAATACTTCTTGGAAGAGATAAGGTGAGAGAGATGAATCTAACTTTGAATTTTGAATTGTATAAATTATTTTAAACATGTATGAATACTTTGTAATCGTCAGAATGAATACTTCATTTGTTTAGATATGAATAATATATAGATTCGCTGTAGTGGTCCCCAATCTTGGTAAATGTCGCTTTCAAACGATTGTGGTTCCCAATCCAGGCTGTCACAAGACGTCAGCGGTCCCCCTGGTTGTTACCGGTCCCCTCCAACTTGTGTTTACATATGACGAATGGTTCTAATAATAAGTATGAATACTACAAATTCGTAGGTATGAATACTATACGTTTTGACTATTAATAAAATAGCATTAATCTTGCTCTTTGGTGGTAGTTAGCACGTTTTAACTTTTTTTTTTGTCTTTTAGTGCGGGAGACAGATAGGGGACTGAAGTAGGGGGACTGTTAGTTGATCCCATGAAAATAAACTTTTGGTCCAACGCTTGAGTGAAGATAGGAGCTGCGGGTTCATGAAAAGGGAGGAAAGAGTAATGGTGAAGGATGTGTTCGGGTGGATCAGGTTAGCACTCAAAACTTCCTGGGCTACTAAAATAATTTGACTCTGCTCATTTCAATTTACTTGGGTTAGTTCGTCCTTACAACAATTAACAATACATAACGCGGCTGTATATAAAGATGGGGGATACCAATGCATGAGATGATGAGATATCATTATATGAACATTGGAAAGGGGAATAAGCATATTTGCTGGGAATACGCACCCCAAAAAAAAAAAAAAAAAAAAAACATTTGACAAAAGGCAATTGGAACAGGATAGCATCATTTATTCATTTCCCGGTGCAACATCTAAAGATGGAGAATGAATATAAAAAACATTTTCTGTCACCGTGTGTCCGGAACAAGTGTATCCAGACATCCAGTGTCCAGTGACATGGTATTACTCGCAAAATTGAAAAAAAAAATTACAGGAAAAGAGGGTGAAAGGTTCGAGAAAGAACATGCACACGTGTGTACAAACACACCCCGTGTGCTTTTGTCTCCTTCCACTGTTCAAACTACCATTCACCCGTGCAATTATTACTGTGTTCTGGCGCACCAGTCGCATACTCGTATATTATTTTGCAATTTGCATTTTGCATTGTACAAAGTACAAACTAGTCCAAGTAATTTTCTCGTTGAGCAACAGCAAAATTTTCTTGTTAGGTTCCTTGACCGATTTTTTTTTTCATAACAATTTGCGAAAAAGGTAAGAATTGTGAGTAGTGTGTGTCAAGTAAGAAATAATTTTGAACAACTTTTGCTGAAGTTGAAAATTTTACAAATTTGAAAGGTGAAGTCAAAAGAATTTTTAGATTGAAATTGATTTTTTTTTCTTTTATAATTTAAAAGGTATTTTGAAATTTAGTGGATTCAACTGATCCAATCAATTTTCTTCCGCCGTTAATAGAAGTCAAGCTACATTAATTACACTCATAATGCGGTATAATGTGTTGAAGTCGTATGCTTTCTATTAACTTGTCAAAATATATAACAATTTATTTGTCCTTGATTTCATCCGTATGTATCGCAAATTTGAACTCTGTTCAGGGGCAGAAGGCAGTGTTCGAAAGAGGGTTATCTCAATTAGCACTTTTTTCTGTACCAAGTACATCTACAAAAAATAAAGTCAAACTTTCAAATTATAAAAGTCAATTATATAAAAAATTTATATTGAGAATGAAATCAATGTACATTATTTACCACATTTTACAATAAATTGTATAGAAAATTATATATAATTAAAAAAAAAGAGGAATCAATTGACTCCATTCATATATATTACATCCGCCACTGCACACGTATTCGAAATGATATTTTAATTGATAAATTCCGATTGAATCAAATATTGGACAATGTTTACAAATATATTTTTCTTATGTAAAAAAAATCTCAGAACTTCAATATTAACACTGCATAAAAAATTAATGACATAAATACAACCTACGTAATATTTCAAGTTTGATCTATTTAATAACGTATCTCATACACATCCATGAGATTAATCAGTATGCAAAACATAACTAATATTAATCATCATGTCAATCTTACAGTGGTAAACTCAAAAAAATAAGATGATATACTAACATTTAATGCATGAACAAAACATAAAATACACCAGTCTGACGTGCTAATACCAGGTGTCCAAGTCCCTCGATAAATAATTAATTTGTTATTAATTGTAACCACTAAAACAGGTCCCCCCCCCCCCCCCCCCCTCTTCTTTTTTCAATCGACTCCATTTTTTTATTTTTTGTAGTTTTCATTTTGAAGAAATATCTTCCCTCTCTCAGTTCTATCTTCTCGAACAGAGAGGAGAATGAGAGAATGAAGAAATCAGAATTGAATGGAGCTGAGAATGTAATATCGTCGGAGTTTGAAGCGTAGAGTTTCCATCTAGATTAGAGCACGACAACGAGTAGATCCGGTCATCGTCGGAACGTGACAGCGGTTGATGAAGCGGATTCAATCGTAGAGCGAGATGGTGATTAAAATACTAGGGTGATCAACATTTCGATTGAAGCGTGACAGTGAGTAGATCTCATCATCATCGAAGCACGCTGGCAGTCAAAGAAGCAAATCTGATCGTCAAGCGATACGATGATTATAGTATTAGAGTTATAAGAGAGAATTAGAATATTATATAAGTTTAGAAAAAATTTATTAGAATAAAATAATAAATTTAAAAATTATAATCATTTAATCTATTATAAATATATTTTTTTATCTTTATTTGTTAGTAAAAATTTTAAACCACTAACTTTAAAATAAATAAAAAATTATAACCATTAAATTTTGCAATCATTACATAATACATCAATATCTTTCAGCCCTCAATTTCACTAACTTTAAAATAAATAAATAATTGTAACCATTAAATTTTGCAATCATTATATAATACATCAATATCTTTCAGCCCTCGATTTCAATTTTCTAGTTATGTCATGTCTCTATTAACATGTTGAAAGATACACTCAAGACCTTGTAGTAAATCCCACATTACCTACTGACATTCTTATTTTATCGCGTAGCTATCTTCGTGCCAAATAAATGTCACCACTCACGAAATGCTTAGATCTAATATCTTTCCATTTATTAATATTTTTATATCTGTCATAATTTAATTGTCGGATAAAAAAATTAATATTACATATGTGTTTTTAATTATTTGAAAATAGTATGTTTTTATATTAATTTTGAAATTATTTAATTTGTTTATCCGTAAAGAAAAAATCATGATCAGATCGTTAATTTGATAGATGACTTACATCTGTCAAATTGAACTAAATTTAATGTACCGCTTATTCAACTAATCCCAAACAAATTTAAAATGAATTATTTAGTCTTGACAAAATTGTTCAAACTATCAAATGTATTATGTATATACCACAACTCTAGGGGTGTCGAACGTACCTTTTTAACCATTTATTCCATCCGTACCTTATTCTATCGAATAAGTATGAGTAAGAGTTTTTTTTTTATTAGCTAAATAAGTAAGAGTACAGCAAAACATATTTCGTATTTGTTATCCTATCGAGAAATTATATAATAATGTTTGAGTAATAATTAGTAATGGTGAAATTTATTTGTGCGATATTTCGTATAATAATGTTTTAGCAATAATTAATGACTTTTGTTATTTAGTGTATATTTTTTGTTATAAGAAAAATATTAAATATATTATTTTTATTGACATGTTTTATTATTTAGTTAAATAATTAAATTTATCCGAATAAATATTTGTGTTTTATACTTCTCTTTCTTTATAAAAAAAATAATTTAATTGGACCTGATTGCACATTTATCCTTTTTTTTCTATTTTTTTATTAGTAGTTTGATTGCATATGTGTGAAATGAATGAGTTGTGATATTTTATTTGTTAAATTCTGATCTGAGTCTATAACGAGCAGACTCGTTTTAACTTGATTCACTAACGAATGAGTTGTTATCAGTTGAGCACACGAGCCACTGACTGATACGAAGCGGGCCACGAGCAATGGCTCAATTGTAGAGTATCTATACTCGGGCGGGTACGGGTACCCCGGGTATACCCGTCTCAGGTACGGGTACATCTCGGGTACAAGGGTATTCGAGTACGGGTATGGCGGGTATAATTTTTAAAATCCATACCCTACCCGAGTTATACCCCTATCCGTGTACCCTCGACGGGTAAGGCGGGTACGGGTACGGGTAGGGCGGGTAGGGTATTTTTTTTTTTTGCTGGATTGGGGGAGAAAAATCAGAATTTTTGAATTTTGAAATGGATGAACAGTAACTCGGGTATACGGATACGGGTAAACTCAGGTAGAGTATGGTTGGGTATTGGTTCAAAATAACGAGTTCGATCCGGTTTTTGCCCGTACCCGCGTACCCGAGTACCCGACCCATACCCGAGCTCAGATACAGGTACCTCGGACGGCGGGTACAGACAGGTACGGACGGGTATACCCGATCCAGATTTTTGCCAAACACTACTCAATTGCGAGCCCTACATGAGCCTAGTTCAACAAAACTTTAAATATAATTTAATTTTCAGAAAATATTATAAATGTACATTTATTGTTCATAATAATTATAAAATGATACCCCTTCAAATCAAGCTTTTCAGCTCCGGCACTGACACTCAACAGATATATTGTGGTCAAAATGGGTTTCATTAATAAAAAGGACCTGTCATTTTGGTCACTGCATTTATTAAAACACACGTCTTCAGTACATCCCCTGCTATGATTGAACAAGCCTCTGTGCTCATTTTTTCTATTGTAATTTGTAAATAAATAAAAAATCAAATTCGAGAATGGAATGGATTCTTTTTTTCTTCAAAAAAATAAATAAAACGGCACCAATAAAAAAAATATATTAAAACCGTACTATTGATGGCATAACTATATATGAGGAGGGTTCAAATGCCTTCATTTTTTGTGTCTCCATCATACATTTATTTTTAAAAACTTTAATAACTCAAAATTTAAATTTTAAAATTCAAAATAAAATAATTGGATATGAACTATATCATTTTATCTATGCACATGTGAAAGATTATGACATTTCAACTTTATTTTAATTGTCATCTTGAGCTTGTAAAAATGTATACAAAAGTGGGTAATTTCTAGACGTTGATTTTTCAACATCTTGATTCATATAAAAACAAAATCAAAATGTGATAATTGTTTGTGGGCACATAGAGAAAATAACATATATTACATCTAACAGTTTTATTTTGATGTTTAAGTTTTAAAATTTGAATTATTTAAGTTTTTAAAAATGGAGGCATGATGGAGACACAAAAAATGGAGGCATTTAAACCCTCCTCTAACTATATAACTATGCTATAAGTGCTTTCATTTATTGTTTGAAGAAAAAAATAATCATTACATTTTCTGAAGAATTAATTTTTAATTTCTAAATAAAATAAAATCTACTGGGTTTCTTCACCTTATTCTGATATTCTGTAAAAAGATTTTACAACTCTACATCCGCTTTCCTAAAATTGATGAACTTTTTTTCATCTATTCGGTGTTCTGTTAACAAATTGAGTAACATTCCTGTTGTTAACAAAATAACAAAACATGCTCACAATCTAAATAAATTTATTTACATATGGAAACACTAGAGTTCTGTTAAAACCCCTAACGGGTTACCAAAACCCAGTCCCCTCGTATCCGTGTTCGGGTATAGGCAGGTAAATGGATTTGAGACGGACCGGACACCATCATTTGAAAAAAAACCCGTCCAACACGTTCCCGCCATACCTGTACCCGAAACCCGCTTACCTGAACCCGTTGTACCCGTACCTGAACTCCTTTACCGGTTGTACCCACACCCCTTTACCTGTTAACCCGTTATAATTTGAAATTCAAAATTTTTCAAAAAATCCTGTCGGTTCAGACAAAAAACAGAAAAAAAAAACTATCTGAACCCTACCGGTACCCGTTACTTGTACCCGAGATGGGCACGGGTATGAAACGGGTAGGGTAGAGTTTTTTTTTTTTTAAAAAAACCGCCTACCCGTACCTGTCCTACCCGAGTACCTGCCCTACTCATTATCCGTCTCGGGTTTACTCGAGGTACCCCTACCCTACCTGAGAGCAAATCTCTACAAACACTTCTGCATCCATTATAGACATAATTCTACTTTCTATTTTATTTACCAAAACTATTTTTTCGTTGGCAAACAATAGGCAAACAAAACTATTCTTATAATTCACTATAAATAAACAATAAGCATGACAAAATACAAAAGACACAACAAATGATGTGACACCGTCCACACGTGATACCACAATATAGACAATTACCTGAAATTTTGATTAATAGCATAAAAAAAAACCTCTTTCTCAATTAAAAGGGTTTGCATAGCTAATATGTGGTCCAAGACAGGAGTCCGCAGAACCAATTTGTGATCCCAACTATTTTTTTAAGAACCTTTATGAATAAAAAAACAAAAAACTTTTATTTTTGTGACCTTCGGCCAGGGGATGAGTGTGAAACGCAATCTTCCAAGCTTCTTTTGATTTCTCAATCTTTGAGATATCCTAGAGGGTGCGAATTTCATGTAAAAAAAGGTAAAAGAGTGCGGACCCCACCCACATAAAAAAAAAATTTGGAATCGCAAATTGATTATGCGGACTCTAGTCTGGAGCTATAGATTATCTGTGCAGACTCTATTAATTGAGACTATAGACTAGTTCTGCGGCTTGAGTATTCCTAAAATTATCTCAAATTCATACTGTTTTCTTTTTTTCACTTTTGATGCTATAAATAAAAATTCCGAGACATATCCAATCAAATTCAGGATTTCTCAGTCGTCGAGAAATATAAATCTTTTGATTATGATCAAACGATCTAAATAATAATATGCTGTTGTCATAGTTATGTCGGTTAATTTAAATGTCTAGTATATAAGAATTCAATAAAAATGTACAGTAAATTAACAATAACATAATAGAGCAGACATGATTTAATATTAAAATTTCACAATCATCCAAATATTTTTTATGGAAAAGGAACATTTTAGTCGAAACCATCCTCAATTTCGTTTAAATATGCATATATTGCCGCTGAAATTTTAAGAGGGTGTTAGTGGGCATAAGAGAGGGTGTTATTAGTAAAAAGTAGTAAAAGAGAAATAGCTGCTTGCATGGCTGAAGGCCTAGAGACTGAAGCTCATAACAGCAAAATTAGTGGTTCTACTGCAAGAAGTAAAAGTACGACGGAATTAGAAAATTTTGATAGAGATTGAAAATAAAAAATGTAATAACTGAGATTTGAACTCAAATTATATTAATTATAAAATAAAACTCAAACTACTAAACTACAAATAAAAAAAAACCAACGCCTGATATGTGTCCACTAGAGCTCTATTTTGTTACAAAATTAAAACCTTTTATTTTCCTACAATTTTATTTTTATTTTTGATATAGACTTCTCAAGATTGAGGTCATGGTGTTATGCAATGTGCAAATTTGTTGGTGACATGAATCTATAATTATATTTTTAAAATTTAAACAGTTAATTCAAACTGTCTCACATAAACTTCATTCATATGAAAATGCATCTACCAATAAAATTTTTAAATCTCTTCTTAACTATTTTTCTTTTCTTTTCTTTTTTTGGTTGTAAGCCCTTAGACGATTTCATTTAATATAAGAGCAAATTAAAAGCTTGTTCTAACATAGATATTTATATTACACAAAGATAATATCCTATACACTGAACTACTTGTAAAATCTATTACTGCTAAAAATTAAAGAGAAGAGAGAAAGTAAAATAAGTAGTTGCAAAATGTTCAGTTCGCGCCATATTAGCAAGTCAACTGGCATGTTCATTCTCTTCTCTTGATATGCAAACATAGCAGTAGAGTGAGGGTGACTACACCTTCGTCAACATCGCCTATAAGAGTGCGCACCTAAGAGGCACTGAATCAGATTAGACCAGGAACTAAAGCAAACTGGACTAGGACAGTCACCACTTTCAGTCGAAGAAGCACTGAATCAAACCAGACAGTGAACTGAATCAATTGAACCAGGACAGTCACCACTCAGCCGAGAAGGCACTAAATCAAACCAGATCGAAAGCTGAGTCGATTGGACCGGGACAGTCACCTCACAGGAGGATGCAACAATGGAAAGGGACAGAAGGAGAGGAGGGGAGGAAAGAGGAAGAAGAAAACACATTATCATTATCATGATCGGCCACAACCACAACAACACGTACCTTATATACTAATACTAGATACTACGGCGGACAGAGTGAATTTACAACATCCTCAGTTGAACCCGGAGAGTCGAAGCGGATCAAAAAGCGATGACCAGATCCGTTAAATGAAAGCATCTGCTCAGTTGGAGTAATGCGAGATGGACCAACGAGCGGTGACTAGATCCGTTGGACGGAAGCATCTGCTCAAAACGTGAGACTAAACATTCAATAGCAACAGAGTCATCCGCTTGAATGGAGTGAGTCGAAATGAACCGGGCAGACTAGAGGAGGGGCAGAGGTGGCGGGGCAAGGCGGAAAAGTAGAGCGGACGGACAACTCTCAAAACGTCGGCTATAAAATCTCTTATTTCTCCGATGGAGAAATGGTGGAGCGGAGTCTCCAAGGTGAAGCGTCTTAACTATTTTTTAAACAGTTGAGAAAATCATTATTTTTGGATGGTTCAAAATCATTAGATCATTGAGGTAAGTTTCTATCTATTTTAAAAAAAATAGCAAAAAAATTCAAAGAATATACAAATTTTGCCTCCAAATATATTTTTGTATTAAGATTATATTGAAAAATTTAAATTAATTGTTTGAACTTTATCAACAAAGATATAAATTTATAATACGGACATGTGTGCATTGTAAAGCAATAGAGCCTAACTTTTCTTCTCAATTAAATTTACTCTGTAAACAACTGTTTTGCATATTTTGCTTCCTTATAGTTGCTTATCTCTCGAGTAGAAAGAAATATCTCGTGTTGTGTTGCGACTAATACGTCGCGATTTTGATTTTGTATTGTGAGTAAGTTAACTTTTTTATCTAGTGTACTGTAATTAAAATATTAAGTGGTGGTCACCACACGCAAATGATAACGCCACATGAATAATGCCATGACCAAATATGAATCACATGATTATTTGATTATAATTTATGTTAGTTTTTTTAAGATTAATTATTTGATCAAGATCTACCGGTACTATACATGCCCACGTGCTGTACCGTGACTAAATCTTTCGCATAACGTGTCATGCCGTGTCAAATTTTCAAAAAATAATTATAATTCTGAACACGCGAATTACACTGGATAATCAACACACATGCTATTATGTTCAATAATAAAACCGACTCAACCGTGTCATTTTTCCACTCTACTTAATATTTGACCCTCCATTCGTCGGAAAACCTCACATAACACGAGGAATGATGGAAAGAGGTACCAGATGAGTACTTCATAACTACTTTTATGGCTCATAAAAAACCAATAAAAATATGAGAAGTTAAGAGGGCCACATGGGTTCATGGGCATGAGAAGGAAGAAAAATGAAGAAGAGGATCAATTAGCAAAAGACAATCCAGAAGGAGATCAGAGATTGGGACCCGCCATGTGACGTCGTTCGACATTCTCCCCTCGTGTGTTCGCCCCTATTTCCAAATTTTAATTTTATCTATTTATTCGTTCTGAATTCTAATATTCTAATGTCCATACTCGTATTAAACCATCATCCGCATAGAAAGACGGTGATGGTAACGTGCTCCTCTCTCTTTTAAATCTTTGTCAATCATCCATCCATCATAGTTTGGCATTCTTCCACGAAGCTACAGTAACCGCTCTTTTTTTAAACTGAAAGTACACACTATTTTTTGCATCTACGTTTGGTAAGTACGGTCAAATCTTGATTCACCATTAATCGGTCAAACACAGAGTAAAAACTATAATTTACACTAGGAATCGAGTAAAAACTATAATTTTAATCAAGTGATTTTTTTATTCACTAAAAAATAGTAAATAAAATCATTAAAATATACAAATTTGGTTTGCAAATGCATTCTTATATGAAAATTATGGTCAGCAATTCAAATCAATTATTCAGACTTCAAAAGAAAATATAAATCCATAACACATACCACTCTATCTTTTCTTTTATAGTAAACATGTAGATGTCTTGATTCATCAATTATTGTGATTTAATTCACTTATTTTAAACAATTAAGATAAAAAAGAATATCCAATTGTGATTTTATTCGGCAATGCATCGGCATTAATTGTATTGAAATATACATTTAATTCACTGAATACTCGCTATAGTTATTTTCTCCTGACAATTTCTTTACATAAATGTTGTCATAAAAACATTAATTGAAGACATTTCTTTCTTTCAATATATGTTACTTATTACAGCAAAATAAAAAAGCAATTAGCATTACCTGATAGCTACTATCGGGGTCTCCAAAAAAGAGTGATTACCTTCCTATTTAACGGAGAGATAAAGACAAAATAATTCATTTATTATCAAATAAAGAGAAATTATAAAAAAAAAGTATTAAAGATGAAAATATATGATATGATTTGCTTCTATTTTTTATATTTTTTCTTTAAAATTTTGAATCCGTAATGTTTGCTACAGACAAAATAAATGTTATCATAACCTCACTCAGAAAATCTCACTTCATAAAATTTAATAAATATATAAAGTTAATTCAAAAAAACTTGTGAGACTGATTTAGAACCCTCTTGTGTGATACTTGTGGCATGTTTATGTACTGTTCTAGTTCTCTTGCAATCATATAATCTGTGAATCCGTGATATCTTTAATTATTTGTAACATAAATCCTTATCTTAATATAATGCCTGCGGTTTTTTGGATCCAAATTTGCTATAATCGGAGACCATGGTTCAAATTCAACCTTTGAACTGTTTCGAAATACGGGCACCGAAAAAATCATATATTTCGAAATGTGTTTAAGAAAAAAACTCAACCGCTATATTCGAAATTGTAGAGATTTCAGGATATTGTTTGCAGCATATCTATTTTTCCGGTTTCCTTGCCAAATAAAAACGAGTCAGACCTATTCACCTTGGTACTAGCCTACGACACCTCCTCGCGTTATTTTAACAATATTTTGTTTTCTCTCAAAAATAAGAAAGAAGTAAAAATGAATATTTTATTCAATCTATTCCAGCCCGTCATCGCTTTTTTCAAGTTCATTTTGTCAAGCCCTCTCTCTCTATGACTCTTATTTTGTAGTCATTCATCTTTTTTTTTTTTTTTTTTTTATAATTTTAAGTACTGTGCGCAGATCTCAAATTACCCTACTTAATTTGATAATATAAAATGTTTATATATATACTTTAGGACACCTAGTTATTGTGTCGTATATATCTAGATCCTTTTCTTCTATAGGTTTTACATGTTACATTACACCAACAAATGCTTATAACGTAGTTGATTTAAATTGTTGTCCTTGTGGTTTTTCATAATTGATTTAATCAGGGCAGTTTCAAGATTTTATCAGGAGTTTATTTGGGATAAGAAAATAATGAATCAGGTTAAAAAATAATAATAAATAGATTGAAATCCATTAACTAATCAGATATTAAATAAAAAATAAGGGAAGAATTAAAGAAATTTATTCTAATTTAAACTCAAAATTTAACTCAAATTACAAATCAAAACTCTAGAGGGAACAAATAAAATTCTAGAAGAAGACAAAATTGGTCACAATTTATAAATCTTCATAAAAACTCAAAATTCAGAAGAGGGGCAATTCCATAAAAACACAAAATCCAAAAGGGACCGGCTCAATGTAGGTTCGCCATTGAATGTAAATATCGATTATATTATCAAATTAAACTCATTTAATGTTTAGGAACATTTTTATTTTTTCAACCTAAATTTTGATATTTTTAAACTTAAATTTGAAATAAATTATTCAATTACTTCAAATTTTTTCATAAAAATGAGTCTGACGGCGTTATCAAGGACAACGGGAGGAAGAGCCTAAGGGAGGCTAGCTGCATGCCAGCTCTCTAGAAAGAATTAAAAATAAGGATCCCAATCTGTTGTTATTGAGAATAGCAACATTCTGCTATTTATTTTCTCTCTATCTCTTTCTTCAGAGAAGAGAAAAGAAAGAAAAAAAATCATATGAGAGAGAGAGTAAGAGAAGAGAGATAGAAAGAAGAGCATGAAAAGAATAACACTGGATCTCATTTTGAAAAATAATACCTCGTTTTTTATTAAATATCGTTACATTTGCAATTGCAAGTACTATCAGCCGCTCTTATAAGATTAAAAAAAGTACATCATCTCACTCGTTCAGCCTTCTTATTTTAACCATCAGGCTTTCACTAAATAAGAAACTATGTTTACCTAAATATATTATATAATGCGACATTTGATCGTTACTTGGATATCTCGGGATTAAATACTTTTAGTTTGTTAAGTCATAATGATTAATGAGTGAGTTTATGGTACTATCCATATTACGATTTGGCACCGTGCTATGGTTTTACATTTGAGTTTTCAAATCCTAATGGTCGATCCGAACCGTTCATCTTGTTCTCCATATTAATATTTATTCGGAGACCAAATTTTATATTTTTTGAAATTTTTTTACTATTATTTTAGATTTATTGAAAATCACTGTTTTTGGATGGTCCAGAATTTTCAGATCAATTGATTTTCTAAATATCTAAAAAAATAGTAAAAAAATTTCAAAAACATATTAATATGGAGAACAAGATGAATGGTTCAGATCGATCGTTAGGATTTGAAAACTCAAATATTTCCATAGGCTTTCTTCAACGCACGGTAATTGAGACCAATCAAAACCTATATGTTTTAATTAATCCCCGCATTGAACCTCTCGCGAAAAATTGTGAGATCGCCGTCTGTGGGGATCGAACCCACGACCACGTGGTTAAAAGCCACGCGCTCTACCACTGAGCTAAGACGGCTTTCTTTGTTTTTATATAGCAAAACTTTTATTAGGTACTAACCAAAATTAGAAAATGACTTTTCGTTAGGTCTATTTCTCTATTAACAGTTTTAATCAGATTGATATAGGTGTTTTATTATTCACTAAATTTGATTGCTGGGCTACTTTATTCCAACAACACATCTGTGTTAGAAATATATATTAATTTGTACTTTTCAACTTCAATTATTCAGAAACACTGTTATTAAATTGACAAATTGTAACGAATGTTAAGTTTAACAATAAATAAATTTAATGCATTCTAAATTTCTAATTAACGGATATTGCGGGAAAAAAATGTACTTTTTTTTATTATAAAAAGGCCGGGGCTTGTTTCATATATTGAAATCAGTTAATTAAATTTAGAAGAATATTTTGTAAAAGAGAAAAGTCCTCGCATAAATCCGTGGATACATTTGATGACATAATCAGGTGATATGTTCGTTTCATATATTGAAACTTTATATAAATATCAAGTTTTATGAGATTATAAATTCTTTATAAGAATTAAAAAAAATATATACGGTAGGGGACAATGACATTGAGTTACTAAGATCCACAATGATATTTTGTCCAAATACTTAAAAGGACGAGATTTTATTTCAACTTTTGTTGTAGAAAAATATTTTATAAAATTCCTTGCATAAATCCGAGGATACATTTGATGGCATGCTTGGATTTTAATCAGGCTCTAAATAGCATTTATCGCGTCATAGCGGGAAGCCGAAAAAAAAAACTATAGTGAATAGCGTTGCTATAGCAAAAGCTATGCTATATAGTATTTTTTTATTTTTATAAAAATTATATCATATATGTATACTAAATATCAACATTATCTAAGTCTCATATAACAATAAATAACATCAAATTGATTAAAAATTATAATATTCATATTGAACCAATACAAAGTCCAAATTGCGACTCAAAATATCCATAGTAATACTAATATCATAAACTATCGATCTTTTTCTATTAAAAATATATTTAGCATTATGACATAATCTATCTTTTTTCTATTTAAATTTCAAAATAACGTAGACATCATGGCATAATGAATTATCTTAATCTATTCAAAATATTCAAACTACCATATAGTAAGTATCATTTTGTTATTTCAAAAAATATCTTAATATATAAAATCTGAGCCTTTATTTAAAACTCATATAAATTGAAAAGAAAAAAAAAATAGCTCATGTTGCATAGCGCACTGTAGCTTCCTTATTTGATTTTATTTGACTGATCCCTCATTTAATAATTAATAGTTTACTATAAAACTTAGTACGTCAATTGCAAAAAAAATCACGGTTAAAATTCAATCTGAGCATTTATTTAAAACTCATATAAATTGAAAAAAAAAAAAAAAAACTCATGTTGTATAGCATGCGCTATTTGCGCTATAGCGCCCGTAGCTCAAATAGCGCGTTTTGATACCATGACGTAGCGTTTAGGGTCCAAAACATTATAGCGCGCTATTTAGAACATTGACTTTAATAGAGGTGGGAGTACTTTCTTTTTTTTAAATAAAAGTTAGAGATCAAATTATTCAATTATTTAATACCTATAAAGAATTGTTCTTCTAAAATTTTTAACCTATAATTTTCCATGCGAAAAATTTTATCTTTTTTATTAGACTAAAGACTGATTCGAAGTGAGAGAGGTTGTTAACTCTATTTTTTATATGATCATACTATTAAAATGGGCATAATTACATAAATTGTTCATATCAAACATTGTCGAATCATGTTTCCTAAATATTCTCTTAATTTATACATACAAATTTTAATAAATAATGCAATCTTTCAAAATATTTTATTATATATGTTGCAGGCCGCCGAAAGTTTAAAATTCAAAATTAATTGTGTTACGACAAAAATCCTAAGTCCAATCATTACTTAAAGTAAATATATTTTTTATAATACACTGCTTCTTCCTGACTTGAACAAAACTCAGTCAACAAAATTAAGTCAAAGATAATATATATGAGCGAAGGACGTACGAAAAGAAGAGAAAAGAGCATTAACAAGCAAAGATCGGCTAATAAATGAGACGCATGAGGCTATAGGTACTGGCATATCTAGCACTAGCCTACTACGTCCCTCTCTGCATGCCTATATAGCTGTGTCCATCCATCTATATAGCTATACTGTGCGCATCATCAATTACATGCATTTAAATAAAGAATATGTACAACAGCTTGCCAGCTTGGATGTATCTTCTTCCATAACTCCATCTTCAATTTTAAGCAGAGCATCTCATCAAAAATAAAAATAAAAATAATAAGCAGAGCCCTAGTCCTGCAATTGGAATTTACAAAACAATCCTTCACAGTTACATGCTTCGATGGCAACAATTGAGGGAAAAACGGTTCAATGGGAATGAATACATTTGCTTAAATTTGATGATTAATTTACCTTCAATTCAGACTTACATGCAATACTCTATTTACAATTTTTTTTTAAGAACTCGCTAAATAATATTATATGTTATATATGCTTAACTTTGCATTTAGTGTAAGAAGAATT
Source organism: Carex pumila (assembly GCA_033356055.1). Lineage (NCBI taxonomy): Eukaryota > Viridiplantae > Streptophyta > Magnoliopsida > Poales > Cyperaceae > Carex > Carex pumila. The sequence continues at coordinate 114,524 of JARJHM010000281.1, read as the reverse complement.
TGATGTTACACAAGGGCGAAACCAGACTTTTAATATATGACGGTCAAATATGAATAAAAGCAATCATATTTAATTATTTAGAGAAACTTCCATATAACAATGAACTATGGGTGTTAAATTTTCTTCATAAGTGATTCATTTGTATGAAGTTTTGTAAAAAAAAATAGTCAATTTCTAAAACAATAATTAGTAAAAAAAGAAACAACATTGAACTATTGTCTAATAGAACTAACGAATTTGCTCCGTTTCACTAATAAAGTTGCTCACATCCAGGTGCTGATTTTATGAGCCATTATTCCTGGTAGCTTCTACCAGCATTTTTAAAAACACACACACACAGGATTTGGCTAATGTGCTATGGGTAGCTAAGAGGCCCCCCGTGCTACGGCTCAATATTTGACTTTTCAAAATCCTAACGGTCGGTCTGAACTGTTCATCTTGTTCTCTATATTAATATGTGTTTGGAGACCAAATTTTACATTTTTTGAAAACATTTTGCTATTTTTTAGATTTATTGAGTATTGCTTTTTTTTATGGTTCACATTTGTCTTAAAAACAACGATTTTCAACAAATCTAAAAAAATAGTAAAAAATTTCCAAGAAATGTAAAATTTGGTCTCCAAACACATATTAATATGGAGAATAAGATGAACGGTTCGGATCGGCCATTAGAATTTTGAAAAGTCGAATATTTAGCCGTATCACGGGAGGCCTCTTAGCTATCCATAGCACCGTAGCCACGTCCTATATATATATATAGAGAGAGAGAGAGAGAGATAGGCTAATATGCTTTCGGTAGCATATGGACCGAAATACATACGGTCCAAATTTAAAATTTTAAAATCCAAATGGTCAATCCGAACCGTTCATCTTCTTCTCCATATTAATATCTGCTTGGAAACCAAATTTTACATTTTTCTGAATTTTTTTAACTATTTATTAAGTATTTTACAAAATTGTTGATCCAACGGTGACTGCACAAAACAGTAAAATCGTTGGATTAGCGATTTTCAAAGTGGTTTAATAAATAGTAAAAAAATTCAGAAAATTGTCAAATTTAGTCTCCAAGCAGATATTAATATGGAGAATAAGATGAACGGTTCGGATCAACTGTTTGGATTTTGAAATTTCAAATTTGAACCGTGTGTATTTCGGTCCACATGCTACCGAAAGAACATTAGCTTATTTCTGTCTATATATATATATATTTGAGCCATTATTTGATGGAGTGAATTGAACCAATTAAAAATTTGGATAATTCAGCTAAAATATATAATAATTAATAGAAGTTTTAATTTAGTAAAAAATAATAATTTGGGGACTAACTAATTGAACTTGAAATAATAATTCAGCAGACTAAACCATACTTTTCTTTAATTTTTTTTACTTGACCATAATTTTTAAAGAAAGTCCTACCATCTAATTAGAGGAACGCTTTCCTCTGCGGAGGTTTTCCCTGCAGTGGTTTTGATCTGGTCTGTTTGTTTCAGATCGGACTGGTTGAATTACGGATTCACCAAATTTTAAGTTTTTTTTAAATTCGAGCAAGATCTGATCTGATCCGTCTGATCCGAAATAAACGAATCAGATTGAAACCACCGCAGAAAAAACCTCCGCAGAGGATACGCTCCCCTGATTAGAAATGGATTGGAGAGAAGAACTGCTAAAGTTTGTATAGATTTTGATGAAACCAGAATCAATAACATTTACCTCTCCTCTATCCCATCCCCTTCCAATTCCAACTTTCCAAGCATGCACACCTAAGTACCTACTACCTACCTACGTGTATTAAGTATTAACACACGCACACGCACACACACACTCTCTCTCTCTCTCGCTCAGTAGTCGCTACTATCCAGATGAGGAGAGAGAGTGCCTGGGGAGGAGGGGTATGTCAAATCGCCGTCTAAAGAGATCTCTTTTGGAATGATCTAGCCTCTCTTGGTACACTAATAGGTCGCTATCTTTCCTTTGTGCTGTGTGCCCCATTTTATTTCAATATACACAGCGTGTCAGACCCTATCCCCCCTTCCCTACCTCTTAAACGCCCCCAAAGTCAAAAGGAACCTAGCTTGGCAGTCAATACCTTAGAGATAATTTTGTAATCCCCGCTGCCGACTAACCTACCTTCATGAAAAATTGTACAAGCTCTTGGGGTGAATATATTGACAGAGTAGTTTTTGCTCCATGCACGACACGATGTCATATGCAGAGGTTCTTCTATTCTGTTGTCCGTGCACTGCATAAAGAAAAACTACTCTGTCAGTATTTTTTACCTATGTCCCCGGGGTTTAGCTAGCTAGCTAGCTCACATGAAGTCATATAAATATATAATTCATCTGCACGCTAGGCCTAACTTGTTAGCTTATAAATTAGGTACATATATGTACTTTTTGTATATTATTGTTCTTTTAAAGAAAACAAAATATTTTTTGTCTTGTTAGTTGTTATAATAAGAAAATATACTAGTAAGGAAATTATTTACTATATGTGTAATCTTGAAAACTATTTAGAAGAATTTAAATCGTAATCAGAGTAGATTTAATTTCAGCTTCCTCATAACTCGGAAAGAGACACATAACAATCTACAAGTAATATTTTATGGCTGATATAGTACAATTTAATTAATTAGATTAGCTTATTAATTATTGCTTGGTATGGTCATTTGGACCACTTACTTTTATTCGACCCAATCAGTTGCCTAAAATTTACCATCTTAGTTCTACCCCGGTTTTATTCATTATTTGTTGGATTTACATGCCCAACGAGCTAATTACATATTAGTTTACAATTTTACATTAATCCGGATTAAGAGAAATATTGATTAGACTACTGACGTGACGGTACCAACTTAATCATTAATGCATGTGCAATTATCATATTAAGTTAAGGGCAAAAACTGGAAATGACTACAATAATCTACTCAGTGAGAAAAAAAATTAGAAACAATGCAAAAGCAAAAACATAAATGAACCAATTAAATAATACAAGAAATGGGACCGCACACATTAAATTAAATCCACCAACATGCATCCAAAGGTAGGGGATGACAGAGTATATTATCTGATTAGGAGATCTACTTGAGGTTGAGGAGGCATGTGATGTGATAAACTGACCTCCTTTTATTTTTGTTGCTCCTATTGACATTACTCGGATTCCAACCTCCCCCTCATAATTTTCATCCAATAGAGAGATGCCCATGTGCCACCTTAACCAAGCAACCGAATCTCCTGTGGCACATGACATAAGGTTTCTTGTATGACTAGCGATATATTGAGTCCATCTTATTTATGTCGCTTGAAAATAAGTAACAAGTATTAATGGCGGGAGGACTTTTATCAATGGCAATGTAATAGTCTCAATTTCAAAGGAGTTGATCCAAAAAAACTTATTAATTTAAAATTTACAAGATATTTTTTTAAAATTTCTGTAAAATTATTTGATTTTGTCTTATTTATGTAGCTAAAATCACTGAAAAATAATATCTATGTTGTCATAGTTATCGCATGTATAAACAACGCATAATATGATCTACATTCATCAATTGAGCAATCTCTCATATATGATTTAATGATTTAAGAAAAAATAATCTTTTTTTTTACAACAAGCGCAACTAAGTATTTAATAGTATATATGTGAGTTCTATAGTCACAAAATTCGCGAATAATTTATTTTTTGGTGATATCGAACCGAACGCTGAATTATTCAGTTGACTAAATTTTTCCCAAATTTACGAATTACTAGCGAAATTTTCCTAGAACATTTATTCTTTTGCTATCTTGTAGGACTAAGATCTCTAATCCGAACTATTCCTGAATTACGAATTTTTGACTTCACCTCACACAACCCGAATTTTTGAGATTCCTTGCATGACTAGTGATGCATTGAGTCCATCTTATTTATGTTGCTAGAAAATAATTGCTTGGGTTATCAACCTGCACAAGTCGCTACATCCTGTGCGCCGCAGAAGATTTAGATTCAATCTAAAATTGTACCCTACTTGTTTTGCTAATCATTTTGTTCTATCTTTGTAATTGTTGCCTCACGAGTGATCAATAATCAATTAATCAATTATTATTGGCGGTAACAGAAAGAAACTTTTGTCCATGTATAATACGTTCGTCAGACGAACATCTGTGATTGGTAGAAAATAAGTAAATTATTGGGTGACACGTTTTCGACGCAATTAGTAGAGTAGAACTCGGGCGCTCTTAAGTTCGCTCAGCTCTTTTATGAACTCAAGTCTAAAATTTGTTAATTTGACTTCAAATGATAAATTCGGACTGTTGAAATCCATTCATTTTATGAGTGATATATCTACATGTAAAAAATTTAGTTTTCAAATTAATTTTGCATATAGTCGAAAGGTAAAAAAATTTCAAAAATTGAATGCATTAAAATTAATTTATTACCCTTTTAATTTTAACCGCTTAACTTTATACTAAATTAATTCGAATGTTGAAAATTTTCACATGTAGACACATCACTCCTAAAATAGACGGATTTTAATAGATTAAATTTGTCATTTAAAGTCAATTTAATAAATTTTAGACCGAAGTTCAACAAAAATTTGATGAACTTAAGAGCACCGTAGTTCTACTCCAATTTTTGTATAGTGTTTTTACATTAAATTACTCTGCTTTCATATGGCCGTGGTGATTGTTTGAATTGAAATTTGAAAATCAGAAAATAAATTATCTAAGGTGGAAGTCTAAAAAGCTCTGATTGAGGAATTGCTAATACCTTTTTCTTTCACAAAGCTGCTTTAGGATGTAAAATATGATTCTATGTCTAATTATAGTTGAAACATAGTGTAGTGATCTATCTTATGCAAAGGTTGAAAATAACTTTCATCGCGTCATGACGGAACGACTAAAATTTCGATGCTATTGTCATATATTACGCCGCTATAGCGCCAATAGTATCATAACTTTTACGAAAACATTACAGCACTGCTATATATTTAGAACTCTGATCTTATGAGAATCTCACGAATGGCCTTGAATTGTAACTATAATCTAAATTTTGACATTTAAAGAGAGTAAGTTGCATAGGGGATTGTATAAGATATCAGTCTGTTAACAGGTACCGGTCAAAAAGTTGTTGTGACAATCTTTTTTTGATGATGAGGTTTTAAATTGACCTTGAAAGGTTTAGATTTCTGCTCTTCGGAAACACCTCTTAATTCTAGTTACAATTAAGTCTTAAGAAAGCTTAAGGAATCGATATTTGGTTGTCTTAATCCGTGAGTAATAGGTAAGGAGGCTAAAGAAAGGGGTAGAGGTGCTTTAAGACCCGGGCAGAGAATTAAGATCCGGGCAAAATGAGGCTAAAAAAGATAATCTTAATCTGTGCTAAGGAACCGGTGTTCAGCAGAATTAAGCCGTTAAAAAAGTTAAAGGAGGCTCCTTTAATCTTAAGAAGACTTAAGGAAGTTTAAGGAAGCCTTGCTGAACAGCTTCAAGAGTTTCAAGGATATTTTTAAACTTGAGAGTTAAAAGTTTACTTATTTCATAATTCATACGGGCAATTCTTTATTGATATTAAATAGTTTGGTGGTTTGATCTTAATTCTTTACTAATTTTTTTTTCTTTTGCAAATGAGCCTGTAGGCGTAAAATATTTTTTACTTAGTTGGAATTAATTCCTCTTAATCAACAATAAAAAAAGGTTGCAAATGTTATGTAATGTAAATTGGGTTCTCTTCCCGATAAATGATTAATTATTTAGAGTTTCACATTTAATGAACATAGGGAAAATAAAAATATATTTTAAATTAAAATAGGATATTGGAGTGGTTAGATAAAATAAGACAAACTATAATATTTAATAAGTATACCCATAATTCACTCTAAAATATAACCATAAATTATATGTCAATACATAATTCTTATATATATATTACATTGCATAATATGATAATTGTGTTAGACCTTCAAAATATATAAAAGATTCATTCAATGTAAATTTTTTAGATCAGTTACAAAAGCAAAACCAGGTGGTGTGATGGGCTCATCAAGAGGGATTTGTGAGCACACCTCGACCTCTCACTACGAATTTAAACCGTTGAAATTTAAATACTTCGTGAGTGATGTATATACATGTAACATTTTTAAAATTTCGAATTCATTTAATACCTGATTAAATAATCAAGAAAATAATGAAAAATTAATATATAAAATAATTAAAAAAATTAACTTATAAAATATTTATTGTTTTGACCGCTTGACCATATATTAAAAATATTCGAAACTTAAAAATTTTTATATGTACATACATTACTCACGAATTACTTAAATCTCAACTGTTTAAATTTGTAGTTTAAAATCAATCCAATAATATTTTAGAGGCGTGAATTAGTGAGTACTTCCCACTCCAGTTTTGCTCCAGTTCCAATTCTTCATTTTTATGTTGTAAATTCAGAGATTAGGTAACAGCTTTGAAACTATGGCTAACAGTCACAGACGACAACACCGATCCGGAATTTTAGCACATTTAAAATATATAAAAGATCCATTCGATGTACCAAACACGTTCAAACAGCAAACGGTACATGCGCACAGAAGCAGAGGATTCTTTAAAGAACTATATACATCTAATATATATTAATAGTAACATTTTTTTTTTCAAGGGAATTTGTGGGGTTTGATTTGACAAAGCAGTACCCCTCGACCTCAAAAATCTCAGAATCTTTGCTCTGTCTCTCAGTCTCCCCTCAAACTTGGTCAAAAACATTGCCTCGAAAAGGGGAGTCCAAGAAATATTTTAGATATTTTAAATTACTGAACACATGGTAGGTTCTTTCACGAGAATATTTTTTCTAAGTAAAAAGTATATGCTGTCATTTCTATCGCTCCCTGAAATTCATTCCTCTGCCTTAGCTGCAGTATCACTATTCAAAATAAAATAATTTTCTCATTTCAGTAAAGCTAGCGCCTCATCATCATTTTGGCGTTTACAACACTAAAAATAATCAAATTAGTTTTAAACGAACGAATTCAAACCTTTGTCAAAACGTTAAATTAATCTATTTTACGAGTAATGTGTGATTATACAAATTTTTTGAAACTTTTGAATTTATTTAGTACAAAGTGAAACGGTAAAACAAATGGAGTTTTATAAGTTATTTTAATACCTTCATTTTGTATCAATTTTAAAATTATGCATGAACAAGCACCACTTGTAAACTATATCAATTTAAACGGTTTGAATTCATCAGTTGAAACCAATATAACATATTTTTTAAATCGTGCTCATCAAGCATCACGCGCTAACTTTGTTCTAAATATTTTGTTGCCACACAAAATTATAAATATCCCTCTCAACTGAATTTTTTTATGACACACAAACAAATTAAATACATGAAATTATTCATTCACTGTTTAAATAAAAAGAAGATCACGATCGATTCAAGAGTGCTATAAAAATTATTAAGTTTTCCTTTACATTTTATAGTTTTTATAAATGCTAATTGTTTTAAGTCTTCTCATAAAATGAAACTCCACAACAATATCTTATTCAGTTCTTCATTATATTTTTTTTTCCGCGGATTATGTAAACATTTAGACTCAAATTTAAAAAGTTAGTATTTTACTTGTCTAACTTTAGAAGGTGAAAATGCCAATATAGACACATTGAACCGAAATTTTTATTTATGTCATAATAAATGACTTTGATTATGTACTACCCGAATAATGACGCCTACATAATCATCAGGTTTCAACCAGACACTACCACACAGTAGTATTTATAGAACTTCGATCACGCACTACGGGTGAAAGCACCTACATGATTGTCTAGTTTCATGTTTAAGACTCAACATAAGCTACCTACAAGTAGCACATACAAGACTTAATCATGCGCTACTAAAAAATAAACCAAAACACTCTCGTTTAATCAGAACATAGACTTCATGCGGCTCCAGGTTGAGATCCACAGAACCAATCTGTGACCCCAATTTTTTTTAAAGAAAATTTATTAACTAAAAAATAAAAAATGGCACAGAAAACGATTATGCTGACCATTCTCTTCTAACGCTTTAATATTTGTCACAGAAAATGATTTGTTTTTTAGTTAATAAATTTTCTTAAAAAAATATGGAGCTGTAGATTGGTTCTGCAAATTCCAATATGATGCCACAGAGAGCCTCTGGAGATTCCGGTATTTGAGTCCGCATAATAGTTTTGCGGCCTGAGTAATTTTAAATTTTCTCAAAATCATTTTTTTATACTATAAATAAAAATTTCGGTACATTGAAACCCTTTAAAATTGGATGCAATTATTGCCAGCTTCACTATTTTGAAGCTGACAACGCCAACGTTCGTCCTATTTCTGTAAATAGTGTGTCCGAAACTCATTTATTTAATTATTTTTTGTGCCATAAATATTTAAATTACTTTAATTTGAAAACATATCTGGATATCGTATATACGATACATTTAATTCAAATTAAAGAAAATATTATTTGACGTTTTTTAATTTTGATAAATTTAACCGTTATAAAAAAAAATATAGTTTAATGTTAAAATTCAAAATTATTAATATGATTGACACATTTTATATTTGATACCCATAAAGATATAATCTGATACATCTCGTGATTTGTATAGCATTCAAGTGTTAAACTTTGAGCAAGGCTCAGATGCTAAATATAGCATAAGGTTTTCCGTGCTACGGCTTCAAAAATCTAGCGTATAAATTTCAAATTACGATCTAAGTAGCATAATAAATTGGTTATATAATGAACTTGTTGAATGCAAATTTTTACTATTTTTGAAAAAAAAAATATTATTACTTTTTATGATTTCTGAAAGATGACAAAAAATAGCCTAAATTTTTAACAAATTTTTATTTTATTTATAACCTATTTTTTGTCATCTTTCATAATCATAACAAATAATAAAAAGTAGTATTCTACAAGTTCATCATATAACCAGTCTACTAAACTATTTAGATCGAAATTTAAAATTTGTATGTTAAATTTTTAAAACCTCAACAAAAAAAATCTTATGTTTTTTTATAGCAAGTCTTACTCTTAGACTATTTAATTTAATACTTCTATATTTCGATTTTGCCGCATTTAAAGTGACTTGTTCCGTTATCCGGACTTTGAGAGGGTCCAAAGGACAACATTTTTTCAATTTATTTATTATTATTATTTTTGTTGTTGTTGCAGAAAAGCGACAATACTTAAGGATGGAGATGGAAAGCAATACAAACATAAATGTGATGGAAAATTAATAGACGATTGGAGGTCTGAGGTTGCCAAATTGGGTTAGGAATGGGTACACCGTACACATTGATTGGTACAGTACACAATTTGATTGTGCACGTTGTATCCAAATATTAATGGATTTTCCTTTTATTATTTTTTGCTTTGAATAGCACAAGTGATAAAAATACTAATCATTTGCAACACGATTCTCTTTTTCAAGAAAAAATAAAACAAAACTGTTATGCGGTTTGTTGATTGCAAGGTGCCATTGTAGTGGGGTAGAAAATAAGAAGAAGATAATTAATATTTCTTTTTTTATTCTCAATCTATCTCGTTTTATTCTCTGAGAATTGATATTCACTTCACACAATATTTTATGTTATAAACACAACAATAATTATATTTTTTAACAGGTGCACAATTATAACTTTACTTAGTTGTGTCTCAAAATAATAAAATCTATTTATTAGGGCCGGTTACAATTTGACGTCTAATATAAAGGCTTAATCTTTTATAATGATGTTGGAAAAAAATATTGCAAACAACGGAGCATAATTAACAAAAAAATCAAATTAATTAAATGAAATATAAAATAGGCAATAATTGTCAATTAATCAAACAAATTTCATAATACAAGAAATTAATTATACAAGCACAATTATAACAACAATAACAACAACCAAGCCTTTAGTCCCAAACAAGTTTTGGTAGGCTAGAGATGAAATCCAATCACAATCATAAAATAAAGATAAGTGGTAATAAAATAAAAATAACAAAAATAAAAGTGAAAGTGATAGTAATAATACTAATACTAATATACACTATATTTTACCTAAACTATCAATCGTAGGGATCAAAATCCTAAACTATCTAAAAATTCTCATCCCCACAAAAAATCTCATTACTGAATAGCAGTGTTGTAAATAACAGTATGTGGTTGTTAGACAAATCGGATACTACCAAGTAATTAATTAAAAATAATCGATCAATTAGCTAGAAAAATTCATGACAGATTGATCGCTGTCAGCGACTAATTAGCCTAAACAGATGTTTTTTACAACATTGCTTGTATGAAGCGGAAACAATGTCACAGATATCTTTATCTAGACAAAATGGCTCTTTGAATTTTCTATTTTGAATGGATAGAGATAAAATCTTAGTCGATGGATGTTAATTACAGCAGTAGAAGAATTGGAAATAAATCTGCTGTGATTCTAAAATCATCGCAGGACCTGTGATTTCAAATCTAACATTTCATTTTTTGAAATGCACAAATTTTAGCAACACTTATTTTTTAATGCACGAATCTCTAGACAATTTAATGGATAGATTCGGAATAATAGAATCCTACGATCCTTTAGAATTACAGCAGATTTTTTTGTAGAAGAATTAGATATGCTTGGACCTGAAAGAACCATGTTAATCGGACGGTGAGGATTTACCGCACACAATCAAATTAAATTATGCACATTAATTGGTAGCACACCCATCCAAAAGAGGATGCGAAGCCCTCATCACTCATCAGTGCAAGATTGTGACACACACACTCGTGCGCACCAAATTCAAATCTGATAAGTGATAATTATTTGGCTTCGTGTATGGTTTCTTCTTTCGACACGTATGGTAAGAATGTTGAAATCTCAGCTTTTATTAGATTATAAATGCATTTGGGGATTGTAGGTATCAAATTAATCACTTTTAAAAATAAATAAGAGGGCATATTTATCTGAACTAAGATATATCTGCAGAGATGAGAAATTTGGAATATATATTTTTCCTCCAATTTCATAGGAATACCAAAACCAAATTTGCTTCTCGTCTGTTTGCTGATATTTTATCTTTTACCGGTCTGATTTGGATATATGAATAGATAGCTTACTTGTATTAAATAATAGTAAGTTAAATGCTCAACTATATATAAAAAAATTGGTGAAAACTTTCCTTTTATAAAAATTTGGTTTTTAAAAAAGAATTGAATATGAAAGTACGTGTGAATGTGTGATTTGATGGAAATTTTGGTTGAGTAATAAATATTTTAGATATTAATTAACTGTTAGATTTACTAATTTGGGTGGAAAAGGGGTTGTTGTTGGATAAATGTAACTATTGCTCCATCTATTCCCATGCAATTTCTCTCCATCGTTTGGAGTTAATTAATAATGACTAATAAATTGCATTAATTTTTGGATGAAGAAATGAAAAAGAAAGAAACCTTACCCACGTGGGTCCCTGCTCACTACGAAAGAGAGAGAGAGAGGAACAAGACAAAAGAGGCGCTCGTGCGATCTTGATTTGATTGACAAGCCCTTTTACTCAACGCAAATTGCATTATTTACTAACTATATTTTTTATTTTTAGAAATAAAAATAAACAAATTATGAAAAACAATACTGATTATTTTTTATTAATAATTTTTTTTATTAATAAAAAATAGAATCAAATATGGTTCAGTCCTACTGAATTATGTACCTTACCATACTAACCATCCCACGGTGTAAAAATATAATTAATCTTATTTCTAATATTTTGATTTATTAATTTCGAAAAAAAAATTGCACCAATGACTTACGCCCTTAATTTTTGTTTTGTTTTGCAAGTTAAAAAACATAAAAAGAAATCGTATGATACATGAATATTGATCTTTTTAACACAAATATGGTCAGATCAAATGAAAGAGACTAAATTCATTTAGCTATTTTGCAAAATCCTCACTTGTTCAAATTATTTAATTACCTTGTTTGAGATACCTAATTTGCAACCGACAAAATTTTTTTTTTTTCTGCTTATTCAAATTATTCTTGTTACGTTGTTTAGTTTAAGAATATTTTTTCATGCAATTTTTTCTACAAATATGCTACAAGCTCTTCTATATTAGCAGTTAATTTCATTTCGAATTTATTTTCGTCTGTCTTTCGGACCTCATATCATTTGAATTTTTAAGCATATTTTAAAATATTTTTTAATGTAAATAAATTGTGTATAGTACAGGTCAATTACACAATAATATACTAACATCCGATTTTCCTCCACCAGCACTTCCGTATTAATAAAGAATTGCAACATTGCAACCAATTAAATTGCAGAGATAGACAATGGGGATTCAACAGGCCTATATAAAGGAGGCGCATACCATTCAAAGCAGAAAGAAAAGGTAGAGAAGAGGAAAGAGATAGAGGGAGAGAGCTCCACTACTCAATTCTGTCTCATCAGTAGAAGCTCTGTTTCTCTGTATACTAAACAGAGAACAAGTGGCACACGAGAGGGAGCGAAAATGGTGATTTTTGGAATCATAGTTGGTCTGATGTTTGGTATGTTGTTGGTATGTACCTGTTTGCTAAGATGGAATGAGCTGAGATATCGAAAGAAGGGGTTGCCACCCGGTACAATGGGGTGGCCTCTGTTTGGAGAAACAACAGAGTTTCTCAAGCAAGGTCCTTCTTTTATGAAGGCAAGAAGACTTAGGTGAGAATCCATGTAAATGGATATTTGTGTAATACTATGAGTTTATTGGACTATTTTTCAATTTTTGCTATCCTCCGTTAAGAGCCTTTTCATGGCAAAAAATGAAACAGTAAAGGTTTTTACAAATGCTTTATAGTTCATTTTTGCAGGAAAATTACGTACATTTAAATTGAAGTAAATGCATGTGTAATTTCTAGTTACTTCTTTCCTTTTTCTTTATTTAATTTTCTTATGACTGGAATAAAATAAAAAAGGGAATATATAGATTTGCAATAGTTTTTAAATGGGATTATCATGGTCTTTTAGGTTGGCCCTCCATGTCAAATAATAGATAATCTGATCTAAAAGAAGTTTCTACTAATTTATTTTTATTTTTTTGCAATCGATGGTATTTGATTTGATGAAACAAGTAAATATTTTTTGTTGAGCTGGAAAGGGAAGAGGCCAAAAGGTGTGCCTGGTTTAATAGAAAGGTTGTCTACCAAAAGCCCATCTTACCCTACTGTTCCAGCTTGGATACCTCTCTTCTTTTCTTCTCTTTTTACAATTTTAACCCCGTATCATTCATCAATTTAATCATTGACCCCTTTATCCATCATCCCCCTTTTTCAATGTGCTCTGTTTTTATCCTAGGAACCCCCCAATAATCAATCTTGCACATTATATTAATTATCCATGGTAACAGTGTTTTTTATTTATTTTTATTGGGTTCAAATGTTAAATTGAGAAACCATACATTTTGAGATTATTTCCTCATTCTAACAACCTTTTTTATACTACTGTTTGTTACAGGTATGGGAATCTATTCAAGTCACACATATTGGGTTGCCCAACTGTAGTATGCATGGATCCGGAGGTAAACCGGTACATACTGTTGAGTGAAGGTAAGGGGTTTGTACCGGGCTACCCACAATCAATGCTTAATATTTTGGGAAAGTGCAACATAGCTGCTGTGCATGGGCCCACACACAAGGCCATGAGAGGTGCCATGTTAGGTCTCGTAAACCCAACCATGATCCGAGACCAGCTCTTACCAAAGATAGATGAGTTCATGAGGTACAACGTCAGCAACTGGCATGGAAAAGTTATCGACATACAACAGAAAACTAAGGAGGTACTTGTGATATATGACTTTTTTTTTCAAAGAATATTCTTCTGAGATATGGCGAATACAAGTACAACGATGATGGTTGAGATAGTAAACAGAACACTGTTTGCTCTGTTTAGTTAGCACAGGTCAGACCATAGAAACAATGAGAACCAATTAAAAATAGAGAATCTCTGGTGTGAAGAAACAATTGAGGAACTGATTGAACTAACACCTGTTCTTGGCAGAGAGGGTACTAGGTGTAGCACTATAGGTTTTGTACTTCTGTGTTGTCAATGATGTAATACCAGAACAGAGAGTACTATTTTCACTGTTTTAATTGAACCAATCTTTATTGATTTTGGAAATAACAAATATGCTTTTTGTAGATGGCAATGCTATCAGCACTTAAGCAAATAGCTGGAATAGAGGCTGGCCCTTTGTCTGATGCACTAAAAGCAGAGCTATTCAAATTAGTACTCGGTACACTATCTCTGCCCTTCAATTTCCCTGGCACTAACTACCACCAGGGGTTTGAGGTAATTAAATATTAAAAATGATAATAACATTTTTTTTCTCTTAATTTTATTTGATTATTATGAGTATTCACTTTTACTTTTTGTAAATGGTAGGCAAGGAAGAAGCTTGTGGGGATGTTGAGAGAGATAATTGAAGAGAGAAGGGCTTCTAACTGCCCCAAAAATGATATGCTTGATTCCCTTTTGGAAATTGACGAGAATTCAAAGGCAAAATTGACTGATGAGCAGATAATTGACCTCATAGTTGCTCTTGTTTACTCTGGTTATGAGACTGTCTCTACTACTTCTATGATGGCTGTAAAATATCTCTCAGATTACCCAAGCGTTTTACAAGAACTCAGGGTACATATTGCTTAATTACCATTTTAACTTCTTTTGTATATATGACTGTAAACAAATCAATGTGCTGAAGATTTTTTTTTAATTATTTTTCAGAGGGAGCATTTGGAAATCAGGAAACAAAAAACCACTGATAGCAGAATTAACTGGGAGGATTACAAGTCGATGCGATTTACTCGTGCCGTTATTTTTGAGACTCTTAGGATGGCCACTGTTGTCAATGGAGTTCTTAGAAAAACAACCAAAGATGTAGAAATAAATGGTTAGTAATTAACACTGTTTAATTTTACATCTTTTAAATGTTTAGGTGAATATTATGAATTGCATTGATCGTATGCAATTGTTTTCAGGTTATGTGATTCCGAAAGGTTGGAGAATATATGTGTACACAAGGGAGATAAACTATGATCCTTATCTGTACCATGAACCTCTTGCCTTCAATCCATGGAGGTGGCTGGTATGCATAAAAAGTTTACCAAGTAAATATTTTGTTACCTTTAGTTTTATTTGATGCTTTAGTGATCTAATGAATTTTTGATTTTACTAAATTATAAAGGGCAAAAATGTCGAGTCGCATCCCCATTTCATGTTGTTCGGTGGAGGGGGACGGCTGTGTCCCGGAAAGGAGCTCGGTATAGCTGAGATCGCAACATTTCTGCACCACTTCATCACCCAATATAGGTTTGCTTTTTTTTTTTTGTGCCTATATATGTATTTTATCATGTTACAACAAATATTGAAATTGTGCGAATTTGCTGAATTATTATGTCCCTCTTTTTTTAATGCAGATGGGAGGAGGTTGGAAAGAATGAGATAATGAAATTTCCAAGAGTGGAAGCTCCAAATGGGCTCCACATAAAAGTATGGGAGAATTAGAGAAGGAATTTTGTTGGGTATTTTGTACATAGGTTTAGAATTTAGATAGGAGCTTACGTACTAACAATGATAGAGCAAGCATGGTGATGGTGGATGGCATCTTATAGGTGCCTTTTTGTAAGAATTATTAATGTCTCAGCATTTCTTGCTTTCCCTTTTTGTAAAGATGTGATTTCTAAGAAATTCATTGCCAATGGAAAGCAAATATTAAGTTCACCAACCGTTTAATTAACTTTAATTTGCAAAAAAACTTTGTACTTGGGTACATATATACCATATCATGTACGGTCATCAGCAATGCTTCTAATCGAATATTAGTAAATATTGTAATCTGATGGGGTCAATTCGAAGTTTCAGCTGGCAACACACGTGCACGACACTTATCTTAATGCAGGAAAGCTGTTCGATGAAATGCCATTTAAAGCATCTGCGGACCCGTAAACCATAGGCAACACGTTAGCAGGGAGGGGGTTCACCACCGACCTCTTCTCCTCATTGGACGCCTACAGTACTATTGAAAAACCATGCGCACGAGGTGCTCGATGAAATACCTCTGAGACCAATGGCAATACTTACTCCATGTGCCCGCACGACCTTACGCTGACAGTGATGCGACGGACCAGAGCCGTCTCAGTCTCTGGCACGGCTTCGTTGGCTTGGGCCATGACAAAGAAAATCACATCTAGTTAGATATTTTTTATTTTATTTGTATTATCAATATATTATTAAGTTGGAAGAATATTTATTTTGATTTTGTTTAGGACTTCTTAAATTAGTGAAAATGAGTTTACTTTATTTCCTTGAGGAAAATTAATTTTCTCTTTCTCAATTTTCTCTATCTATTTTTCCCACAATCATCCCACTAGATCTAAGTGCATATCTGTTCTTTTTTGGTCAATACCTCATTTTTATGCTCTTGTTACTAAAAAGGATATAAAAAAATAGAGTGAGTCTACGTTACTATGCATATCATGGGCTGGTTCGTAATACAGATTAATATTTTAAAAATTATGTTGGATGGTTTGAATCGATCAATAAAATCTTGAAAACGAAAATATTAATCCGTATTACAAACCAAATTATAATACACATAGTACTATAGACTCACTCTAAAAAAATATATGTCACCACATTTCCATCCTTTATTATTTGCTGAGACAAATACCTCATCGACAATTCATATCGTCTATTTTTTTTAATTGCCATGTATCATGGGAAGCTTATCCTCTGCAAAGTTTTTTCTTGCGGAGTTTTTAATTCGGATCTGGTCCGAATTGAAAAAAAAAATCAAAATTTGCAGAACTTTTAATCGGGTCCGTCAAATTCGAAATGAACGGACTAGATTAAAAGCTCCGCACAGAATACACTTCCATGTATCGTGATGGTGAGAATACTATTGAGATGTCTCAATAGTCAATACTATGTGCAATATATATCAGTTTTCACAAACCACTTGAATTGCAGTCTCATACTAAGTTTTAATAACATTGAATTTTGGATGGATGTATTGGGAATTTTTTGCATGCAGCTTGTAATACAGATCATATATACCAGACCAGATCAGATCGGGGGGAGCAGTACCGGTGGTCCGGTACAAAGGAGCCCAGAGACAGCTACTGAGACCATTGTTTGATAATGATGCAGATGTCATTGATGGCTTGTTACCGAGGCTGGAGACAATTTCCTTTTATCTTTATCTCTAATTATCTTAGAAGTTAGAACCGACGAAAATACTGTCAACAAAATCGGCTAAAACCAAGTAGGCTCACACGTTTGATAGGATGCATCTTTGCATTGTTTGTTTGTTTTTTATTTTATTTTATTTATTTATTATTATTATTATTATTATTATTATTATTATTAGAGATGGACTTGGGTGAGACGCGGAGTATATGCGTTTGGTGCTTCATGATACATTTTAGCTATTTTGAAAATCCAAAAAACCGATCTGAACCGCTCAACACGATCTCCATATTGAAATGTGCTTGGAGACCAAATTTTACATTTTTTGAAATTTTTTTTACTATTTATTAAGCCACTTTGAAAATCGCTGATCCGGTGGTCCAGAAATTTTTACTATTAATCCAGATTTTCAAAGTGGCTTAATAAATAGTAAAAAAATTTCAAAAAAAATGTAAAATTTGGTCTCCAAGCACATTTAAATATGGAGATCACATCTAATGGTTCGGATCGGTTGTTTGGACTTTCAAAATGAAAATACGGTGTGAAGTACAAACGCGTGGTGCTCCGCGTCTCACCCAAGTCCATCTCTTATTATTATTATTATTATCAGCATCATTTTCTAATTTACCAATAAGTTTTAGTCCGAAACTTTTATTCATAACATCTCCATTCCATTATTAAGCATGTTGGGTATCCAATCCGCTGACGGCTACGATTGAAAGATGAAATTTCAAATTTAATCTCAACCCTCCAATTATTTTATATGTCTTATTTTGATTAAATGCATCTGAATAATATGTAGAAGTCTAAATTTAGTTAAAAGCATACTCGCCACATGTAATGACACACGATACGTTACAATTAAAATTTAGTATATTCCGTAAATTTAGCAATATATTTCTTGTTTCCTTATTTCTTAGTTTCCTTACTTCTTCTTTTCTATACATATCACTTCACAAAATAATGGATTCCATTCGATTTTTTATTTGTTTACTTTTTCTCCTTCTTTGTTTGATTGCCATGAAAAATCTAAAATATACTAGTATAATGTCCGTGCATCGCAACAAGATATTATAAGAGAAAAAAATATATATTCTCATATAAAATAATATATTTTAATAATAAAATAGACAACAAAAATAATAATTGAACAATATCTATAAATAAAATTTAAATAGATTCATTTTAGAGTAGAACTAGGGTGCTCTTTAAGCTCACCAAAGTTTTGGTGAACTTAACTCTAAAACTCATCAAATTGATTTCAAATGACGAATCCGAACCGTTGAAACCCACCTACCTTACATGTGATGCATCTACATGTGAAATTTTTAAACATTCAAATTAATTTAGTATAAAGTCAAGTGGTCAAAATTAGAAGATTAATAAATTAATTTTAGTGCATTCGTTTTTTGAATATTTTTGACCGCTTGACTTTATACTAAATTAATTTGAATGTTTAAAAATTTCACATGTAGATATATCACACGTAAAGTAGGTGGGTTTCAACGGTTCGAATTTGTCATTTGAAATCGATTTGATGAGTTTTAGAGTTAAGCTCATCAAAATTTTAGTAAGCTTAAAGAGAACTCTAGTTCTACTTTTCATTTTAATCCAAGTTATAGATAAAGACAAAAAATGAAAACAATTTTTCTTTGCTTTGGCCCAAAGTCAAAAGGATAACAAAAAAAACAAAAAAAAGTAAAAATAAATAAATATTAGAACAATAATCACTCCGATCAAACCAATATTGCATATTGTTAGTATTCAGAAACCCTCTATATTATGAAGTATTTAACATTGGCTGGACAAAATATAGATTGTCTCCATATTGAATAAAAATCTTTTAATTTCAAGAGATCAAGGACAATAGCCTCGGCAAAGAATCAAAGAACAGCTTGCAATGCTAACTCCAATATCACAACTGTCTTGTTCATGCTAGCACAAAACTCAGGTTCTATGTTGTGTCTGGCTTAAACACCCTCTCTACATCCTACTCTATCACCTATGTCAGCCTCATACACAACAGCGCACTGACAAACCGACCATGAACCATCATTTTTTGGGCTCCTCAAAATGGTGAAGGAACCATACCCAAACCGGGTCAGCCTCACCCAAGGCAATGCCATGACAAGGGAACCAAATCCAAAATCCAATTCCACTTGAAATGGCAAAAATGAATTAATCACAACAGTCAAGGTTCCTAATCCGACCTCTAATGTTTCGATCCATTTACCAGCAGGCGCAGTAGCTATATGTTCTTCCATCCAATCCACCAGTTGCTATTCATAAAGAGTAACGTGTGAAGAACAGTTCGATCATTTTTTGACGTTTTTTGACATTTTTCTTGCTAATAATTCGTGACTCGTATTTTATTTGTATTTTATTCGCGAATAAAACATATTATACATTTTTTACATTTTATTTAGAATTCAGTTCAAAAACACTAAAAAAAATAAATGTAAATTATTCACAAATTATTTGCGTATATTGTTACTATGCTCCTATATGATCAGGATCCACATCAAGATTCTGAGAGACTTGATCCCCTCGTGAATTTTTATGTTGATCGAAAGGCTCAAACCGAACATTGAACCGCCTCCCATTCGAGAGGCTCTGCTCTGGTTTAATCTAGGCATGCTCCGCCCTTTGTAATTCACATCCTTTCCGTTGGGCCTAAAAAAGGCTTGATTGTCTACTGAACTCCAACCAAGGCTTTCTATTTACTATACTAATGGAAATGAAATTTTTTCCAGATATTTTCCCGTGATAGAACTTGTTTCGTTATATACTTATACATAAAGGGCTTCAACATTTGACCTGAAGGAGGCTCTTTGGGCTGAATTGACCACAGTGAAGTAATTCGCTTGGAAATAAATTCCAAGTTGCCTGAATTAATCATAATAAACAAGATATCATACTTAAATTAAGTTGATTTGGTGGCCCAGTACTAATTTTCAGTACCCGGATAGAAATAAAAGCCTAGCACGAACTTACAATTGAAAGCATGACATGCAAAATTTTCAATAACTTACATGTATTTAAACATATTTTTAATATCCAATATATATATCATTATCTTTTTAATATTTGATCCTTGTTCATATTAGAATAATTAAAGCGAATACATATAATAATTTTATCACTATACGGTCTGTATTTGATCCCTTTGCATCCCTGGCTACTATGCATGCTCTGATGGAGATGACTTGTTAAGGGAACATGAATATACTATTTTTTTTAATATTTCTAATAAAGAAAAAAAATGGTAGCGTTAGATTTAAGCTCATCCGACGGTCAACCCTTAGTCTTCTTCAACTACACAAATTATATATACTTCCATATGTTTAGAGGTTACTTGTGCGTTGAGCCTAAGCTACGCGCCTTATCCTTAATCACACTCTATATAAGCACTGCTCTCTCTTTGCCTAAACCATCGCTTTTCTGGAAAAAGAAAAAAGGAATATTCTTCATTTCAGAGCAGGAGATATCTGGATCAAAAATATGTCTACTGGTAATTTCTCTCTCTTTTGTCAATCTTAAATGATTTTCCTAAACCTCCCGAGCCGTTCAATTAATTAAACGATTAAGTTGGATTCAAATAAAATTGAAGAGTTAAGTTATATAATTTAAGTGGTATTTATTATAGACAACACTTTGGATGGAAAAGGAAGTTATTGTACAATCACATAATAGGAGGAACTACATTGTTTAAAACAATTTGTTTTACTTACTGTGGTGAAATACCATCAAGAATACTTTGTTTCTCTTCCTTTTCAGTATTTTTAGTTTGTAGTTGACGAAACTTACTTTATGACTGCATTTCTTTTATTTTCTTTTTCAAGTAGATATCCGTTCTCAACTACGGATCTAAATATGTGTGATGTGTTGTATTCAAGTTAGATTTATACGTGATGTGTTGTATTGTGATTAAATTTGGAAGAATGATCATGACATATTAGTCATGTCATGACTGATTATATTGGCCATGTTTAATTTTTTTTTTTAATAATTTAAGTTAGTTTATTTAAAATTCAATATTTGATCAAGATATAACTGTCATAATTAATTACACGCGACTCGTGTGACCATTATGTATCATATCATACCATACCATAACTAAATCTTCTGCGTGACCACGTACTTTATTGTGTTAAATTTTGAAATAATGGTTACGTTACACAAATAATCACAATACAGAACACGCGAATTACAACACGTAACCAGTGTACGTACACGACATACCGCGTGTCATGATGCACTTTTTTGGATCCCTAAATTTATAACCCCATAATCTTTGCTATTTCCGACAATTTTGTTATTCCGGACAACACTTACCGTATATAAGACAACACGAAATTAAGTGTCCGTACCTTATTTTTCCTTGGAAAAATCTATTAGTCAATTTTCCTTCGAAAATTATAGGTGACTAAAATTACCGGCTGAAAAGGAAAATTGAGAACTTAGTGGACTAATAGACAATTAATTTAGAATACTAAATACTTTGTCAGTGCACTATATTATTTTTGTATGATACGTATACAGTATACGAAATACTTTGTCAGTTTTGCAACTCAGTAAATTATTATCGTACTCATCATATACTTCTAGATATCTAATTTTTCAATCAAAATTTGAAAAATTCTTATTTCTCCACTGAAAACAAATATCATTTATAATTTTTCCTTTCTCTAGTCCAATTTTAAACTTTTATTTTAATTTATTAGAATAATCAGTTTTTTTTTAACTTTTATCTAATTTAACCTTGTAAACTGCTTACCCAATTTTTTTCATTAATATAAATCCAATAGTTAAATTTACACATTGGCATTTAATATTTGATTGATTACGATGCAAAAGAATATTGATCGTGGTTGGACAATAATAATATTTTCGTCTGAAGAGAAGAGCAAGCTAGTCCTTTTATTTTAAAATAAAAGATTAATAATAAGTACAAATAAATGTTTAAAATTAGATTAAAGAGCAGAAAAAATATGATTATTTATTTTTAGGGGGGAGATTAATAAGCATTTTTTATGTTTAGATGGATATTGGATATTTAGAAGTTTTTTATCGGGGTGACAACAATTATTCTATAATTTAAAATGAGAAAATGAGAATTTTAAGTATTTTGATGGAATAATAGACAATTTAGAATATTTCAATGAATATACCAACAATCCATTCTAAAAATTATAGAGCACTATAAAAGCCATAATTAATGCGGACCGTCTGATCAATATTAGAAGATCCATATTGTAGCTCGATTGTAGGGGTTTGCTAACGGGTTACCCGTGACCTGTTCCGGGTTACCCGTTAGGGGTAACGGGTAGGACGGGTAAAGGGGTAGGTCGGGTACGGGTAAAACCCGTAACGGGTAGACGGGTAATTTTCCCAAAACCTCTATCCGGTCCATTTATTACCTGTACCCGTTGCGGGTTGACGGGTACGGGTCCGGTCCGCCCGGTTTTTTTTTTTCTGTCTTTTTCTCTTTTTTTTTCTGTTTTTTTTCAAAAAAATTTAAAATTTTTTGAAATGAAATGGGTCAGGTACGGGTAACGGGTACGGGTATAACGGGTTTTTTTTCAAATTAGGTTGTTCGGTCCGTTTATTATCCGTACCCGTCTACCCGTTTGTACCCGGGCAACGGGTACAGGTAGCTTGGGTAATGGATACGGGCCGGACAAAACGGGTTGAACCCGTTAGGGGTTTAACAAACCACTACTCGATTGTAGAAGGGTAGTTTTATTTTGAATCTCTCAATTTTGATCGTACAAGTAAAATGCAATTTTGGTATGTTGATACTAAATAAGTCCACAGTAGGGGTTTGCTAACGGGTAACCCGTGACCCGTTCCGGGTTACCCGTTAGGGGTAATGGGTAGGACGGGTAAAGGGGTAGGTCGGGTACGGGTAAAACCCGTAACGGGTAGACGGGTAATTTTCCTAAAACCTCTATCCGGTCCGTTTATTACCCGTACCCGTTGCGGGTTGACGGGTACGGGTACCGCGGGTACGGATTCGGGTATCCGGGTACGGGTCCGGTCCGCCCGGTTTTTTTTTTTTTTTTTCTGTTTTTTTTCAAAAAATTCAAAAAATTCAAATTTTTTTGAAGTGAAACGGGTACGGGTACGGGTATGCGGGTAGATGGGTACGGGTAGGCGGGTAGATGGGTACGGGTAGGCGGGTACGGGTATGCGGGTAGATGGGTACGGGTAGGCGGGTACGGGTATAACGGGTTTTTTTTCAAATTAGGTTGTCCGGTCCGTTTATTACCCGTACCCGTCTACCCGTCTACCCGTTTGTACCCGGGCAACGGGTACGGGTAGCTCGGGTAACGGATACGGGCCGGGCAAAACGGGTTGAACCCGTTAGGGGCTTAGCAAACGTCTAGTCCACAGCAACGGCCCAACAAATCCCTCTTTAATTAATTATGTTATTTCTTCAGGTTTCGGAGCACCCACCTCTCCATTTAGTTCGTCCAGTGGTGTCTCCAGCTCTCCATGTAATACACCAGCATCTGGTGCTTTCAGTTATCCTCCAACCAAGCCACCGATGTTTGGCTCCTCAAGACCTACCTTACTTGGTGCTCCAAGTATACCAGCATCTCCTGCTTCCATATCTCCACTCTTTGGTGCACCTTGTACGGATGTTTCCAAGTCTCCATTATTTGGTGCGCCCAAATTACCAGCATCCAGTTCTCTATTATTTAGTGCACCTAATACGCCGGCACCTGGTGTTTCGAGCTCTCCATTATTTGGTGCACCTAATACTCAGGCACATGGTGCTTCTACCTCTCCAGTATTTGGTACACCTAATACACTGGCACCTGGTGCTTTTGACTCTCCATTGTTCGGTGAAAATAAGACACCGGTGTCCGACACTTCTAGCTCTCCACTGTTTGGTGCATCTAGTACACCTGCATTTGGTGCTTCCAGCTCTCAATTATTTGGTGCTTCAATCTCTCCCTTATTCGGTTCTTCTAATAAACCGACATTTGGTGCTTCACGCTCTCCATTATTCAATACATTTGGCACTCCATATGAAGTTTCGAATAAGTCAGCATTTGGTGCATCTAGTAACCCATTTGTGGTTCCCAATAAGCCAGCTTTCCCATCTTGCTCCCGTACATCTGGGGCCTTTAGTTACCCGGGATATGCGGCATCTGGGTCTTGCAGTAATCTGACTTACAATGCTTCTAACCCTCCATGTACTATATCCACACCATTTCCACTTCAACAATCCAATGGTCCTGCTTTCAACGCTTTTGGCTCTCCGTTTGGTGTATCCAGTACTCCGTCATCTGGTGCCTGTACCAGTACAACTGCTACAGGATTTGGTTCCTCTACTAAACCAGCAGTTAGCTTGTGTAACTCTCCATTTGGTGGTTTTGGCACACGTCCATTTGAAGGGGTAAGTGGTCCATGTTTTGGAGCGACAAGTTCTCCATTTCACGGATGTGGTCAACATTTATCTGGCGGGTTTACTTCATGGTCTCCATTTTGGAAGGATCCAGTACGACTGGCCTCATTTCCTTTAGCGTTAGCAAAATTGGGGTGTCAGATGGAAGGGAGTTCAACGGTTGCTTACAAGCCACTGTACAATTATGAAGATGAGAATAATCAGCACATTGTATACATGTCGATAAGTGCAGTGCTAGCAAAAAACAACATTAACATTAGCCATGATGAACTGAGATGGATTGAGTATTGTCGACTCAATGATAAAGGTGTGCAGTAATATGTTAATTGATCTTTTATGTTTTTTTCTTATTTTAAAAGTCTACCCGTAAATTTGCCAACAAATAGTTTCTTCATTATTTAGAGATATTTTGACAAGCTCAATACTTTCAAAATTACATGCACACCAACTACTATACATATTTAATATTTTTCATATATAGTTTTGTATTGGATAATATTATAATTGCTTGCTCTAAAACTGTAGGTGCTGCGTTGAACAAGTCAGCAGGTGTCTTTCAGACTAAGAGTACCAACGCCGAATCGGATATGATTTCCATCAAAATCGAAGTTCCTTCCCGAGTTGTATATGTCATTCGACAGCTGCTTCTATGTCTTCTAATCCTTTTTCTATTTTTTTGTATTTTCAGCAATTTCTACATGTGAAGAAAGAGAGACGACATTTTCATTTCAAATTATCTTGTGGAACTAAATTGTTGTGATTGATTATTAATGTTATGTATGTTATCGTGCATTCAATATATATACTTTTCCCAATATGAAGAATGTTTGGTAATTTAAATGTTGTACGAATTTGTATTCATTAAATATGCAGCTTGTTTAATGGCAAATAAAATATCCATAATTTTATTTTTTATATAAGTTTTTTTTATTAACTGTAGCATTGATTACCTTTGTTGTACCCAAAAAAAAATTATCATTAATACATCCACATTTCCAGGGGTTAGATATTAAGAAGAATAAAAAAAAAAAAGACTACATAAGTTGTTTGAATTCTGACCGAGTTATGCATCATTCATTAATCTAGTATCAGAATCAACAAGGCCAAGGCCCAGAAATCATGTTGGGCTCAAATTAGAGAGTTTGGAACTTCCTATTTATCTTCCCCTATTGCATTTGTTTTGTTTTTTTTTTTTGGAGAAAGAGCTCGTTACAGTGAGTTGGATTGCAAAACTGCAGCTTAATTAAAAAGGTAATTACGAGTTTCAATAGATCATGGATTCAACTCGTCGCTTAAAAAGATGGCCTTTAATTCATTGAAAAAATCACATCTGTGCTTGCCCCTTTGTACAATTAAAACCGTCTGTGCATTTGACAGTTTATTGAATTCATCTAGAGTTAGTGGTGTAAACGGATCAGTTATTATCTGATTTCGTTCGGATTTGAATCCATAAAATTACTTAAATTATTTGATATGTATTTGTATTTGAGATTATCTGTATTCGTATCCGTATTGATATCTGAAAAATTATAACGGATAAGGATACAATAAGATTTTTAACTATCTGTGACTATATGTATCCGACCGTTTATATCCCTAAACCACAATAAATGTACTCTATATTTTTAAATTGATTTATTAAATTGCATATACATACTAATAATTTATTAAACTTCATATACATATATATTTTGATGAATAATATAACATTATAATATCATTAGTGACTAATGTTTTATTTTGATAATATGATATATATTTTGTAACCAACAAATTTATTATGAAAAATATTAGATCTAACTTATGAATGAAAAAATTATATTTATGCGTTATTCTTTACTAGAATGTACATTAGTAATTTATTTTTAATTATTTGAATTATATTCATATCCATATTCGTATTCGTTCGATATCTGATCTGTATCTCTGTTCGTTTAATATCCAATCTGTATTTAGATCCGAAAAATTATAACAAATATGAATACGATTTGACCACTATCCCATCCATATCTGTCTGTTTACACTCCTACTTAAAACCTTCGTTATCTGAAAGTCTCAAATTGAAACCAGATCTCACATTTACAATAGATATTATGCATACACATGAAGGAACAAAAAAGAACACCCCCCCCCCCCCCCCCACACACACACAGAGGAGCGGATCCAATATAGCTGAGGGCAGTTGCTCCCCCTGGGTTTTAAAATCCAGTAGGAAAAAAGGCATGGTTTCATCATTGCTCCCCTCTGAAAAAAAGATATGGAGTGAGTCTATGGTACTAGTGTTTGGTAAAAACCCGTGTCGGGTATACCCGCTCGTACTCGTCGCCTGGGGTATCCGTGCCCAAGGTCAGATATTGGTCGGGTACTCGGGTATGCGGGTACGGGCAAAAACCGGACCGGACCCGTTATTTTGGACCAATACCCGACCATACTCTACCCGAGTTTATCCGTACCCGACTACCCGTACCCGTATACCCGAGTTACCATTCATCCATTTCAAAATTCAAAAATTCTGATTTTTTTTTCCCTCCAAACCAGCAAGAAAAAATAAAAAACAGCAAAAAAAAAAAAAAAAAACAGCAAAAAAAAAACCAACAAAAAAACAAAAAAAAAACAGCAAAAAAAAAAAATACCCTACTCGCCCTACCCGTACCCGTATCCGCCTTACCCGTCTAGGGTACACGGGTAAGGGTATAACTCGGGTAGGGTATGAATTTTGAAAATTATACCCGCCATACCCGTACCCGAATACCCTTATACCCGAGTATACCCGTACCTGAGTTATACCTGTACCCGAGACGGGTATACCCGGGGTACCCGTACCCACCCGAGTATAAATACTCTATATGGTACTATGCATATCATGGGTTGTTACCGTGCTACGGCTCTATATTCGAGTTTTTAAATTTTGACGGTCGATCCGAACCGTTCATCTTGTTCTCCATATTAATATGTGTTTGGAGATAAAATTTTATATTTTTTGAAATTTTTTTACTATTTTTTTAGATATTTAGAAAATCACTTGATCTGAAAATTTCGGACCATCCAAAAACAGTGATTTTCAATAAATCTAAAAAAATAGTAAAAAAATTTCAAAAAATATAAAATTTGATCTCCAAACACATATTAATATGGAGAACAAGATGAACGGTTTGGATCGACCGTTAGAATTTCAAAACTGGAATATAGATCCATAGCACGGTGCCAAATCGTAATATGTAGTACCATAGACTCACTCAAAGATAAGCCAGTGAGTCCAGTTTTAATTCTGCAAGGCCGGGCCGGTTTCTGTTATTTGAAAAAGTTAACGGGCTTATCACTCCGCTGTTATTAAAAAAATATATATTTGACTGACGCCAAAACTATTGCGCTCTCTGCCCCCGCTAATCGGATGCTTTCTAATTCAAATGCAAAAAAGTCGAAGAAATTGAGAAATTTGTTCACTGACTTCGCTGCCTCTAAGAAATTCTCAAATTATTCGTCGCTCCTCTCTCTCTCTCTCTCTGACTCGAAGTCAATCTCTCTCTTCACTTCTCTCTATTAGCGAGTTGGATGCCATACTGATATTATATTGCTTCGAGGTTAGTACTTATCCAGAAAATTATTTCAGTGGGATTGGTAAACAAAGAAGAATTTACAGAGATTAATGAATAGACTAAAAAAATGTGAGGGGCGTAATTGAAAAAAAAAAACAGTTGCATACAATAGTTGAGATTTCAACAAACATCAAACTTTTTTCATGATTGATTATTTTTTGTACACACAAAATATTTTGTAAACATCTGAAAATTATAAAATTTATTATTTACAAAAATTAACAACAACGTAATTACGTAACCTTTTTTATTTAAAAAAAAAATGATAATGTAACATGTAATGGAATGTTGTGAATTATGTACAATCAGCATTTCCGATGAGACTACTGCGAGGCACTACTGATTAATTTAATTTTAAATTGAACACCGCATAATAGGCTGCCTAATTAAGTCGAAGTACAAATTGTCATCGCTACAGGTGTCATTGGATGCCTCATGCCATGCCTGAATTGAATCCACATGCAGCGGTTACCTTGGGAAGTGAAAGATCCAAACCCGCCAACTATTGCCCTACACGATTACGGATTACCACATGGAATGGAATATCCTTCATTTATCTCTTCGTGGATTACACTACCGTATGCATGATCCGCATTTTTGCTTAAAAAAAAAAATAATATCTTTATACATTTTTCTTCTAAATTTCATAATATTATATTACCTCTCTAAATTTTAAAAACTCACAAATTTATAAATTTATATATGTAATTCATTATCTTTTATATTAAAACTCATTTTAAATTATAAAGTTTCGATTTTATTCTTTATTAAAAAGTAAAAATATGTAGTATATTTTAAAAAAATGTGTTCATTCTTCAAATTGGTCAATATTTCGAGAATAAATCGTTCATTTCTCTTGTACACAATGACAGTTTAACATATGTTGTGCATACTGACTAATTAGAGGACTGTACATTTACCTTAAACTTGCTTACATACTTTTATTTATTTTAAATGATAAGATGGATACTTTATAAATATAAAGTGAGTTTGATAAAAAAAAAAAGGACAATATATTGGACAAATTTGTATTTTCTATTTGGAGGGGGTAAATATAATATTATAAATTTTGTATGAAAAAATGCGTGATTTCGAGATCTTTCAGGGACGTACATAAAAATTATGCAAAAATACAAATGGATGATGCCGATCGGTGTCGGTGTTGAGAGAAACGGAACAAAACAAACAAAACAATACAGTAAGTTCTCAAACCATCCCTTGGATCTAGCTGATGCCTATCATTGCACGATTACAATATTGTTGAGCTCAAACATCATTTACCTCATGCAAAATTTACTCGGGATCGGCAAGCTAACAGAAAAAATTTTAATCAGAAAAAAGAAAAGCTAACAGACAAAAAATAATGTTCACAATTTCGGTGCCTATCGTATACAATTTTTTTTTTTTACTGTAACAATTAATATTTAAAACGATAAATGAAACATATGTACTATCAGAATTGATTATCTAACTACCTAAAATATAGTTATTTTAAAAAAATATATAAAAAATTAATTATTTGAACTTTGTAAATAAAGATATTAATCAATTTGTGTTGTACATACATATTACCATAATCTCACTCTTCCTATATTATTAAAATATAAGAAGGGATCCACTTACATCAGTTTTGGTGACACTCGATTACACCTTACATTTTCAAAGTTTTTAAAATTCAAACAATTGATTCAAATCTTTGAACATGACAGATATATTAAAATATGCTTGCATATCAAATTTTATATATTTTTTGAATTTTTACTATTTATTAAGTATTTAATAAAATTATTGTTTTCACACCATTAAATTTTTGTACCCATCTTAATAAATAGTAAAATAATTAAAAATAAAATAAAATTTGATCTACAAGCACATTTTAATATATCTATGATATTAAACGATTTGAGTTGACTGTTTAGATTTTGAAAATATAGAATATAATCTGATGCCACCAAAAAACGGTATAAGTGAATTCCTCAGATTATAGTAGTGACAAAGACCTCGCCTCCCATTTAAACCATTGGTTTGTGATAAATAGCTTTTTAAATTTCTATTTTTTTTTTTGGTAATAACCTTGTCACACTTTTTAATCCAAAATAACTAATCCTGATAACGTTCATCTCCCACAAAATTGTAAAATTTTGACGAGAAATGACCAAATTATCCTTGAATGTTTATAGTGTGAGTATTTCAAATTAATATTTATTCAAGTAAAAGTGAACATTTGAATTTCATGATCTTTAACTCGAAACCATTCAAAAGTAGTGATTTTCTAACTATCTAAATATTCTAAATAAATTAAAAAAAAAATCTAATCTACAAGCACATTTCGTATTTCATACGAAGATTATGTTAAATAGTTTAGATCAGTTGTTTAAATTTTGAAAACACATATAATAATTTAAAGTACAGACTAATCTACAATACGCATGGTACCATAAGGAGTAGAGCAAGATTTTCAAACTATGAGATCAAATGTGAATGAGGATAAATTATAAAAATAAAAATTCATGCTGCAAATGAGTGTTAATTTTATTATAAAATATAAAAAAATAATATATAAATACAGATGTTTAAAAAAAATATATAGGTCAATACCATTCCCTTTGACTTTGAGTAGCTCTGCCCTGTTACTATAGTCTACTCATATATTATATTTTGATCTTTCATGTGCCATTCATTAGTCTCGGCTCATTCTCCAATGGTTCATACCACATGGATTGCAATGCTAAGTTTACTTGTGTTAATTTAAGTACATATAATTACACTTTAAGTGTCATTACTGAAACCACTTAGTTAATTCAACGACTTTGTAAATACTTTGTTTAGTGGAATATTTCTACTAATCATAAAAGAAAATGTATGGTTACACTTAAACGCACGCAATATTGGCACTGTACTTAATTAATTAGTATTTTTATAATTATATAAACTATCATATGATTTTAGCTAACTTCGTATGGAATGGAAATAGCGTAATAGTATTGTTTTAACTGATCTAGTTATGCAAATAAAAATGATGAACTATGACACCCCAATTAATGAAAAATGAAAAACAATCTAGGGCTATGACATCTATAGAAGTTATGGTCATACTTGAATTTTAACAAATAGATGATTTAAATGACATATATTGAGCGGCTAATTTAACTAGCTTTTATTCTCAGCACACTTAATAAGGTTAAACTATGAAAAATTAAATAATACTAGTATCATATCCATGCGTTGCAACAGGACATATTGTAAGAAAAAAAATATATCAATGAAAATAATAATTATCTAAAAATCAAGACAATTTGATAATGTGATAGAAAATTTATATGATTTTGTATTTTTAATTAACTTTAATTATAATCTTTGATAACAATTTGATGATGTGATGATTCTTTATTTTTAAGTACTAATTATATCAAATAATAGCTCGATTCGAATCTAATATCAAATATTGTACAATAATTCAATATCGACATATAATATGATATCAAAAAACATAAATAAAAAACATTATCATGTATATGTATAAGATACACACATTATAAGAGAAATATATATATGTCTTCCTGATTATATAACAAGGTCTCAATTTCCTTGCAATCAGATAAACTACTTTCCACAATCCGTTTTTTTTTCTTTTTTAAATAAACAAAATAAATATCTCTCAAAAGAAAATATTTCCTAGCCGACCTTGTGAAATATCTTCACTCAAATTAATTTGTAATAGAATTATTTGAAAATTTGAGGCTGTTTGGGACGGCAATTGTGAATTGTGGAGATCATGGCCTCGTTGGAAACAGTAGGTCAATTATTTGAAAAACAAGTGAAAAAGGATGCGAGAATGTCGGTGGAAGAAAGAGACGATCTGATCTTTCAATCATGTCAGATCTACTCTGCTCATTCCTACTTTTACTAAAGATTGCATATTTGCATGTGCGATCGGGCACAAAGCATCGCTTATTTCTCTGTACATTATCATTATTTGATGATTCTGCAAGTATCGAATTCGTATCCTCTGCGTTAACTCAAAAAAAGAATTTTTGAATTAATGCATCTGAACTGTTCAATTCTCTTTAGAATTCGTACGAACTAGATCTACATTAATATTAAAAAACTTTGAAATTATAAGCTACGATTGAATTGACTCTATTTAAAATTGAATGACCGAGATGCGTTAACTCAAAAGATGCTCTTTTGAGTTAATGTAGACGATGCGGACTCGTAAGGATCGGCCTATATTTCTCTTTTATTTGTTTTCTTTTTGAAATTTGTATACTAATTCACAAATTTGGTCGATTTCACAAATTTTAGTTTGGTCGATCTCACTCTAATCAGCCATGACCCACGAAGAAAAGGTCGCAATCGGCAATCAATGAATTTCAGTTACGGGTTCCTATTTCACAACAGTTTTTCTCATTTAAGACAAAATTAGTTTGGTAGGAGGTGTACTTCGTCAATACATGCGACTTCATCATGCGGTGATTTGCGTGCCAGTGACACCCCATCTGTTCGTAGCAAGCTTGCACGGTTTCATACTCGGCAATTAATTTGACTGATTAGCACTGTACCCACTTGTTGATTAGTTGGTAGGACTTAGAAAGGTTGGAAATAGTCCATTTCATACAAGTTCCCATAACATCCTCCTAAGTCAGCAATTTTCTTTCTAACTTCAACCATGTAGACGGGTCCGGATTCATAAAGTAACTCAAATTTTCAATTTGGATCCGAAATGTTCCAATCAGAATTTAGATCAATACAGACACACTGTCCAGATTGAAATTCATAACTTTAGAAGATTTGATGAACTGTGTAGAGGGGGAAGAATTTTTCAGTAAAAGTTAATTATACAAATCTATAAATTTTATATGACAATTTTGATTTTAATTTAATTCTTTTAGAAATATGGAGGTTACAGTGATCAATCTTTGTAAAAAAAAAATGAAAGTCTATTTTAGTTTTAAAAAAAAATATGTGTATTAAATAACAAAGAAAAATATCAGTCAAATTAGCTTAGCGATAAAAGAAATTCAGATCTAACCTATATTTGGTTAAAATGGGCCAGTTTGGATTAAAAAAGGTAGGTTTATGTAAAATATAATATTCTTGAAACAACAATTCACAAATTAATCAATTAAATTATAGAAAATGTGAAAATTCACTTATATTTATACTTGGAGTTGAAATCTTCTATTAATTAGTTAAAAACTGAAAGAAAACACAAAGACATGTTTGCTCCCTGCATCATCTTCATCTGCATGCAACCCAGTAACCTTATTTCAGAATTGAATTCTCTTTAATCAAGATCTAGATTTCCTGTAGCAATACACGTAGCCTCAAACCAGCAACGAGTCACTTAATCCATTGGCAAATGGCAGTCTATTTTATATAAAAAGAACACAAGTTGAGGCACTGGTTCTTCTTCAATAAATCATCCCCATATAATAAGTGTATCTTCATAAGATCTCCATTTGTCAAACGCTCAGCTTAAACAAAACAAATCCAGACCATTTTTTACTGTCCCATAAAAAAAAGGAAACTGAAAAATATATGGACCCCACATGTCATCCAGATAATAAAATCCCCCAGACTCGGTCAAACACAGTAAACAAATATCATAAATAAACAAAAAATAATCCCTTCTCCGACTTGGTCGCACGTTGCTCCACATGCCTCCCCCTTTCCTCTCGCATCCCATATTCCCATTCCCTCCTCTCCTCTCTCCTCTCATCTCTCTATTTAAAACCCCTTCCTCCTCTCCTTCTCTCTCACCTTTCCTCATTTCACCTCATTTCAATTCTCAGAAAAAGTCAGACCAGAAGAATCTCGAACAATGTCAATCCCAATCACTCCGGCGCTGAAGGATGAGCTTGACATTGTGATTCCAACGATCAGGAACCTAGATTTCCTGGAGATGTGGAGGCCATTCTTCCAGCACTACCACCTGATCATAGTGCAAGATGGTGACCCCACCAAGACCATCAAGGTTCCTGAGGGGTTCGACTACGAGCTCTACAACAGGAACGACATCAACCGCATCCTCGGCCCCAAGGCCTCTTGCATCTCCTTCAAGGACTCCGCTTGCCGCTGCTTTGGCTACATGGTGTCCAAGAAGAAGTACATCTACACCATTGATGACGACTGCTTTGTAAGTACTTTGGCTTTCTGATCGGTGTTTTTATTCAATTCTCTTTTATTTTAGTTTTAGAGGGATATATAAGTTGTTTTTGAAAATGTTCTCGTTTTTCGTTTCATTAAAGTTGAGGATGGCTTGGATCTGGTTATGAGGGGTCCAGATCTGAGTTTTTGGAGTAGGTTTGACCTTTTCTCCTTCCTTTTTTTCGCGTAAACATTCTAGGATACTACAAATATTTTAAAAATCAATCCATTGACCACGACTTAATCGTTTTGAAATGGTGTCGACTTGAATAGATCTGGATGTTGATCCAATTTGCTAGATTGGAACAGGACGTGATCTATACGGTCTAATTCTGATCAGACGATCCAATTAGGTTCTGTCCAATTATTCTGCCCCTGAAATTCGGGCAGGTTGGGCTGTTTGATTTTTGTTGAGGTCAACTGTCAACTGCAATCTGGACATAAGATTGTAGTTAGACAAGATAGATTAGACAAATTTAATCAAAATTAATCTCAATTCAATAAATCTAATATATAAAAATTATCTTAGAAATGTCATTTTATCCTCCAGTAAAAAGTAAGCCTACTCACTGCACACGATGCTTTCTAAACAAATCTACAAACCATTGTACGCCATCATATTTGTCAAAGGATCACCATGATTTTTAACTGTTTGATTAACAAATCTAAAGCCAACAAAAAAAAAAAGAAGCTAAGCACTGATGCTTTGAAACTGTCTGCGAATAAAGGTTGCAAAGGACCCAACGGGGAAGGACATCAATGCGCTCGAGCAGCACATCAAGAACCTACTATGCCCATCCACCCCCAACTTCTTCAACACACTCTACGATCCATACCGTGAAGGTGCCGACTTTGTGCGTGGCTATCCATTCAGCATGCGTGAGGGTATCAAGACTGCAGTTTCTCACGGCCTATGGCTCAACATCCCTGACTACGATGCCCCCACTCAGATGGTCAAGCCCCTTGAGAGAAACAGCAGGTACATTTGTG
Source organism: Carex pumila (assembly GCA_033356055.1). NCBI lineage: Eukaryota > Viridiplantae > Streptophyta > Magnoliopsida > Poales > Cyperaceae > Carex > Carex pumila. Next base: position 79,172 of record JARJHM010000281.1, on the reverse strand, counting down.
TTTGTTTAATTCAGACTTGTAAGTTCAGTAGTTCTGGTGAGAAAATTGGAGATGGGGTTCACATTATTGAAGATTGTTTGTTACTTTCTTGTTAGATATGTGGATGCTGTTATGACAATCCCCAAGGGAACCCTTTTCCCCATGTGTGGCATGAATCTCGCATTCGACCGTGAACTCATTGGCCCAGCAATGTACTTCGGGCTCATGGGTGATGGCCAGCCGATCGGGCGTTACGACGACATGTGGGCCGGATGGTGTGTCAAGGTACAGTTGTTTTTTCATAGGTTCTTTACAAATTGTGGGTCAGATCTTGCATGATGCAGTAAACAAAATATCTTCACTTGAAAAATAAGGGAGAGGAAAGCATAGGTGGAACCATACTTTCTCAGCAACAGGATTGGATTAATAATTAAAAAAATGAAACTTGCTATTTGTCAATTTTTATTGGATTATATTAAATTAGTATAAGAGAGTAATAAGAGTAGAAACATAAAAGACTGACAAGAGATAGACCCTTTAAAATAAGCATTGATTAGGCACAAACAAATGACTCTGGTTTCTCATATTTCTCTATATTCTATCACAATTTCAGGTCATTTGCGACCACTTGGGTCTTGGAGTAAAGACTGGTTTGCCTTACATCTGGCACAGCAAGGCAAGCAACCCATTTGTGAACTTGAGAAAGGAATACAAGGGCATTTTCTGGCAGGAGGAGATCATTCCTTTCTTCCAAGCAGTGGTCCTCCCCAAGGATTGCACAACTGTTCAGAAGTGCTACCTTTATCTGTCAGAACAGGTTAAGGAGAAGCTCGGTCCCATCGACCCATACTTCACCAAGCTTGCTGATGCCATGGTCACATGGATTGAGGCATGGGACCAGATCAACTCAACTGGTACCAGTGCTAAATTGCCCAATGGTACTGGAAATGGCAAAGCCTAAGTAGAGCGAACAGCAAGCTTATTATAAGCATTGTTGAAGTGAGACTTGAGGTGTCCCTTTGTTCTAGTTCTAGGCTTCTAGCTTGGAAGATATTCTTTACTATGCTATATCATTCTTTGTGGTTACTATCCCTTTGTTATACTTGTGTTAGACAATATTACATTTTTTTTTTTTAATTTCAATTTTGGTTATTTCGAAGCTGATGATGTTATGTGGTTAAATTGATAGCTTTGTAATTTTCTTCGGAATTTAAGAAAATGATATTGCACTTATTTAAATTACTGATTGCATGTCGTGTTTGTTTTGATAGGTAGATTAAAATCACATCACTTTAGTTATGACATGTGATTTTGCATGAGCTGTCCATGTCTTGGATATAATTGCAAGTTTACGGACACCAGAGGAAAATAAGTCGACTCGTTTTGGTAATATTATGCAGTAAAGCTATTTGGTATCATTATTATTCCTCGAATTAGTAGACGAAGCGCGTGCAGCTTATTTCATTTTTAAGAAAATGAACGAATTAAAAATAACTTAAGGGAGAATTTAGAATAAAAAGAAGAGAACGGTGGGATTAGCAGTTATATAATCCAATATGTGGCTAAATGCTTATCTAGTCCCAAGATAATCTCACTGGAAAAAAAAATTCCCACAAAAACTGTTACTTTCTTCAACAAGCAATTGCCTCCAAAGATTATTAACTAGTCCTAGTTCTTCATTTTTTTATGTTCAATAATTGGTGTACCCTGAATCCCTGATACCATGTTAAATTCCCAGACCAATCTTGAATCAAACATTTTGTCTCTATCTAGCGTGCAGCATGAATTATTGCTATTAATTTCTTGCACATTCAGCAGTTGTTAAAACGAGGAATTTAGTTGGTAAGGCACTTAATACCATGTAGACAATTAGACATTACCCGATTAGCGATTAGTATCTTACAGATCATGCAACTTTAGAAAGTATAAGGACCGAAAAGTAACAGTGGAAGGATATTAGTTTTATATTCCGATGGCAATGTGCAACAAGCATCTAAACAGATAGACGTGTATCCTCTTGAAGAAAAGGGTTGCACTTGACAGAAAGCAAAAGTACCTATCTACATGTACAAAAACCTCATGGAATCAGTATCTCCTTTATATCAGGCTTTAGTTCTGGTGCTTCTGAACTTTACGGCATGTAAACTAGGACTTGGTTTCTATCATCTGCCACCGCCACATGCCCCGATTGGTGATCAACAGCTATACATGACACACTTCCACCTGATTCCAATAAACTTGCAATTAAGCACAATTTACAGCATATGCTGCTTTGTTAAAAAAAATAATAATAAAAACCACTTGCATTTGGGATCCGCAAAAGATCCTAACAATATAAATAAAGAGAACTCTAATTTTTATGAAGCCAAACAAAAGGAGAAATATCTCACAATACTGACAAAATAATGTGAACTATAATTATTTGGAAGTTTATTGGAAAAATAAGAAGCATGATTGCACCTGACCCAAACCCTTAAAAAGATGCCAAAATATACAAAAGAATGTGGGAAAGATCTGCATGCAACTTACTTTCAAAACAGCAGATAGAAGCAACCTTTCTTCCAGAAACTAGTTCCCATTTGTAGAGTAAACCATCAAGGGTTCCTGCAAAGCCGTAATTAGTCGAGGCATCAACCACACTAATCCTGAAAAAGAATGGAGACAAACTCAGATTCTAACATGCCTTTAAGCTGCTAAAAGGTTGACAAATACAAACCCAGATCAAGAGCCAGACTGAACACAATGACAAAATGAACTTGACAAACCTGGCCCAAAACCCCATCAGAATTAACCTAAAATATTCAAAACTTGATCTGATTCAACCTGAACTGAAACAACCCAAGACCAAAAGTCGGCCTACTTATACACTTAATAATTTCCGAAGCAAATGACCTGAGCCTCAAATGATATTCAAAATGTGATTACTATCAACCTAAAGACATATACCTTTGGTCCCAAACAGGGCCCAGGAATAGGGAGTTTCTGGCTAAAAGAGCCAGTCTCCATCTTCTATTTGGTTCCATCGCCTTCAGATCCTTTTGGAACTCTGAGAATGTAGCAGAAGAAACCAGTAGCCACACGGCTGCATCACCATCTCCAGGTTGCATCCAGTTACATTTGTTTGTAACAATATCCTTCGAGTGTCCTTGTAAACAATTGCTGCTAGAGACTTCACTCTTGTGTGTGTTGAAGCAGGTAAAGGGAAGAATCTCTGAGATTATGTTATTTGGTTCTGTGAACTTTGAGATAAGTGCTCGCCTTGTAATGTCCCTGGAAGTTATTTTATTTATCTATAAATTTAGCTTTTGATTAATATTTGTTTGTTTATCTTGGATGCCTAATTGCCATATTGAGTACAAGTAAAGGCCCAAACAGCATAAAGGTACCAGAAAAGTCTAATCGGAAGGTTTATGCCATATCTAAAGTAGAATCAAGAACATAACGTACCATAAGCAAAAAGAACCAAACCCATTGTGGCCAAGAACAAGAGAATCAGATCTGGGTATTTCTCTCAGTTCCAATATTGAGGGGGCCATGTTGTCAGAGCCAGGTAATGTAAATTCATCTGATACTGCACTGTCAACATAACAAAAAATATAAACTATATATCAATAAAGTGCACATGATAAATAAAAGAGAATATGCCATAAAAAGTTGCAATGACAGTTTCCTTTGACCAAAAAGGATATGTTTTTGCAAAAAAGGTCGTTTCTTTCTTTGTTTGGATTGGTTTGGCAATGCTGCCATGAATCTTGTTATTTTTATTACTTTTTTTTATATAAAAAAAGATAGAAAGAGAGATGACCATGGAAACTAGGTAAAATATAAATGTTAATAATAATTTACCTCCATTTAGGGTTTACAGCCCACACATGCAATCTCACACTCTCTTCAAATGCAATTACATAATTTGGTTTGCAGACCAAAATGCAGACGGCTCTCTCCTGAGATATTAGCTTGGTGACTGGTGAAACAAACCCAAAATTGACCCGTACAATTCTCAAGCAATTCTCGTCCTCTTGTTCCAGCTTACAAATCAAGCACGAACAATTGATGCTCATATTACTGCCAGTATTGACATTTCATAAGATTCATGCTGCATAATATACTTTGTTCACATATGCACCCCAGCTAAATCCTGAATTCGCATAGGTTACCCATCAACTTTACACGTCTAGGGTTCTAAAATAAAACTAATATAAAATTATAGATGATATAATAAAGTATAAACAAGCAAAAGAGCTTGTCTGAGTTTGTCTAACCATCATCTGTGTTCTAGAGAGGTAGCAATTACAGGAGAAAGCAAACACTAGGAGGGGCACCTGAGCAAATTAAGGCTTTTACTAAGATGCACCAGGAAAAACCCAAAAAAAAAAGTGTAAAGAAATTCACCTGCAAAAAGGGACCTTGATACTTGGAAGAAGTACAAGCAACTGTCCCTCTGTAATATATTGCAATCCAACTCTTCCAAGTGGTAACTGTTAAAAGAAAGAAAGGAAATTAACAAAGATGGCTATACATTTTCCGAGCTAGTAACTAATAGGCACCTAAGTATACCCAACTTTCTATTTTGCTTGCAGGTAAAACACCCAATAATTTTCACATTTGAACTAACAACAAACTATTTATGCGATATTTTTAAGGAAAGAAAGCCAATTAGTCTTTTCACTAATGCAGTTGAAAGGTAAATTGCGCTAAATGTCAACGAATCTACCTCCATGTAATATAGCATTTCTTCCTTAAATCTAAAATTAACAGTAGATTTACATGCTATGGGTTTTCTGCTTATATACATTGGTTAGAGAGTAGGCACAGCCACCACAAAAAGCCGCCATACTTATTATTTTATTAGCTTTTACTTGAAAAGGTAAGGTGTTCATTTGGAAGTTTGAGTAATGTTGGATTTTAATTGCAAATATGGTAGAATGCCATTTAGAACCCAGAACTATAATTTGATTTAAACTTTAGGTAAAAATTTCAGAATACTTTGCCTAAGTTCCATAAAAATTCTGGTAAAGTAGCAATATAATTGAAAGAAGAGGGGGTCACTTGACAATTCCTTATTTTGACAATCTTGGCAATCTTCATAAATAAAGTTTAAATTTAAAATTCAACAGTATAAACATGATCTATATTATCCATATATCATGTCTGTAAAATATGTTGAGATTTGATGTATGTTTCACCATGCATCAACTGACTTTAAATTTCAACAGTTCGAATTTGATGTTCCTTGATGCATCAACAAAAAATATTTAAATTGTATGATATTGAATTATTGGACAACTATATGTCCAATAACATGCCTATAGATTTACTTTCCAATTTTCAATTTTTTTTTGAATTTATTTGGAAATCCATTGTCAAGATTGTCAAAACAACCATTGTCAAGTGATCCCTCCTCTTGAAAGAAAGCTTACATTGCCTTTAAAAGAAGGTTCCTCTGATGAAAGAAAAAGCATTGAAGTGTAACCAACAAATAAAGGATGAGCCTCTGAAGTCACATTGGTTACATAAAGAGACCTCTCATAACTCTTTGAAGCACCACATAACACACACATCTCTAAACTGTCACCCTTCGAGCATAAAGTAACAGATAGAACTGGTTGTGGGTGCAGATACGGTCCAAACAGGATATCAAGCTTATTTTCCAGTGGCAAACCTGCAATTTTGGTCTCCGAGAGAGCCGTGATTTCAAAATCTCGACAAGTTATGCTCTCTGATAAGGGCACTTCAAGTCGACTGCTGTTCTGCACTCTTTCACTTTCAATCTTAACAAATTCCTCTTCCAAGCAGGCCAAAATTGAATCACTTAATAAAATTCCAGCTCTATTGAGGTCATTTTGTGATTTATCTACTTCTTTCTTGATAGAAGTTGGTTTGGAAGCATCGTAGGTTAAATGACCAGCTTCCTTAGCAGAGTTATTTTCATCAAAGCTATCTGGGATTACATATTTGGCCTCCTCGGAAGTATTGAGAGATTCACGTTTGCAATCATTAAGGGGTGGGTCTGTATTCTCCATTACATCAAGTAAGTTGTAGACCACAATCTTGGCATCTGATTTATAGTTTAGTTTATCATCTTCTTTCATGGTAGCAGATTGTTTGGAAGTGTCCTTTGTTTTATGGTCAGTTATTTTAACAGGGTTATAATCGCCATAAGTATCTGGGATTACATCTTTTATGTCCTCTGCAGGGTCGAGAGGTCCCAGTTTGCACTCATTAAGAGACAACTTCGTATTCTGCATAACATCAAGTAAGGTGGGACCCATAGTCTTGGTAACTGGCTTGTGATTGAGATCTCCGGCTTCGAGTTGACCTGATAAGAAAGAAAGCACCATTAAATTACTTGTCACTGCACTATCGATGATTTGTATTGGCACAAAACAGGTATTTTTGCAGATGCTAGACATAAATTGTTAGGTGGGATTGTGGACAAAGAAACAAAAGACCTGCTATTTATCACTAATAGCATAAGACAATGATTACTACTTACACTTGCTGACAGAATCTAAGAATATGATGACTTCTTAGTAGCCTTTGACCAGTCTTACATTCAAGTAGCTCAACCTATTTAACATTATGAACTTCAGTAAATATAAAATTTCCTCTAAACAATTCAAGTTCAGTATATATGCTTTCACCAGTCTTACATTAAAGTAGTTCAACCTATTTATGTATGACCTTCCTAAAAAGCTAACCCTAGGAGTAACCAAAAAAAGAAATCATGGTTTGTTAGAGATAATTCTATTATATCATTCTTTGTCACTAAAAAGGGGGCTTTTCCACATGTACCAAAAATCATGGATATTTCTCAAAATAATGATAACTGCGAGCATTTTCAAAACAACCTCCTTCAAATTACCTCCATCCTTTTCTTTTGTTGCTAGATCACTTCCGATCCTTTCTTTGTTTCCTCGGATTTTCTTTCTCGAGCTTTTCCTACAATATGTTTTCTTGAGAAGGGGGATGGCTTGTGGGAGAAGAAAGGCCATCATTGACCTTGTTAGATCCTGTTGCTCAGAATCATGGTCGGTCTTTTGAGAGCTCAGATTTGACGAACCAGATGACAGCCTGGCATCTGACATGGAATCTCTGAGCTCTTCTTTCAGGATTGCGTCCTGTGGAGTGCAATCCACAGGGGAAGAGATTGCTTCTGGCAAAGGTTGTGCAGGTTTCCAGGCACAATAGTCATCTGTGTCAGCAAAGCTGTCTTCCACAAAGTCTCTCTCAGGGTTATCGTTCCTGATTCTGACGCTCCCCTTTTGAGAAACAAAAAACAACGCATTATTATTTAAATCCAACTGGAAATCAAAGATAAAAAAAAAAAAAATCCATCTGTACATTATTGGAGTTCAGCACCATCACACGTGGCAAATGGCAGTATGATCTAATATCCTACCTTTAAAATAATACAAAACTTTATAGATAATCTAAGTTTTTGCGCAAGAGTTTATTTTAAAGAGGAGGAATTTTAAGTACCTCCATGTTTTCTGCATAGGATGGCATAATATCTACAACTGTCTGGTTGTGATTTTCCAGAGTAATTACATGTTTCTCCATTATGGCATCATCATCTCCATTCATGGTCTCTGTTTCTTCTTCATTTCTTTTTTCTGAATAGTTTTTCAACGAAACAATCAGTAAAACTTGAAGCCAATAGGAAAAGCTGCAGGATATCCATTTATTTGAGGGTCATTTCAATGTGGGATGCTGCAATAAGATCATAAAAAAAAAAGTACGCATGCATGAAAAACAACCCCAAAACACTAACTTCATCCTTTGTCTTCAAAGGATAATCCAAAGTACCCTCTTTCCTCAATTGAGAGTCATGAGGCTCTTTTCTAAAAATGATGGTGCATATGAAGCCACTTTTTACATTTACTGTGTCTATTAAAGGTATTTACCCATCTAGGACATTACTCCTTTTCCAGGGGATGCATTACATTCCAGTGCTTTCTAGGACTGGGGGGTGAAGTTATATTTGTTATAAATGGCACCTTTTTGTGAGCCACTGAGCAGGTCTGGCCTCTCCTTATCTTTTGAGGTACAACCTTCTTTATATATCCTCTTAGCTAATCTCTCCTCAGGTTTGCATTTCATGCTTCTTTTGCCATTACTTTTCGATTTCCTCAAGTAGACAAGCCTTATTGAATCTGAATTCTTATTTTGATTTTGTACATTTTCACGAGCTTGTACAGTTTGCCTGGATTCATTTGGAGAGGTTGAATTTGCATTGACTAATTCACGGAGTAATCTCTGCACTACTTTGTTTTTGAACCCAAAGAGCTGTATGACAAAGCATCAAAAGAGAAATGCTTCACTTATAATTGGACTTCGGATACTAGTGTCAGTCTACTTGCAATCACCATGTATTAATTTAACATGACTTTTTACACAGGACTTTAATTCTTTGGCTTTTGATAAGCCTTAAAATAACTCTCAGTTGTGCAACTAAACACGGACAAGCCAGAAACATAATTGGCATAAGGTGAGTTGAACCAGTAACTAAAGCAACATGGTTATACATTGGTTGGAACATGTCATATAAGCACCATAACAGAACAAGGCTCAAGTAAAATAATGTACAAATAATAATCATACAAGACAAATTAAGTATTTGTGTGCTTACCTCAGAACCATCAATATTAGAAGAAAGCCTTCTCCCATTCCAATTTATAGCTTTAGGAGAGGTTTTCTTCTGAAAGATCTTCCAAGCTAGATCTGGTGTCAACCCACTACACGATTCCCCATCTGTCAGCTGAACCTGTTATGAGTTAAATCTCATTTTGAAATTTTCTCAATCAGATAAAGACCCAAAGCAAAAAATTGACATCCAACTGGGAGTTTATACATTGGAATTGGGTGTTTGAGACTCAATTTGGAATCAGATAGTCAAATCTACATGGCTAGATGAGAGGAGATCAAAAAAGAAAGAAAAAACAGAAACAGGTTCAATTTGCAATTATGACATGGTATATTTGGATGAGAAATGAGGTTAGTGTAGTTAGAGCACTAATTCAACTATTCCGAATAGCACCTAATCTAACTTTTGGTTCAAATGAACAGCTACTCATCCATGCAAATGCGGAACAGTGTTTGGAATAATTCACTAACCTGGATACCGTTATTTCAGCTCTCATATAACCTCAATTTTTTAATTGGTTTATTTGGATTTAAGTAGAGAAATTATCCTATTTTTACACTAAAGCCATCATCAAAGTTTTACCATTGTTTTTATTTAACAATAAAGGAATGAGAGTCATGACCATGATCTTGATTGGATTTTACAAAATTGGGACATAGGTTCAGCATAGTACCAATGGAAAATAAGAACTAGGAAAATTGTATCCAAAAGTTAATTGAGCTCTTCCATTTCCGCAATTTAAGCAACTGTGCAAAATAAATCTGGAAATAAAGTGACGAAGTATACTAAAATTGGAAATATAGATAGGATCGAACCAAAAATAAAGGACCTTTCAGTCCTTCTCTGATCTCCATTTGGCATCTGGTCCCAGCGTGGTTCCGTACGGCAAGATAACCCACTGGATACGGGTACCGATCCTTAGCCTACAACAGAAACCAAACTCCAGTAAGCTCGTGAAGAAGAATAACAATAAGAGGTACCAAATTGCACTTAAATTAGTGAAGATGTAATATTGATACAGAGAAATGAAGAGGAGAGAGAGAGGAAAAGGCGAACCCGCGATGAGCTCCAGTACTTCTTCTCCCAGTGACCACGGTAGAGCGCTCCAATGGAGACGATCTCCAGGTCATCCTGCGCCTCCGCCAGTGGACTGAGCTTTTCCATTAGCGGCGATGGAGAAATCGTATCGAAAAACCTAGTGTCGGTGTGAGAGATTGTGCTATGCGGATCGGCAGTTTGGCGCCACTTTTATTTTTTATTTTTCGTTTCTTCCACCCTTGAGCGGCAAATGAATTGCTTTGCCTCAGCTCCTACCTGGAATTTATATCACCTAAGGTACCTTAAATTTTAATTTGGATCTTGACCATTCGATCTGCAGTAGCACGAATATTAAAGGAACCTGCGTTCCTTCTCGGATCAGATTATGGTTAGACCTTCCGGATCCAGACTCAAAGTTTGAGATACTTCAGGGAAACCGTACTCCTCCAAACTGGACCTTAACCTTGGGAGTACTGGTTAGCGCAGGAGCCCAGTATTATTCGAAGGGTCCGGTTCCTTTAAAATTCGTGTTAAAGCAATTCGGATGGGCTGAATCAAAACTCAAAAATTAAATTATTGTATGAGATCCAAATTCGGAGTTCAGTTCCTACGGGCTTTCTCTCAACCCGAAAAAAAGAAAAAAAATTGGAAGTTCAGACGCGTTGATCTGGTCCGCGGGCCTCCACCTGTCCGACGAGTTAGAATTTTGATTGACATATTTTGGGGAAATTTCATATCTCCCCTCAGAAACCTTGAAATTGTGTATCCCCTCTAAAATTCATAATATAATATTTACCCTTCTAAAGTTTAAAACTTCACAAATTTATTCAATTTATTAATTTTTTAAATAGTACTCATTTTATCCTTTCTCCATCTTTTCTTTATCAACCAAATTCATGAACCCTTTCTTCACCTCACAAAAATTCAGGAAAAAAGTTCTCGAAGTCTCGGTTTTGCCCCCTCCCCACCACCGTGGCCTGTGCATGTATATTTCTTTTGGTGTGGAGATCTCTCTCCAAATATGATGTTCTGTGTTAGATGCTCATGATTTATCTTTGTTGATAATTATTTAATCTCTTATTATCGTAAACAAAAATGAGTGTTTAAACGCTGCAGTTGACCCAATTGTTGGATATAACTTGATTTTGTTAGATTAATTAATGACCTTTTCTATTTGACAACAAATTACATCGATGATTTGCATTTTTTTTTACCAAATAAATGCCTTTATTTATATACCTGATGATGATGCTATGTTATTCTTATTTCATGCTAATGTGGTAGTGCTGTTAGTTTAATGAAAAAAGTTAATGATAATTACTTGTTTTGCAAATGAAAAAGTTAATGACAATTCTTTTTCTATCCATCGGTCTCGTAAAATATATTCTTGGGAGATATATCAATATATCATAATTGTTGGTACCTGACGAATCACAAGATATTCAAGAGAACTGCCAGAACAGCAAAAAATTGTTTTACTTCAATCAATATTCATTTATTTGAATTAAGATTTTCTAATTGGCATTCATAGTCATAAACTTAATAGTAAACTACTATTGTCACCGTGTGTTGCAACATAGACATATTATAAGAGAAAAAAAATATTCTCGGAGACATATTACAGTGGCTGGTATTAATTCTTTTGAGAAAATGAAGAACTATGATTTGAAATTTTCAAATATTTAAAACATCTTTTGCAAAGTAAAATCGAAAAGTCGCAAATTTTATGTATGAGTATATGGAATAATATATATCACATCTATAATAATAATAATAATAATAATAATAATAATAACAATAATAATGATAATGATAATAATAATAATAATAATTATTATTATTATTAGTTTATTCTTTATTTTTTAAATAGAAAGATCATCACCCATTTAAAAATGAAGACAACAAAATAACTGTAATACAAGAACATGAATCTTCTTTATTTGTTTGACTAAAAAAAAAAAAAAAAACAGATATATTTTTAACCCCAGATAAACTCTCTTATGTGTTTGGCGATAAAAAAAAAAAAAAGATTATTACTTCTAAAGTAACATACATAAATTGTCGACATCAATAGACTTTTAAAAAATAAAACCGAGAAGTCTACAAATTTTACATGAATCAAAGCCGTTAATTTAGTAAGGGTAAAATCGGTATTTAGTGCTCTCCGTTAGTTGCTTCAGGGTCCCTCTGAAAGTCTGAATTAATTATTCTTTGAAACACATGGATTTGTGCGTGTGGTAGTCTCAATCATAATAAAATAATTGATAATGAAAGCACTTTCAAAAAGTGACAATTTATTAGGCCAAAACAAAAAATGTAATGAAGAAGAGCTAACCTGTTCAGTGAGACAGATGGAACCTCTTTCTCGAGTTTTGGATAGTACGTAGCCCACCCTAGTAGCTAGCAATAAAACCAGGATCGTAACAAACAGAAAAACCATAAGCAAATGAGTTTCAAACTTATTTCTTTCTCAAATAATATAATTGTGAAACCTTAGATATACTCACTAATAATAACACCAGAATGGAAATTTGTTCAATTGTACAAGAAAAAAATTCACAAGTTGTTAAAAACTAAGTATGACATACTTTTTTTTATTTTCATTTTGATTTTGTGATATTTTTCTTGTGCTACCTGTAGCATTTCCATTAAAAGAATGGTGCCCTCAGTATGCTTCTGTCAAGTAAGACCAAATCAAAATAAAGAATCAATTGTTGAACAACACATGTTAAATAGTAAAAACAATGTTAAGGAAAACATAAATTATACCTTAAAATAATCAATTATCTTACCAGGAGTTCCTTCTGTAGATGACAAATACAACTCCTGGTAATTGGCTGGTATACTTCTTTGTCAGAAGCTCCTAGTATACTTTTTTTTACAAAATGCTCCTTCTGATATAGTACCATTCTTGGTAGAGTAAAACTAAATAAACTTGTGTCAAGTTCATGTCACGAGTATATATTCAAATAAATTTAGATTTCTACACGTAAACATACATAAAAAAAATGCATAGAATATAAAAAAGACAAACTATTTAATTGTATATTCAATCCGAAATTTCATATTTTAATTATATTTGTTGGCGGATCATGACATTTACATTCTTAATATAAAAATAGATATTTACTTTAGTTACTAGAATAAGCATCTAAAAAACTCTATCCAATTAAACATCCGTTGGCGGATCAGGACATCACTTGTATAATAAGGAACTCTACCTAAGATAAATGAATTCAAATACAAAATATTAGGAAAAATTATCTATAAACATCTGAAGCTTCAAGATATCAAATCTGTCTCTCCAAAGATAATCGATTTTCTGTATGAAACTAAAAACCCTATGAAAAAAATAGTTCATATATATCGAACTAAAATGAAATTCATATCCTTCTTTTTCTGTAATCTATTATTCAGTTTAAAAAAAGTTTACCAGAGACCACATAAAATATAATTATTTAGTATTTACCAAACTAGAATTCAAAGCAGAGAGATAACAATGCAACGAGTAAATGGTGGCAAACGTAACGCGGTATATAGGGCTGATCGATTATTGAAGATGGAAAGATATATAGCTAAGCAGGTGTAATCGGAGCAAATTCGGAGCAGATAATGCTAATGTTAAATCCATATCTATATTTTAATGAGCGGATACGAATAAGAATATGGATAGTAAATAAATGTTCAAATATAAAATTAAATTCACTTTAAACGGATACAGAGTGGATAATTCACGAATACAGATTTGAATAAAATGAATAATTGTCATATAGTTAAATCATATGAACTTTAGAATACAAATACTAATTAACAAAGTTTAAATATAGAAATGATTGAATAATTAAGTATGTGGATTTTCGTGCTTCATTCGAAAATTGTGGTTCAAGAAGTAACGTGCATAGAAAGCTACTAGTATCGTGCCCGTGCGTTGCAACGGAAACATATTATAAGACAAAAAATTCTCATATAAAATCATAAATTCACAAATATATATATATATCCATTCTTATATTATGCACGTAGTTGTCCTGATCCGTCAACGGCTGAGATTGAAAGATGAATTTTCATATTAAATATTAGCCCTCCAATTACATAATTTGTCTCTTTTGATTAAATACATCTATATTATGTATATAAGTCTAAATTTACTTAAAATCATACTCGCCACATAGACTGCTACATGGTTGTTACAATTAAAATTGAATGTATCTCCAACGATCCGTTTCCTTATTTCTCCTTATAGCTATATTTGATTAATGCAATTCAATTATTTTCTTGTTTCTCCGATTCTTTGCAATTAAATTATGTCCTCTATATTCTCAACAATGAAAATAGAAATTATTCAATCTTTCAGAATTTGTAGAGAAAATCAATTTTTCATGTGTGATGAGAAGAAATAGTCTTTATTAGAGCTACTAATATGCTTTTACAATTTCTTAATTTGTTGCTTGCTACCAATATGCATTTCACAATTTCTCTTCGCATACTATTAAATCCAGTAATATGTTCCCGTTGCAATGCACGGGCATGATACTAGTATATATATATAGAGGTTGGCTAAGATCAAAGTGGTAGTTCGTGAGCTTTGGTGCTATCAATTCGTTTTTCAATTTTTAGAGTTCAAAACGTCGATCCGAACCGTTCAAGTTAATCTCTATATTAAAATGTGCTTGGAGACCAAATTTTATATTTTTATGAATTATTTTACTATTTATTAAGCCACTTTGAAAATCGCTGATCCAACGGTGGCTTCTGATTTTACTGTTTTGTCAAGCTACCGTTGGATCAACGATTTTCAAAGTGGCTTAATAAATAGTAAAAAAATTCAGAAAAATGTAAAATTTGGTCTCCAAGCACAATTTAATATGGAGAACAACTTGAACGGTTCGGATTGACATTTTGAACTTCAAAAATTAAAAAATGAATTGGTAGCACCAAAGCTTAGGAACTACCATTTTGATCTTAGCCAACCTCTATATATATATATATATATATCAATAGAAAAAAGAATTATTCAAGAATATCCATAAATAATATTAAAATAGATTAGTTATAAATCTAAATTATAAATTAAAAATGAAGTGAAAAATAATGTTGACTTAGTGCAAATTGATGGTATCATAGAAAATAAAAGAAAATGAAAAATCAGAAAATTCTGGCAGTCCCTGCAGGTCAAAACAGTCAGCATTCATGCAATAGTTGAAGAAGTAATTAAAACAATATAGGATGAATTCACTCGAATATTAAATTACATTCATGACATAGTACATTAACAAAAGATATACAAAGAGTTTGATGCACAGAAACTGAATACATTATTTAATTAGCAATGTTAATCAAGTATACATCACACATAATGGTATTCTTACAGCAATTGGATAGTATAAACGTAGTAATCAATTAATTAGCAGCAGTAGACTTAAACCTGAAGGAAGTGTAAGACAGGGAACCGACACTCCAGCTGGTATGAATGAGCTCAGAGACAGGATTTTCTCCTGCAGCACCAATGGCCACATGCAATGAATAGAAATTATCACTTTTGTTATCTATTTTTTATACAGGAAATTTTTGTAAAATTAAAATGGAATATGGATAAACACTAATTATAAAGGCATCCAATCATAGAGCATGTGCTATCTCTACTCAACCATAAACACACGCATGCTGGGATGGATCTTCAAGCACAGTCAAGAGCCTCAAACCAAAATTGCAAATCTGGGTCATTTCTGGTACAACGAAAATGGATTTATATCAGGATACATTTACAATGAGATGGACCTGTCAGGGCTAAACAAATGGCTCTCTAGGTGATGAATAAGGAAATATGAATTGGAGATGAGAAATAAAGAAACAAAGAAATTGAGCATGATGACGTAGAGATATGTATATATAGAAATAAATAAGAAAATATGAGGAATAAAAATATCAATTTCCATTCTACTTAATTGAAGAAGGAGAATAAGGAAATATATATACATAATTTGCTCAATTGAAAAAAGAGAAATAGTGTGATTGTAGGTGTAGCGAGTATTATTTTAACTAAATTTAAATTTCAACATATAAAAAAGATGCATTTAACCAACAAAATACAAATTATGTGATTGGAGGGTTAAGATTAAATCCAAAATATTATATTTCAATCGTAGTCATTGATGATCAGACATCCAACGTGTTTAATAATGAAATGGAGATACCAATTATAGTATAATAGATCTTCAGCAGCACATGCTGACATGCGCGCATGGTAATTAAATTGGAGCCCTTCTCTCCAGATTTCCTTGGGCCAATAAAAAAAGACAGGGCTCAGGTGGGCCTAATGTGTTGTAGCTAGTTAAAGAAAAACTGTCTGAGTCTGGATGGTCCGGTAGGTTAGTCCCACAAAGAAAATAGTCAGTTAGAAGGGACAAATGGACAATACATAACAAAGCGGAGAATATACAGACGGGATAGGCTTATTTCGGCATGAATTTGGATCCGGATATATCCGGACATCCGAATCGTTTACCAATTCTGAAAATTATCCAAATTCGTTTACACCCCTCTGCAGCTAGGAGTGTAAACGGTCGGATACTGATCGGATAGTGGTCTTACTGTATCCGTATCTGTTATAATTTTTTGGATACGGATACGGATCGGATATTAGATGTTACGGATACAGATTGGATATCGGACGGATACGGATATTTTTTATAATTAGCTTGTTAGTTACAAAATATCTATTATATTATTAAAATATTAGTCACTAATTATGTCATAGTGTTATATTGTTCATCAAAATGTATATCTATATGCAATTTAATAAATTATTCGTACAATATGTAATTTAATAAATCAATTTAAAAACATATATCACATTTATTGTGGTTTAAAGTATAAACAGTCGGATACGGATAGTAAAATGCCTTACTATATCCGTATCCGTTATAATTTTTCGGATACGGATACGGATACGGATAGTCTCGGATACAGATACGAATTGGATAATTTAAGTACTTTTTCGGATTTGGATTCGGACGAAATTGGATATTATCCGATCCATTTACACCCCTATCTGCAGCTCTGCTAAGTCAAACAAACTACGCTGAACAAAACATGAGGGGTACATTAGAAATGCAAATTAGCAGCATAGCTGACATTCGTACCCTCCTGTTCTGAAATGCGCTTGTTTTAATTTGATACAGCTGTACAGCTGAAGAACTTTTTGTTTGATATGTTTCCTTTTTAGATACACTAATTTAGCGTTTAGCTGATGTAAGTTAACTATGTTTTCTCTAATGGAAATGGACCTAGGCATTTTTATCAAAAAAAACATTCATACCCTCATAAAAAAAAAACTCTTTTTTTTTTGAGAAATTCGAAAAATATCCATACCACAACGACAATACATGAGGGGACATATTATAAAATACAAATTAGCAACATAGCTGACATGATCCGAAATTATTATTGATACCCTTCTTAAAAAAAACAAAACTCTTTTTTTTCTTAGAAATTTGAAAAATATATGTGCCGCAACGACAATTGGTGGCCCTTCAAGATGGGGGCTGTTAGTTGTCTTTACGGCCCCGCAAAAACTAAAAAAAACAACAAACATTGATTTTTAATATATTTTGTAATAATTTTTAAAAATAAAAAAGAAGAATTAATAATTTGAATATGTTAGAAAGAACATCAAATAAAATAGATAAAATATTTTATAATTTAGATGTACTATAAGGACTTTGAAATATTTTTCAGGTAGGATTTTTTCCAGCTATAAAACAATTAAACTATATCTTGGTGTGTTACTAGAAAAAAATAAAAATATCTTGTATCTGAATTATTGATCTCGGTTCAAAAGTCATTTCTAGTTAATAAAGAAATTATTATGGTCCTTCTAGTACATTCAAATTCTAAGGTACTCCATCAATTTTGAAAAAAAAAAAAAATCCTTGCCATCCTTACAAAAGTCAAATCATTTTTTTTTCAATAATAGATGCAGTATTTTACAATTTAAAATGAACTAGAATGACAATGATAATTTATTTATTTATTAGAAGTGACTTTTGAACTGGAATTAATAAATTCAGATCCAAAGTATTTTTTTTTCTAGTAACACATCAAGAAATATTTTAATTTTCTTCTACAACTGGAAAAAAAATTCTATCTAAAAAATGTTTTGGAGTCCTTTTAGTACATCTAAATTATAAGATGTTTTATCTATTTTATTTGTTCTTTCAAACATATTCAAATTATTAATTATTTTTTATAATTTTGAAAATTATTATAAAAATATATTAAAAATCAATGTTACAATTGAATTTTTTTTTTTTTTTTAAGTTTTTGCGAGGCTGCAATGACAAATGGTGACTCCTAAGAATAAGGCCATTAAATATCTTTGCGGTCCGAGTATTTTTTGAATTCCTTAGGAAAAGAGTTTTTTTTTTTTAAAAGGGTATTAATAAAAGTTTCGGCTAACATGACATTGTAATGTAAATAGGTATATATAAACTTGGCAATCACATTTGGAGTTATAAGATGATCACATTCGAGATTTGGCATGCATAGGAAATTAATTTTTACCAAGTTCCTTTTCTTTCTCAATTTCACTATCACTATCTACCGGGGAAAGAGAAAGAAGAAAGGGTAAATTGGTGATTTATTAATTTAAAATGAGTTTGGTAGAAAAATCAATAAATTGGATAAATTTGTGAATTTTTAAACTTTAAAAGGATAAATATGATGTTATGAATTTTAGAGGGGGTACGTAATTTCAAGATTTTTGAGGGGGATACATGCTGAATAAATTCCCCCCACATGTTTAAATGCCTTTCAATTTATTCAGATTTAATATACGTATTATAATTTAAGACATGAAACAAATCTGAAATTTAAATTTTCTAATTGAAGTAATATTTTTGATATATGAAACAATTTATATAAAAATAAAATGCATGTTATAACTACTCAACTTGATCTAAAAATTACAGAGTTCGAAAACTTATGGCACCACATAAATGCAATGGGATTTGTAATTTTTTTTTAAGGGTAAATTTCGCCAATGATTACTAAACTTTATCCTTTGTCATGAATTGATCACTTAAGTTTGTTGTGACACTTATGTTTAACTTGTTCACCTATAGCTACTGAACTTTTAATTTTTCCCAATCAAGTCATTTTATAACTTTTCCATCAAAAAATTAATAAAATATAACTTTTTATTAGTATTTTGGACAGAATAAGTATATTATGTTAAAATTTTGGATGGACGCAAGTTAGAACTATTCAAATTGACCTAAAAATTACAAAGTGTGAAAACTTATGGCACCACATAAATGCAATGAGATTTGAAGCAAAGCTAGAGTGTGATGTGTTTACTAAGAGGGTTTGGTAAGCACAACTCCAAAAGTGTATCGGATCGACTTCAAATGTTGAATCCAAACCGTTGAAATTCATGTACTCCATGAGTGATGCGTGTACATGTTTATTTTTTTGACCGTTTGACCTTGCAGCAAATAAACTCAAAACTTTTAAAATTTTGCATGTACATGCATCACTCATGAAGTGCATTGATTTTAATGGTTTGAATTCAATATTTAAAGTCGATCCAATATATTTTTGGAGTTGTGCTCACCAAACCCTCTTGATAAGTATATCACACCCTAGCTTTGCTCATGAGATTTGTATTTTCTTTAAGATAAATTTCATCGAAGGTCAGTAAACTTTGTCCTTTGTCACGAATTGGTCATTCAAATTTGATCAGTCTTTATAACCACTGAACTTTTAATTTGTTCCAATCAAAATCCCCTATAACTTTTTCATCCAAAAATAATAATAAAATATAACTTTTCCATTAGTATTTTGGATGAAATAAATATATTTCGTTAGTATTTTAGAGACAAATAAAAAATTCAGTGATTATAAAGAGACAAATCAAACATGAGTGATCGTGACAAAAAAAAAAATTTAGTGACATCCTGTTAAATTTACCCTTTTTATTATTAACTTGTTATATTCTTTTTCATATTTGTGATATTTATTTTGGACTTATAACAACAACAACAAAATTACCTCAATAATAACCAACAATTAATAGTTCAACAAACTTAACTAGAACAAATACAATTTCAAAGTATTAGTTTTCAGGAGAGAAAAAAGCCCGATACACTTGCTAAGTTATGATATTTTCCTAATGTTTCTAAATGTTAAGTAAATAATTTTCGGACTCTTTGTGTATATTTATTATGCAATGCCATCTGTCATTTGTGTATTATGTTGATATCAAATAAAGGCCAGATATTTTTTTTCTTTTGATGAAATTAAGGTCAGACTTAACAAGGGTCAAGGGGTCCTGGAATCCGAGGTTGCAATGCTTCCTTAGTAAAGTATAAAAAAAAATAGACGAGGACCAATCAGAATTAGACAGCGTGCTATACGGAATACCATCTTTATTTTTCCCAAACCACCTCTCCCTCTAAATTCCAGCCTCTTCTGTCTCACAGACTCACACCTCACTGCTCCCTCCCTATCCCATTTAATAAGCTCCTCAGACCTCGCATCTCATTTAAGTCTCTTTCTCTACCTCCTGCGAAATCCATTTAGATTTTAGAGTAGGATCGATGGGGAGGGGTAGAGTGCAATTGAAGAGGATAGAGAACAAGATAAACAGACAAGTGACCTTTTCTAAGAGGCGCTCAGGGCTGTTAAAGAAGGCGAATGAGATCTCTGTCTTGTGCGATGCTGAGGTGGCAGTCATCGTTTTCTCTAACAAAGGAAAGCTTTATGAGTATTCCACTGATGACAGGTCTGTGATTCTGTTCGTTCCACTGATAATTAAATGGATCGATTTTCTTATTTATTTTTCTCATGTGTTTTTTGTTGTTGTTTTAGCTTGATTTCATGAGATTTTGCATGTCGGTTGTTTGTATGAACAACTATGGTCGCTTGAGTGCCACGGTAAAGTATTACGTAAAATTAGATCTACAAATATAGTAGCTAGGGTTTCCCTTGTGAGTTTGTACTTTGTAGGGGTTTCTTAATTTACGTACTTTAGATATATATTTTAAATGAGGAAATTAATGAAGTTTACTATTTTTGTGTTGCACATGCTTCTGTCATAGTTACAAATTTTATTCCTCATGTATTTTCTTAGAGTTCCTTCGATTTAATTAAGTTCATTGACGATCTCTCCTTCTCTCTCTCTCTCTCTCTCTCTCTCTCTCTCTGTGTTTTTTTTTTTTTTTTTTTGAAATGATCTCTCTCTAGCTCTCTCGATCTCCTCCCTCTAGCTTCTCTCTCTCCATCTTTCTTTTCTTTTGAATCAGCGCTATCAAGTTTTTTTTTAAATGTTAGTGGCTTTGAATCAGAGCTATCAAGTTGTCTCTCTATCTCTCTCCTCCCAGCATATTAATGCAAATATGCAATGGCGTTAATAGAGTACGTTAACTTGTTGCAATCAGTACTAGGTTCTGACCACATTTTAATTCACATCCACCTCATTTTAATTTTTATATTTAACTATGACATTTATATATTATTTAACCGTTTTAAACTTTTAATTTATTATTTCGTTTATAGATAGCCATCATATCTTTATTAGAAGTATTAATCAATCTTCTTAATTACCCGTACTTGCTCATCATCACGAAGTACGCTTCTGCAGTTTGTATATTATTGTAGAAAATAAAAAGCCCAAGAACAAAAAGGTCTTTTGTTAATATAGTAACATTCTCCCACCTATTAAATAAATAATGTTCAGTTTTTAAACTACATTGTTGTGTTTATCGATTTAAAATATGAACTTTGCCCTGATTTACTAATTCTTATAAGCACAATGATGCTTTTTTTTAAGCGAAGGTTGGAGGTCAAGTCATTAAATTATTTAATACATTTATTATTACAATAAAAGATTTCACCCATTCAAATTTCAAAATCATGACCTCTCACAATAATGTTTTTTAATGACTGTAAAAATTGGTAAACTAAAATTTTATTAATTTCAAGTATATACCTAGTTCACAAAATCGGTTTATTAAATCTACTCGATTTCTCATGTTGCAATTATGCTCTTTTTGTGTAGACGGGATAACCTAGATATATATAATTTTGTTTTTTCAATACTATGACTGTTAAACAAAGGTTTCTATAATATTGTTGCGTATGTTTATTGCAAGACATGTTTAATTGCCAATATATGCTGAACCTTTTCAAGTTTTTTTTGCTAAATTTCACGACCCATGTTTCCATAAATTGGTTACTCACAGATCACCTTAATTCCATCCGTTTCACTATATATATAGCCACTCAAGTACTCAACTTTTATGTTGTCTAAAGTAAGCTACTTCCAGTATTAAAATACACGTCATATTTGATGGCTTATCAAACACGTACAGGTGTTGCAGGTATTATATGAATTATGAAGAGTAATAATTGCATTCATTGTTTGTATATGTTACTAGCATTTTGGACGTGTTGATTGTTTCAGAAATATTTAAACTTAATGATAGAAGTTCTTAATTATAGCTTATGTTACAATAAATTAAAATTATGTAATGTTGTACTTTTATTTTATTCAACAGAGTATTAAATATAAACTTCCTTGTGATTACTCGGAAAAGAATGAATGACACTTATTCGAGTAGTCCAAGGATTTAGATCGATATAAACACTAGTGAATTCAGATATGAATAACTTGTACAGTACAGATATTTTTGGGTGTAGACAAAGGATAGAATATGAAATAATTTCTCTTATCTGAATAGACCAAAAGTTGGAATTAAACTTTTATTGGTAAAAATCTGTTGGGTACTAGGCATCACACTTTATGTTCTGATACTGCATGCATGTTGAGCATGAATGAAAGTAAAGAGATACTTAGAGACACTCACATAATGTAAGATATAAGAAATTGAAAATTTCAGTGAGTAATAAAAATACGGACTATACCACATATTAGCTGGTGGATTACACATAAGAAGTTTACAAAACAAAAACAGACACAATAGCACATTCTTATGGTAAAGTTCATCATGGAAGAGAGTCATTCCTTATAAAGCAAGAGTCATATATAATCGATTCTATTTTATTAGATATAAAAATTAATTTTTTCATAGCCACCTTAATCTAACTAAAACTTCAAACTCATGTGATCATTCAATTTACAAATATATATAACATCATATATTTCCTCAGTAACCAAGTTACTATAATTAGTGCTCCATCAAGTAACTAGCACACCAGCAAACTCATTTTGGCTTGTTTAGTTCATGACAATAGTACTTTGTTTTGGATGACTGATTACTAATAAGAAATTAATTAATCCCTTAGAAGGCAGAAACTGTATGCTTTGTTACATGAATAACAATAGCATGCAATTTTCTTTTCTTTTTCCTTTAAATCACCTGTTTCATCTTAATCTATTATCTTGCAACAAATTATCTTTTATTTTCACCAAAGTTTTTCGATATATAAATTTTGACATATATTGAGATGAACCATTGTCATCCATTTAATATCTAGTGTGAACAGTAGATACAGGGGCGTATCTAAAGTCACCCTTATAATTTTAAATTTTAGTTATGTGTACTAAAATTTTATTGAAATTTTCTTTTTAAGAGCATATTATATAGTCTAGACCCCCTTACAAATATCACAAGTTTACTTGTAATCTAGTTGTTAGAGCTTATT
This sequence comes from Carex pumila, assembly GCA_033356055.1. NCBI lineage: Eukaryota > Viridiplantae > Streptophyta > Magnoliopsida > Poales > Cyperaceae > Carex > Carex pumila. The sequence continues at coordinate 55,843 of JARJHM010000281.1, read as the reverse complement.
TTGTGTTGGTAGAGAACTTGGATTTAATTTTCATCAACCACAATTTGTGCATTTTAAGTTTTTAGCCCCTCTATGAAGATTTTCTAGTTCCACTTCTGAGTAGATATATGATATGTAATTATGTTGTTTGCAACATCATCTATACTTGTATTTTAAACGTTTCATGGAATTCTTTTCATTAGCATGTCCACAGAGTTCTGGCTAATATCAATTTCATTGTTTCATTTGATCACTAGCTATCTAGTGTCTAAAGTTCCAATATAATGACACAGTAAAGAATACAGTTGAAAAATGAAAAGGAACTAACTGGTAATATTTTGTTTCAAATGTGGACAGCATGGACAAGATTCTGGATCGCCATGAACGTTATTCCTTTGCAGAAAAGTCACTCCACTCAACTGACTTGAATTCACAGGTAATTAGTAGTTTATTATTGCATAGTTAGTATAAATATATTATCTTTTTTTTTTTTTTTTTTGGAATACAAGCCAACATGTCTATAAGTTGCGAGTGATCCATATGTTTTAGATATTTGCAAATAGCACTCAATTGTAAGATTAGTAGTGAAAAATGCATAATATATCAATGAGGATTGATCACAAGCCAACATTTTTATGTTAATTAAGCTCCAATAGCACTCAATTGTAAGATTAATAAAAACTTAGGCTTTTAGTAGAGGTAGCATTCGGGCGGGTGTGGTCAGTTTGACTTTCAAGAATTGTCCGACTGTGGGTTGTGGTTGGGTCGGGTCAAATTTTGGATTATCGAGCTTTGGATCATGTCTGAATTTCGGACGGGTTGGTCAGGTTCAGATTAGTTTAATTTCCAAAAAAAATTGGTGGGTCAGATTTCGGTCGGGTCAGATCGGGTGAATTCGTCCAGTTGAGTGAGATTTGTTACTTCTAGGCTTCTAGCTTGACATTGAGCGGGCTGGATCATATTCAGGTCGGATCCGCTTGACTTTAGAGAATTGTCAGATCACGGGTTGACTTAGGTCAGGTTTCGGGTCATCCAATTTTGGATCATGTTTGAGTATCGAGTCGTATCGAATTTCGTCAGATCGTTTGACTTTCTAAAATTGGATTGGGTCGAACAAGTCCTTCAAATTGGTCAGATTTTGTTGCTTCTAGACTTCGCGAGGGTAAAAGTAACGTTGGTATTCTCTATATTCCTGATGATATCTTCGGGAATAACAATTTCTGTCGGTTTACCTACGTCAATTGTTATTTTTTATCCTCACGGATATTCACAGATTCTTGTAGATTAAAAGAAATGACCAACAATAATTGAATATGTGTTCATTTGAAAATTCTTCAGGCAATTATGTTTTTCTTTTTGTAATTTATCCTTAATTTTTTTAGTGTTCTTTACACATAATGCAAGAAAAAAAAATCAGTGTTTTAGAATGTAAATAAAAAAGTTTGTGGGGGTGGCCCTTAAAAAAAGCCGAAAACATTAATACATTCAATGTAATATTCGCAGAATATTAACATATCATTAATAAGGCACAGAGGGGATCTTGCATATAGTTCTCCTTTTCTGTGAACGCAATTAAAATAGATTAAATTACTAACATATGAGGAAAAAAATGCTCGTATGAATTGGCAAAAACATGGATTTCCGGAGCTAAAATGCTACCTCATTAATTATTATCTTTCCAGTAAACTTTTCTTTTCTTTGAAACTTTATGCATGTTGTTGATATAAATATATAATGAAATTAGAGCAAAACTAGGGTGTGATGTGCTCACCAAGAGAAATTGGTGAGTACATCTCCAAAAGACTATCGGATTAACTTCAAACTACGAATCTAAACCGTTGAAATCCAAGTACTTCATGAGTAATGTATGTGCATGTAGTTTTTTTAAAGTTTCGAATTCATTTAGTACATGGTCAAGCATTTAAAAAAATAATGAAAAATTAATACATAAAACAATTAAAAAGTTAACTTATAAATTTTTTTATTGTTTTGACCACTTGACCATGTATTAAATGAATTCAAAACTTTAAAAAATTTACATGCACATACATCGCTCACGAAATACTTGAATTTCAATGGTTTAGATTCGTAGTTCGAAGTCAATCCGATAGTTTTTTGGAGGTGTGCTCACCAATCCCTCTTGATGGACATATCACACTCTAGTTTTGCTCATAAAATTATGTCATTCTTTCAGTATATCAATGCAATAGGTCATTCCTTGTACACTTGAGAGTACTGATGAATCAACATTTAACATATTTGTTAGCATAGCTTCTTAAAAGTTTTGTGCAAATGACTGGAAAAGATGCTAACAATTATGAATGTCAATGTTAATACGGACTAAAATGGCAATTACAATTTCCAAACTAGCTATAGAAGCAACTTTTTCCAAGAAAGTTTAACAATGGAACTTGTTCCATCAGACCTCTTTGAACTAATGGCCTTTTTGGATAGATTTTAACTGTTGGGTTTAACTTATCTATTTTGACAAGAATCTACCTAATTTATTTTCTTTTTCTTTTTTTTTTGATAATAGAACCTACACTTTCTTTTCAGTGCAACTGTGCTTTTAATGATTTCAACAATAGATATGCATGGTACCTTTTGAATATATATATTTATATATATATATATAACTATGAAACTCACTCTATGCTTATCTTTGGGGGTAATTACTGTTTCAGGAAAATTGGTGCTATGAATATAACAAGCTCAAGTCCAAGATTGAATCTATTCAGAAAAACCAAAGGTTGGATACACACAAAATTAAAATGAAAAACCATGAAGGAAAAAAAGGTTAGATGCAGTCTACAAATTCTGACTCGTGAAATTTCAGGCATCTACTGGGAGAACAGCTAGATGGTTTAGGTCTGAAAGAAGTTCAACAATTAGAGAACCAACTAGACAATTCGTTAAAGCATGTCAGATCAAGAAAGGTCTTTACTTCACACTTCCAGTGGTTTAATTTTCTTGAATTCATCAAATTAACCTTCTTCGCATATGAAATTATTGAAAACTTAGTTGAACTTGATAAAATTATATTTATGTGCAGAACCAACTGATGATTGGGTCAATTTCCGACCTTCAGAAGAAGGTAAATATTTTGACCTTTTTTTTTTTCGTGCTATAGTGCTTTAATTTACGAAGTACCAATATTAATTCTAGTAGTCTAGTACTTTGCATTCCGATCTCGACTTTCTTTTTTGGCAAGGAGGAAATTCTTCTGATTTAAATAATTTATAGATCTTCCAAATTCAAATAAAAATATATTCTTTTTTCTCTATATTAAGTAATTATTTAAATGACAAATCAGTTTTCTACAATATCTCAATATGTCAGCTACATTGAGCTGTTCGGGTTGATAGTATTCGAATTTTAAAAATCAAGATTGAATGCGAAGCAACAATATATTGATGCTTTACAAAGCACCATAATGCACAACTCTATCTCTCCATCTTGCGAGTATAATATATAGCAGCAGCCTTGTTGCTCGGTTTTAAGCTAATTTCGTCTAAATCCTTCAAGTTTGATCAAATTAGAATTAAATCAAATACCCTCGAGATCCAAGTAACTCGAGGAACACTCACCATATTATGTATTCCAGCAGGGGCTAATACTACATAGAACTAATTAAGATCAACAACACCAAGTGATGGTGTGCTAATCACGCTAGTTTTTGTTGGAAATAATTTTGATAGATTTCCTAAGTGAGAGCTTATTAAATAAATAAATTTGTTAAATCAAAATTTCAAATTCAAATTAGGTAAATTGAATAGTTAAATAAAACAAGTACATAGAGACCCACCTGAATTATTTGATGTGCCACGTGATCAAGTCTCCTTTACACCAATCTGCTGGTTCGCTATAATCGAGTTTACCGTTTATCCATAAAGTACTCTCCACATTGAATAAATATTTTGTCTCCTCTCAGGTTGCACGGTAACGGGATTAAAAGATGTCCATTAAAAATAAACAAAGTCATAAATTAAGTTTCTCATTCAAAATAAAATATAAAAATTGACAGATATATTTTCATTTTATACTGTGCTTTTTATGTGGGAAAGGAAAGAAAAAGGTGTTTAATCGAGTTTACCATTTATCCATACTTGAAGTACTCCACATTGAATAAGTATTTTGTCTTCCTACTAATTTTATCTAAACATTAGTTAGTGTACTATTAATTAATAAATTTCAGTTACTAAAACTTTACATTATTCCTCATAGTTATGCACTCCAGTAACGTACAACTGATATTAATTAGTTGAAAATTTATAATGCTCATCAGTTACAGCTAACAACCAGAGTGCCGATACCGATTCGGATCGACCGATACGTATTGGTATCGGCCGACACCAATCCAATATTGAGCCGATACTCACGGATTTTCTGTTTTTCGTCCAATTTCTGCTATTTTGGTTCGATTCTGGTCATTATTCATCTGAAAATCTGAACCCGTGATTGATTAAAAATAGTATAAACTATGCACATGTTGAAAACTCGTCACATTCATTGATTAAATAGAGTATCATCAAGTATCAACTATGCTGAAATAGAGAAATATGAAGCCTCGATTAAAGATGTTAATAATCTTTCATTTGGTTCTACAATGTCTTCTTTTGTTTTGTTTTTTTTTGTTTTGAACAACAATATCCTCATTTTTATCATAATACAAACGACGATGAAGTAGTTTAGCCAGCATGACATAGTTTTTGGCAGTGAAAGAGTGTGTTTATAATTTTAATGCTTGCATTATATTGTATTAGTAGAGTATTTGATTGTAATCATTTATCTAAACATAAATTATTGACAAATTAATTTTTTATCAATTTTTTTTCTATTTTTTAGTGTAAAACAAACTTCTGACCAAAAAGTCCGATTTTCCTATCTGAATCAGCCGATACTCTGATCCCGTATCAGTATCGGCCGGAATCGATCCCGATCCCGATCCCTATACCAATAATTCCTACTATGCTAACAGCTTTATGTCGGTAATCAATTTCCATTATCATATCATAATTATTAAAATTATTCTCACATGCACTATGGGAATCTCAAACCATCTAAGATGCTTCATTTTATTTCGTAGATGATTAGTAGCTTGTGACAAAAGGACCTTATCCATCTGACTTTTTTCGGCTGTTCATGTTGCTTTAAACAGGAGAAGGCACTTCAAGAGGAAAAAAAGCTTCTGGAGAAAGAAGTTAGTCCTCTCACCTTAGCAATTAGTTCAATTCTTTTCTCAATCTACTTCCAATAGAATTTATAAAAAAAAAAATTTCATAACCATTATGTCTTCTTTTGTTTTTTAACCATTATGTCGTCAGCTGTTGGAGAAGGAGGCACTAAGAAAGCAATCCCATTGGAAACAAACTCAATCCGTCCCCTCAGCTAGTCCATCAACATCCAATTTTCTCATTACCACAAATCCGCTTACAACCCTTAATATAGGGTAAGTATTTCTAGATATTATCCTAAAATTATAATTTTGGTCAAAGCACACAATGGGAAATGGAACTCGCTTTTCTTGAGAAGAAAAAAATGGTGAAATAATTTCAGGGGAACTTTACAGCTTTTTGGTGGAGAATGTAATTAATCCATTACTGCTGGATGCCATATTGGAATAGCAATCCTGCAATTAATCATGTACATTGTTGAAAAAAAAATACTGGGAGATTTTCTCAGAAGTACATGAACTGTCCCCTGAAGAAACCATTTTTGTACAGAAATCCTTTTGTTTGGAAGCTAATCCTTTGCAAGCTTTTGATTCCAGTTAGTTAATTTTTACTTGGGAAGCTGGAGGCTTTTTCCAATTGATAAGAGTGAAAAAAGGACAAGTAAGAAAAAACCATTATTTGTCTTTGGTAGCTTAACCTTATGCGTAGTATGGAGTATGGACTTACATCCAACTCAGGCATAATATTATTAGGAAAATGAAACAAAATAAGTTGGAAATGACCTAAACTCAGGTAGTCATATCATCAAAACAATAAAAAGTATTGTAGAAAAGGTTGTTTTACTCTTCTGTGCTTCACTTAATTGACATATATAGCACATTCCAAGCGGGACAAAGTGGTGCAGATGACGCAACACCACCTGAGATTCGCTTTCCCCAGTGGATGCTTCATCCCTAAACTAGACCAGTCTGCATATTTACTCGTCTGTATTGTAGAAATGCTAAAATTCCCCCCATTCTAGCCCCTTGTTGGGAGATATGTATGAAACTTGCGAAATCATCTAAGTTGGCCCCATTGTTATTGATGATCTACTATTATGACTTGCTGCTAAAAGTGTTAACCCCTGTAAAAGTGTAGCAGGCAACAGGTATGTAATATAATGTTTACATATAATAATTTGTTGTAATAAGTTTATCTAGGAGGATTGTGTTGCTTGTATTCGAATTCCTTGCTGCTGTGTAATGCCATGGATTGGCAGACTATTGATATAATCCGGTGAAGCCAGTATTCTCATAAGCTTTTTATTTCACTGTCCGACTGCCTTCTCTAAGCAATAAAACCCTAAATCCTAAATCCTAAAACCTTAAAACCTAAACCCATAAAGGCTAGCACGTTGTTATTATATTAACTATTAAGGCTTTTGTAATCTCTTTTATCTTTTTTTTTTGTCTCTAAATTGTGAAGGATTTTATCATGTCTTTTGCTTTTAGGTGATAATTTACCTAAAGCAAATTGTAAAGTCAGGCCTAGTAATTGTGGGAAGCCCCCAATGTGAGATAGTTACAAATGACATCGCTATGAGTTAGCAGGGGTGTAACTAGCAAATCCATATTGGGGATTGAAATGTAGAATATATAATGGATGGCGGTGAAATTTGAACTTAAATTTCTACGATCACAAAAAAAAAGTTTTAGTTACTAAGCTACAAGCAAATACTAAAATTTTATTAAAGTGGAATTTGAACTAAAATTTTCGCAATGAATCAAAGTGATATTTTAACCACTAAACTACAATAACACATTTAGCATTTTACGAGATGAACTGAACCATATAAAACTTCTATAAAAATAAATGGTGAGATCTTCAGGGACAAAAAATCGCAGCAGATTTATTTACCCGGAGGTTAGCCCATATTACGGACTAGAACGACCGACCTTAAGCACTAGATACTACAACGATCGACCGACCATGAAAGCAAATACTGCTGGATACTAATAATAATTAATAACAGAATTACCATACAAAACATATCCTAAAAGTTAAAATTAGATTTAGAACTAAATGCTGTCAATTAGTTGCGAATAATATCAAGAAAACAATTTGATTTAAAATTAAGGGGAAATTGTGCTCATGCCACTCCAAAACCTCTAATTTTGAAAAATGCCACTCCAAAGTTTGAGTTCATGTCAATGCCATTATAAACTAGGTTTATTCCTAAATTTGCCATTCTAATACTATTTTTATTAAAAATAATCTGAAAAATTATGTTTTGAAATACGTATTTCTGTATTTCCAATTATACCCCTCAGTTAAAATGAATTCACAGTTAGAGCCACAGCTGATCCTGCCTCCTCTCTTCTCTTTCACGCGAGAAAGGGGATCCTTGCCTTCTCTCTTCTCTTCTCTTCTGTATTTCTGATGAAAGCTAAATAGAATGCAATAGCAGGCCTAAATAGCATCCAAAAATGAAAGCTAAATTACTGCCCAATGGAAAGGTTGAAACAATTGAATTCATGTAGTGTCTCTTTGGGGCAATTTATCAAGCACCTTGTGCACGGAAGTAGGAGTGCTGCTAGAGTTTATGATTTCAGTTGCAGAGACAATCCGAACAGAGGCAAAAAAAACTCTCTACTGAAAGAAAGAACCATAATGGTGAAACCTATGCTCCTACTTGTGCTGGGAAGAATGTTAATTTTATTTCGAATAGAAAATGAATTATTTTAGGAGAGAGAGAAGCACAAGATGACAAAGAGAAGAACAGGAAAAGCAAAATTAAGAGAGAAGAATGGGAGATTGGACTTGAGATGACACAGCTACGCTTCTTTGCTGCGATGAGAAAGAGAAGCACGGGACATTGAGGAGAAGCAAAAGCACGGGATTGAGAGAGGCTATGGTTCTAATTCCTGAGAAGGGTATTATTGTCATTAGTATTATTATTATTATTTTAATAGACTAATATAGTATTTGGGGCAAATTTAGGAATAAATCAAGTTTATAATGGCATTGACATGAACTCAAACTTTGGAGCGGCATTTTTCAAAATTAGAGGTTTTGGAGTGGCATGGACACAATTTTCCCTAAAATTAAATGCTGTCAATTGATTGCGAATAATACCAAGAAATCATCAAATCAATTTGATTTAAAATTAAATGCTGTCAATTGATTGAAAATAGTATCCCAAAAAAAGCAATTGATTTAGAATTAAATGTTGTCAATTAAGTGCGAATATTACAAAGTGAACCGTTACATTTTTCATTAATTATTCCACAGAAATCAAGACCAGTTCAGTAAATACAACCAGAAGTTGCAAAATCAATGAGTCACGGTTTGACAAACCCAACGGGTCCTCTCCAAATTGCATCACAATTGAATAATTCACTATTTGGGGAACATGACTACTATACAAGTTCTAGAAAACCATAAAGAATAGATATTTGATAGAAATTCAAATATCTCCATCCATAATTTTTTTTTCTTCACAGCCACAACCTTCTTGCTCAAGCAAATGCTCCCTGCAGATACACACCAAAGCAAACAGTACTGTGACTTAAAAAAAACAGTAGAAATTCAAACAGAGAAAGACAGTAAAAACAGCAGTTCAACTTGCACAGTTCCTTGGATTCTATTTAATTTAAAAGAAAGATAAAAATTCATTTGTCAGTTAAAACCTTAAAAAAAGAAAAAGGATCTCACACCTGAGTCTTTGACAGAGGCGTGCCAAGGAATCAGCAGCTGTACGAGATGCCACATCCTCTATTAGATGAGAATTGGTGAGATTAAGCGACTCAGCAAGTCTGAATTCACACAGTTCCTTGAGAGAGCGTGCATCGGTTAAGACTGCTGAGTGACCTCCTCCAGCTGCCAGCCTCCTCACCTCTCCAACACACCTAATCCAATATTTCATGAAAAAATAAAAAAAAGGACAAAATTAATTCAACATACAAGAAATTCACAAGCCAAAAAGCCCTTATAGGCAATAAATCTACATGTAAGCCTACTGTGGCATTAGATATTAAGAGCAGTTTTCTGCCATTACTTCAGGTTTAAAAATAAACATATGAAAAATTTGTCAAAAACAATTCAAGAATATAAAACCCCGAGTGGCTTATGTATTGATTGCCAAAGTGCATCCCTTGTTAGATATTGAAAAGGGACCTCTGTCTTAAGGAAGATCAAAGCAGCTCCAGATACTTTTATGAAATAACACATTATGTGTTCAAGGTTTCAAGTGTAACCTCCCAAGATATCATGCCTGATAAAATTTCTATGAGGCATGTAACTTTAATAAATAAGACTAGTTAAGCACAACTACCTATATAAAAAGTGACAATAATTAAAAAGTCGGAGGGGTCATTAAACTAAGTACCAACAGATAGCACGTAATACTCTTAATTCCTGATTTCTCGTCATGCAGGGTCCTTATTGCAAATTGAGCATACTGGAGGGACATTTTTTGCACTATAACAAAAGAAAACACATATGTTCTCTAAGCAAATACACGCACCAATCAACAGGAGAAGGAAACCAAGCATAAGTTGATTTCGCATTTGCAGCCTGACCATAACTATTATAACCCCAGCCATATATCCTCCCATCTCGCATTGACACGAGGGTGTGAGAATTGCCACATGTCACCAGTTGCACCCCATGTGGTATCACAAGGACAGGTATATTTCGAAGCATCATTTCAGACGACCCATCAGATGTGCAAGAAAAGGACCAGTTCATGGGCCCTAAACCTAGTTGACCCACATGACCCCCACCCCATGCATAGAGTGCCCCGCGTTCTGTTACAGCACATGTGTGGACCCCACCACATGTAACCTCTCTTATGAGAGTGCCTTCTAGAGAAACGACTCGTCTTGGTATCAGCTCTTTATCTCCTGACTGCAGGGAACAGTGCCCCAGCTGTCCCATGCTTCCAAGCCCCCAAGTGTACCTGAATAGAATAAACCAACTACTAAAGCAACTCTGCAAACAACACTGTAAGAAACTATAAAAAGGGTTTAGAAGATTTTGCTAAAAGGAGAGGTGATAGAATAAGCAATTCAGTAAACTTAAAAAGAACAAGATATCAGTTGTAAATTTGTATTTTACTTGAAACTATAGAAAACAATTATCTAACAATTAATACATGCATCTAAACAAGTTAGTTAAAGTAGATCGTCCTGTTGTCATCAGATCAGAATTTTTTTTTTCTTTTCTGTTTCCTTTTTTATTTACACTTTTTCATCTTTTTGCGAGAAACTTACACCTCTCCAGAATCAGAGATTGCAGCTGTATGGTACTCTCCACATGCCACTTGTACAATCTTGATTGGTTCAGGAGCTTCGTCCAGAAACCTTGCATATGCATTCAATACACCTGGCCCCTGTAACCCTTCACACGTAAATCCTCTCCCCAGCTGGCCCCACTCATTGTAGCCTGGTAATATGTTATCACAGCGCAACTTAATTCCCTGTTATTTCACTGCTGTACAATTCTAGGAGCATTTTCTCATACAAACCAGCAACCGCTTTCCTAGTACAGTTAGCTGAAAAATATACTGAGATATCTTCAAAAGATGATTCAAACCAGGAAAAGAGAGTTTTTACCCCATGCTTGAAGAAGACCTTCCTCAGAGAGAGCAACTACATGAGCTGCACCACATGATACCTGGCGGATGACCTGCTACCAGAGGGCAATTACTCCCAAATCGACTATGAAATGTAACTATACTAATAGTATCAAGTGACATGCAAAACAGTGGGTTGTATTGTACCAGGTGGTACAGTAAGCATAACATATCTCTGAATATCACTTACCGTATTTGGAGCAAATGCACCCCAGAACAATCTCGGATAGTCCGAACCCTGTCAAGAAAAGTCCAAGTGTTAAAATCTACAATTATAAATCGAAGTGGAAAAATCGATTTACTAAATTAGGACAGGTGGCTTTTGGAAACCTGATTTTGGCCCCAGACCCAAAGGCGACTTTTAGAGATAGAGCCATCATTTTCTCTAGGTTCAGCAAGAGCAGCTGTACAGTGGGCACCACATGACACGTATTTAACAAATTCAGAATCCAGCAATTTCACCTTTTGCGGCTCCTTGCTACTCTCCTCTGTCCCATCTCCTAGCTGACCAAATTCATTGGAACCTACATCGCAAGTATACTTTTTTCATACTGGTAAAATTATGACTGTCGAAATGTACACCATATTATCAGTTGATTCCCTTTTCTTCTCTTTTCTCTGAGTTTTACCTTTCTATCGACCAATTTCTATGCTTGATAGCTGACCATGTATTATCAGCTCATAGACTATTTTAATTTTGTTTCAAAGCTTGTACCTTTTTGGTAGTTATAACGCTCAGAATTCAGAAATGAAGCAGTGAGTCAGAGACATATAGAAACAAACAATGAAGAATAAATTAGTAGACTGACCCCATGTATAGAGAGAGCCGTCAGAGGCGACAGCAGCAGTGTGCTCACGGCCGCAGGCCACATCCAACCAATGTAGATTCTTCTTCCCCTTACCGTCTGAAATATTGAACAGATTGGAAGAGAGACTCTTTGGTATTCTCAGGTGGCGTAGATTCCCCTTTCGAGCTGTTTGGCCGCTCTCATTGTATCCCCATAGGTATATCGCGCTCTTTGAGGGAATGTTCGCCTCTTGAATCCCGCATAATTTCTCGTCTACAACCATCTTTTGTTTGATCTATTCAAAAAACGGGATGAGCATTTTAAAGATAATTAGTTAGTTTTTAACACTTTTCTCCATCAATTAGCTTAATTGTTGACCAAATTATTTAATAGTTAGGACATTTCCCTCTGAGGGATTTTGAGGAGAGATTTCAAAATGAAACAGACAAGAATTTAGATTGCAAAGCAATTTGGAGAATACAGAAAAAGGCTTTTCAAGTAGTAACGAATAGCGGTTTCAAATCCAAAAGGAGATAAATTTCTTACCCAGTGGAAGAATCGAGAGAAATTGAGATTGCGAGGCTATCAAAGATGACCCAATAATAAAGCAATTGCAAAGACGAGTTTGCCTCAAGATTCTCCTCAATTCGATGAAATACTCGGTCAGCAGATATTTTTTGGGACAAATAACTTCCGATTCACCATAGCTTGAAAAGAGAAGTTATACGCTCAAACTAGTGATGAATTATTTTGGGACGACAATTAGTTGAACCGGGCCCGCTTGTCATAGATTGTGATTCTGCCGTTAATGCAGGTAATATTTTAAAAGAGTAGATTTCGCTTCATGGAGCGCAGAAACTATAGAATCAAAACAGCGTTACATATGGTTGGACAGTTGGTGATCTGCATGAAGCTAAAACTACTCTGTTAAAAAAATTCCCGTTAATGCATGGTCAATCGCTTCTGCCGCTCCGATTCTTCTTTTGATGCACCGACCACTGTCCACGTGGCGATCACGAGGGCATTTAAAGATTAGGCGGTCAAATTAAGGCAAAGTCAAAAGATAGATGAACGGTCGAGATAGGTAGGGTATAATGTTCCTAAGAGGTAGGATAAGAAAAGGGCCTTTTCGTCCCACCTACCCCTGCTTCTCTGGAGACCTTTATAACATGGGGATAAATCTTCTTCAGCGTTTAAATCCAGCGAGACTCCATTCGATTCGGTCTTATTCTAAACTTTTTCTCGCGACGTTCGCTAGCAGCAGGTGCCTAATTCTCTCTATTTAAATTGATGTCTTGCTAATTATAATTGCTAATTATAATTGAATTGAAGTTTTTTCATCTAGTTCGTACGAAAAAATGGCTGATTCGAGCAACGGAAAGAAGTTAATTGAAATAGATGTTAGCTCAGACACCGTTTGTCCCTGGTGCTTTGTTGGGAAGACAAACCTCGACAAAGCTATTGAACAATCCAAAGACTCCTTTGATTTTAAGGTTATTCTTTCTCTCTCTCTCTGGACTCCAGCATTCATTTGGAAACTGTTGATTAAGTATTTAGTACATTTAATAATTTCATTTAAATTATGATATGGTAGGTACGTTGGCACCCATATTTCTTGAATCCATCTGCGCCAAAAGAAGGTGTGAAGAAGTCTGACTTCTTCGGCCAGAGATTTGGAGCGGCACAATTTGACCAAATGCAATCTCGTATGAGCCAGGTTTGTTTTTTATCCCTTAAAAGTTAAAACGATTACTTTCTCTTCTCCAGATATTTAGAATTTGAACGGCTCAATTATTTAATTTATTTTTTCTGTGTAAAAATTGACAGATTTTTAGAGGACTTGGATATGATTATGACACTGCTGGGCTCACGTATGTGTATTTCTATTTCCTTTTGAAAATTTATACCTTCAATTAAAAATGAAAACTATCATCAGTATATATGCATTCAAGGATCTGGTACCTAGTACCAGTCTGTTACATAATATGATCTGTACTGGTACATTAGGTACCACTGTATCAATGATACAAATTGAATTGTGCTTGATTTTGTTTATGTTATTAATTTCTGAATGAACTTTTCTAATGATCATGGCTTCCTGTGCCACTCAGTTACCTGTACCAGTAAGGACCAGTTCTCAAATCTTGATACAAATCCACTTTTACATACTGATAGAAGGTGTGCTATGATGTAGGGGAAATTCAATGGACTGTCACAGATTACTAACATATGCGGCAAAGCAAGGTTATGAAAAGCAACATGCTCTGGCTGGGGAATTGTTCATCAATTACCATGTTGAAGGAAAATACATTGGTGACAAGTATGCAGTGGTTTTTAAAATCTATATCAAATCATTAACTCATTTACCTTTAGTGATGTTGTTTCCATTTGTGGATTTTAGGCAAGTTCTATTGGATGCTGCCAAAAAAGTTGGAATTGAAGGAGCAGAAGAGCTGCTCAATGATCCCAATAAAGGAGTTAATGAGGTATATTAAAGTATACAGTGGATTATTTAAATTATTAAGATTTGCGATCAATTGACAATATTGACAATCGCTATATAAACATTTAAATTGAAACCAGACATTCAAATTTTAATATTCACTATATGCATACATGACAAAAGATACAATTTGATGGAAGTTTGCATACTTCATTGCCTTTGATGGAATATGTCAATCAACAGTCAAAATACATGAAATTTGATATAAAATCAAATCCATAAGGCTAACAATATGCCTTCAAGCTTTTCTCCTGTTTTTTAAACCTTATAGCTTGATCTGAGAACTGTTTTCAAATTCTCTAGTTTATCCACTGTTAATGGATTCCAACTCTTTTTATTAGGATCTTATTAGTGTTCAATTTTTTTTTCTTTTTTTTGCTATTGTATTGAAGGTTAATGAAGAACTTGAGAAGTACTCTTCTCGCATTTCAGGAGTACCCCATTTTACGGTATGATACTTACCTATCAAACCATGCTAGAATGTTGATTTTATGTCTGATTGCTTGCATTTATCATTATTTTATCTTCTTTTTTTCTTAACAGATAAATGGGATGTTTGAGATCAGCGGAGGACAACCACCAGAGGTTTTCCAGAGAGCTTTCAAAGCAGCAGTTCAGTAATGCCAGTAACAAGGCACATACAGAAAATAACTATATCTTATTTTTGAGCAACTCTATGAACAATTGACGTATAGAAAAAAAAAATAAGAGGAGACATGTAATTTAACATATATGATTGAACAATAAGCTACTTTCTGTATACATCTGATTGTTTTGTTATGTACCAAGTTTGCCCCTTAATACTGAAAGTAGTTTAAAATCTTAAATGCAACAATTTGCTTAAGAGTTGGATGTTACAAATTGATTTTAGGACCAAAAAGAAAAGGGCATTTTGTAAAAGATTGATCTGCATTGCTAACATCAGGTGTGCAGAGGCACACTCTGGATGCAATAGAACGAAACAAAATTACCAATTTCATTAAGCTGTACGTCCATTTACCACAAGGCGAGCTATATTCCAAAAATAAATCATTGTTGGCATTAAACAATTCTATACTAAATTGAAAGAATTAAACTCCTATAGTTTTCAAATTTCATACTGTTGTAAAGCTGCTGCTTGGGAAGAGGTATGTACATATAAGCCACAAGATCACTTGCTATGTTTTCCAAGTGACTGGGCTATTTTCATGGATTCTCGGTGAACAACATCACCTGTGAGCAAAGAGTAACACGGTTTATTTACAGCAAAATAATAGTTCATCGAAAAATAATATATCTATAAAATTTACACTCAAGGATGTAAAATTTTCAGAGCACCCTTGCAAAATATGAAAAATATCATATTCATCTGTGACCCTCAACATTATCATATGTATAAAATGTTTAACCTGGATAAAGCCTACGTACAGTAAATTGTCTTTTGCAACTTGTATACCACTTTTATGGCTTTGAAAGGGGTACACGGTAAATTATCCCCAGAATGAAATTCAAGTGAAATAGTGGAATACCTTGGCACAAACAGGACAGGCTTGGCTCCTTTCCATCCACTCATAGATACAACCAAGGTGAAAATCATGGTTGCACTGTAAAAACATTCTCGGATTCTCTTCCGTGTACTCTGACATTGTATAATTGGTTGCAAAGAAAAGGCAAAAAACAATGTTTTGTTAAAGAAACCTTCAACTTTTGCATTGGTGTGTGTCTGCTTTTCATTTTACAAAATGCCCCTCATCAAATCATATTTGGATATAAAATAGATATTTCTCCTACATGAAATTAGCAATCTACTTTCTCTGATTTTGGCAAACAATACCCAGTCCAAGGCCAAATCAATCTATTGAAAAGAAATTTACTTAAAATTAGATGCAACTTTTTAATCTGTCTTGATATTGTTTGCTCGGTGCTCACTAAGAAAAAAAAGCTTAGAAAGGTTTGGAGCAAAGTTGTTAATGTCTAACACGACACATCCATGTCCTGAAACCAAGTTAACAGGTGTGTGAGTGCTAGAAGTGTCCATCTCAAAAGTTGTACTTTAGGTATTATCTCAAAAGTTTCATGATAGATCCTGTCTTTTACAACCAAAAAACCGAAAACATAATGTACCTTCAAGACATATAGGGCAATCCTCGTCCTCAGAGGAGGAATCACTATCCCCAACTTGCACCTCATTTGCCACTTCATCATCCAGAACTACTTTCTTAACTGAAGAGCTAAAACACCTATCTTCAATCATGGTCCCATGCGATCCAATTTTGATATTAGAACTGCTTCTAAGAAGACATTTTGATGAGTCGTGGGACCCAGTTAAAGACTTGGTACGCCTGACCTGGCCATGAGAACACCTGGGGTCGTCATAAGCTAGTGGTCTTGGGGGAGACCGGTAGGTATCCATTCCCGAGTTGTTATGTGATTGATCTGAGGAAGCATTTGAGGGGTTTGTTCTCTGTCCAGGGAAAGGGGAAATACGGCTTTGCTCTGGGTTCCCTCTTTGGAACAAGGATGCATACTGTTCCAACATAATTAGATGATTATTGTAAGTTTTATTTGCATCCATAAATTTCCATTTTTTTCATGCTTTGTATTAATATTCTCAGATTAATTCAGGCTTAAGGAATGGGAGACAGCTCAAATGAAGCTTAAAAATACAGGCAGAACAACCAAAATAAACTGTATCCATCTAAACAAAGATACAATATGCTTGGAACTGTACCAATTGCTCTTGATAAATGTACATACTAGTAAAACCACAATGTAAGATGACACCAATGAGCTCTCATCTGCATTATTTATGTACCGCATTTGTGTGAGAATATGCGCAGGTACTAGTCAGTAAAGCTTGCACCACACACTAACATCTGATGGTCAAGTATGATTGTAACTCTTTCCCTCTTATTTCCTTTTTTATTATGTATTTTGGATTTTTCAGTTGACATTGTTAATTAAACTGCAGCTTTTAGCGCATTCAGATCTTTTGAACCAAAATGCCGAACAAAGTGTAGAACAGGTACTGGCAAGTTCCACTGTTATCATCTGATACTGCAATCATTGAATTATACAAACAACAGATCTAGCAATCTCTTGTGTCTCTAATTGAGTAGCACTTGCCATTCAATGATAGGATGTGATTACAAAGGAAATATACACTAAAATGAAGTATTCCAAATCAATTTCTCTTACTAACACCACAGAAATTTACACAAATCATACAGCCTTAAATTTATTGCTGATTGAACCTTAGAGAGCTTACCAGCAATTCCTATAGACAATTGATTTTCTTAAGAGCCAAAGGAATTGAATTTCTCCTCAAAGCTTCAATTCCAAGCCAAATTGTTTATCATTAGCATGAACTAAATGCCAAATACCCAGGTGCCTTAATGCATATGATATGAACTTGTTATCATACAAATTAAACTACTGACATAACAGTTTATAGTGAAACTGTTGTATCAAAACAACACAAGATGTAATAAAAACATTTATTCGTTTCAGTTTGAACTAAATAGAAGAATTTAAGTTTAATAACATAGTTGGGTATGCAAACCCTACCTTACATAAAAAAATAATCTTAATAACATACCACATTAATGAAAGGTTGAACAGACCACTGCAAGCAGAGGCATTGAGTATCCTGCGATTCATCATTGGAGTTTTCCCCGCGGAAGCATCCAAATACCACACCCATAAGTACAATTAGCACCCGAAAACTTTCTTAATTGTGGTTGATGCTCCACAATTTCAAAGAAAAGTCAAGGAAACGTCATGAAATTCAGAACCTTGTCTCTTTCACAAATGAAGCAGCTTGAACCTTCTCTGGAGATGCTGTTGAAGCTAAAAATACATTAGACAAATATACACGATATGGACTATAATCTCAAAAATAGAGATGCTAATATAGGAGATATTTGTATAAACTTGTCGAGCAATTTCTATAATTATCTAAAAGTAGTAGTTACAGAAATATCAACCTGTGTAAAAAGAACGAAACAAACAATCTAAATTAGAAAATTCGCTTGATAAATAGCATTTGAATAACTTTTCTTAGCCAATAAAAAGGAGTATTAACAAAACTTCGATAGAAGGATGAGAGAAACTAAAAAGGGGAATTAAAAAAAAAAACTCAGCACAGTAAATCGAAGTGCCAACTAAAGCTCAGACCTATTTCCCTAATCCCATAAAAAGCAGCCTAATACCTCATCATAATCCCAAAAATAAGAAAGAATCCGAAAGAGACGGAAAAAATCAGACACTTACGATTTCAAGAGATGCGATTAGCAGTCTAATAATTGGAGAAGCAACCCAAGCGACACCGAGAATAGAAAGAGCGATATTGATTGATAGCGAAAACAATCAGAAGATGTAATAAATTTGAAACCTCCGAAATAGATTTGGTATATAGAATCGCTGCCAAGATTCTTTCACGGAAAAAGAAGGAACAAAATTTAAAAGCGCGGAGAGGAATCTCGGAAGAAAATATGGAAGGACTCTCAGAGGGATGGAAGCTGAAAATTGATGAAAGATTGTATCACCTGTATTTTCAACTAATACTCCGATGAGCCTATTTTGACGGTTCGATCAGCTAAGGCCTTGAATTAAAACACGGTTAGATGCTGTCCTGAGGAACAACTGAAAATTTTCGGGGTGAATTTATGACTCATGTCCTTTATGCAAAAGCTAGTGTTTCATTATGAGCTATGGAATTTAGTAAATAATACATCCTGACTAAGACCTTTAACCTCCAATTTGATGAACACTGGAGATATCCCTTTCACTACAGATGCGTACAAGTAATCAACTCATGAGTTAATGATAAGTGATTGCTGATGGCTGATACAGTGATACTTCGAAGGTGTCAAGTACGGATGAATATTGTAATCTTTATCCAACTTATAAATTTGTTAACTTATGACCTTATTATATTTTAATATTAAGAATTCAGGGGGTCATTAAAATAATATTGGGAAAACGAGAACTAGTCTCTCTTTTAGGAATGGAGAGGAAAGGGTATGAAAGTGACTTGCCAACTGGGCACCAAACACCGAATACACATCCTCTGATTACCTTAAACCAGAATTCTATACAATTAGGACCCGTTCGGTGAATCACTGTTTACCGTGGGAAAAAAAAAATTTGCTCAGAACTAAGTTTTTATTCCCACGTTGAACAGTAATTTTCAGTTCAAAATTTCTGATTTCCGTACCCATTTCTATTCCCACTGATGCAACTAAACAGGATCTTAGTGGATCCGAACCGTTCTTTTTAACTTGGCACGATGGTGCTTTTGAGCGGGTTCTGCTCCGTTCCGACATGAGCGTTTTCGATGTATGGTCTAGGTAGATCTGAACCGTTAGATTAGGATCGGACGGAACCTTGACAATCATGTACTTCGTACTGATACTTGGTCAAGTTTATCATATACTGTCGAATCCGGAAGTAGACGCTCCAGATTTTCTTGAAACCGTTTAAAATGACCGACTAGCAAGCTCAAATCCCAATACCTTGCTTCAACCGTTAGCATAATTAAGGTTATTCTAATACCTAGTACGGGCCTCCCCTCAAAAAAAAAAAAGATTAAGGTTATTCTCTGACCAATAAAAAGAAGTAGCTTGAGAGAGTTGAATTCAGACCCAGACATCGACTGCAATACCTGACCGTGTAGAATGAGATCTGAGTCGTTCGTTTAAATCTGACCTGAGATTTAAATAAACTCCGAATTAATTTGATCTGTCTTGCATGGTCAGTAAAGGATACTCAATTAAAAGTTAATTGTGTATGAAAAGAGTTTTCGTGAAAAGTGTTAAGGGTATAAATTAAATTGTTTTCATTTGCTATTGCTATTGCTATCTCTTAGTTCTTAACTTTCCGTTGGATGTATTCGGAAATAGCAAGTATAGTGCTAATTTAGAATTAACGCTATTCTATTGTTTGAATGTTTGAATGGATAAGTAATAATAGCACTAATTCTAAAAATAGCTATATTCATAGATTAATTCAAATGTAAAATAGTGAAGAAAAATAATTATTAACTAAAAAACGATACTAACTTCATACTATTTTTGACAATCTAAACACACTCGTTATGTCTTCTTTTAATTGTGTTACTATTTTCTACTTCCTCGTTTTCTTTATAAATTTTAGGAAGTAAAAATTTATGATATAGTTAAGACTGAAGTAGTATGTATCTAAACTTATTACGAGGTGATTTTAAATTTAATATTTATTGAATTAGACTTAAACAATGAATTTAAACTGTTAAAATTGATATAATTCATGATAATGTATATTCATGAGAAAGGTACTAACGCAGCCCAACGAAATGGTTAAAAAAAAAAAAAGGTATTTTCGGTACTTATTTAATGTATATTCCCTTTCTACTTTTGTTGTTATTAGTGTTAAACATTTTTTTTGTCATAGTACATACTTAATTGGAGCTTAATCGAGGTCCTTCGTAGTCGAAATAAATTCTTGTTTAATTAATCTAACGTAATACCATGAAATAATAATATCTCCATTCATTGTAAAAAATATGGCCATTTTTATTAATACTTTAAACAAAAAGTTAATTTTAAAACTGTCCTTATGTTTGATTTTTTTTTTTTAAATGTCCCGATCATTAGACTCACGGGCAGCCCATTCCCCATAACAGACCGCCTGGTTCATGGGCGATCCTGTAGAGACCAAACCCCCCCCCCCCCCCCCCCCCTCACACTCCCCACTGGCAGTCCGCTATTTTTTTTTTAGAGATGTGATCTTAATAATCTTAATATTTTCATTTGTGAAGTTTTAGTTTTTTTTTTTTTTTGTTTAGGGTGTATGCCAAAAAAATAAGACATTTGATATAAGACTTAGCCTTGATTCAAAAAATTTCAAGCTCTGACAGCTTGTTAATCTTCTTCTCTTTATTTCTGATACTAAAACAGTAGTTTAGATCTATTAAAATATGTTCAAACCTCAAATTAGATCTCTGTTCCTGCATAAGCACCTTAGACTAATCTCTGGTTTGGTACCAAGTCCAAACTCAGCAGTTGAGCACTAGGCAAAGGCCACTGGTATAGTGCAATGCACTAAAAACATCAAATTTGACATTTGTTGGTAAATTAGCAAGTATGGATTGATATAAGAGACCAAACTGCAAAAGTAATTACACCAGCATGTAGAGCATTCAAAAATACACAAAATTGACATAAATTACAATTTATTTGGATTGTTCTATAGTTAATTATGAATTTCCAAAATTTAGCTTTCGAAAAAACTTTAAACAATCATAACTTTGGCTAGGAAAGTTGGATTTGCGCGTATGACCACTTTTCAGAAGGGGGGGGGGGGATGAGACAAATCCGAATATCGCCTAGGGGAGAAATCTCAGGCATCCAAAGCATCAGAATTTAAAAAAATGTCGTTTAGTGCCTCAAAAATGCAATTTAATTTTCGTTCAACGGTAGATATACAACGATCGGTATTTTATTTAGACAAAAGCCTAAGTGATTATTCAAGAATTATCCATATAATTATTTTAAAATGCATTTACTATTTATTGTGTTTGTTTGCCTATCTCCGAGCAAATGGTATATGTTGACAATAATCAAATAATTCAATTATTCTCTCTCTCGCTCTCTAAAAAAAAAAGTTGACATCATTGATGCAATCTAACTATATTTCCTTGTGTATATTTGAATAAAATATATTATTAAGAATCAAGGCCAAATTCTTAATTAGTGTTATCTTTAGACTTGTGATATCCAACTAACTAATCAAATCAAAGTTATAAAGAGTTACAACACCTCACTCATAAATATATCAAATGTCTTATTTTTTTTTTGGCATACACCCTAAACAAAACAAAAAAAATTCACAAATGAAAATATTAAGATCATATCTCTAAAAAAATAAAAATAAAAAGGACCACCTGTGGGGGTGGGGGGACGGTTTGATCCCTAAAGGATTGCCCATGGATCTAGCGTTCGGGGCATTTTTTAAAATAAATCAAACATAAAGACAGTTTTAAAATTAACTTTTTTTAGGATATTAATAAAAACGGCCCTAAAAAATATAGATTGATAATGCATCATGAATTAACAGTGCCGTTATCACCGAGCTCAAAATAAATGAAATCAGTAATAGCACAAGCTAACTATTCGCCTACATCTTTCTGCTTCACCATGAGCAATTATTTTAAAAATGACGCTATTAAAATCAGCAATTTGGCATCTACCCTTTATATACCCTCCTCTCTTTTTTTTTCTTGGTACATTGTAACACAAATCAAAAGGAAGAACAGACACTGCTTTTAATAATACCTTTTTCTTTTGCAAGATTTCTACCAAGTGACTAGATATAAAATGTTTATTTGAACAAAAGAGCAAAAAAGAACAAACCACGTGAAATGATTCATCTTTCCAACTCACCAAACTTTGTCTAGCAATTGGGAACAAAACAAAAAGTGGTATAAAACAGAGTGCAAACTTATGACAGGTTCACTTGCAGAAATAAGCACAAGTCTCTTTCTTTTATTCAATTCGACATTTTTTTTGTATGTGGGTCTCTTGTTTTTTATGTTCATGTTTCAATGTGCCTTGTGTTTTATGTTCATGTTTTTCAAGAGTAGATATACCATTTCATTTAAATGGAAACACCAAATGCATTGGTTTCCTCATTATGGATTTGGTGTTTCCATTTAAATGAAATGGTATATTTACTCTTTCAGTGTTTTTGTCTTTTTATTATGCATGTTTTCTTTTGATTCTAAAACAGTGTCATGATTTACTGGTTAGCGTAGTAACAAAATTTGCAAAAAAATTCAAATGCATTTCTATACAAACAAGCAAGTTAACCGGATCCTAGAATAATCCTTGAAACTTTCACAAAGTTTTTTTTTTTTTTGGAGCATTCTGATGGACATCGGATCAAATTGGTAAGCATTTTGATTTGCATCAAGATTTGTGCACACTTGATCCTCACATATCTTGACATGGATCGAACATCAGCTACCCAATTTAAGAAATAGTTGAGGAATAAATAGTTCGGCTACTTTTTTTTTACACAAGTATTTGAAAAAAAAAATTTCTGCCTGAATCATGGGTTGGGGATGCCATGCAGTGTTTGCTTCTGTGAGGTCAAATTATAAGCGTCTCAAATTAAGGTACTTGCATAATCACAAAAATATAACACTAATTAATCAACAAACTATTTTACACTAAAAAAAAATCCAGAAAAGCTATCAATCATTCCATGATTTGAAGGCAAAAAAAAAGTTATAAACCATAAATTGAACAAAATGGTAAAAGGCACAGATGGTTTTAAATGCCCTAACGGACCCGGCGATCCCGGTCTTCTTGACCTAACCCCAGTGATTTCTGCGCATTTGCAATCCCCTCCTCATCTGAGAAATGTAAATTTCACAAGAGCTTAATAAAAAAAATGCCACACATTACATTTGTTATAAGTTGCAAGAGATAATTCCTCCCTTGCATAAAGTATACAAATTCAAGTATGTACTCACATGTATCTTTCAACAATGTGAAGTATAATAACAATACCAGTAACATTTAAGCATACTAATCTATTATCAAATACTCAATACATTCTCCAGTAAGGAATTCCTCAAAGTTAGAGATCGTTGATCTGCAACAATTACCTGACAGCCTAATTACTCAAATTCATATAATTTTCGTAACGATTTATTAACCTGCTTGGCTGCTTTACACAATTTTTTGTTTATACTAAGAAGCCTAAAATGTGAAGGGTTGATATCCACTAACAACAGCTTAAATTGGCAACTCTTTTTCAATTCAACTCAAAAAGATTTTTATATATTGAAAAAATTTAGAGACATGTTGTTAGCCTTCTAGACTGGTTTGTGCATCAATTTTCATGAATTTGAATGCTATTTGGTATTAAATCAAATGTTGTCAAGTCATTTGACAAATGGTGAAACTTGCATCAGATTTCATCATTTTTCATGTGCATGATGTGCATAAGTATAGATTATATTTCAATTACCGGATTTCAAAATTGCAAATCATTTTAGACAATTGCAAAAATTGTCCAATTAATCTGTGGTCAATAAACCAAAACCCAAATCTGCTGTCAATTCATTTTCAGGTCAGGTCAGGTCAGTAAATTTACAAACCAATTGAAACCAATCTTAGAATTACAAAGAGATACCAATGCGCAAGAAGAAGTTGATGTTGCGGGAAACATTATATGCCATGACAGGTGGCAGAGGCTTCACCAGTGTATCCACAGTAAAAACCCGTCCCAGGAACTGCTTTCCACAAAACATCACGAGTTAGTACCAGTAAACCAAATAAAAGCCCACAACAAACCATAAATTAAACAAAAAAAATCAATAATAAATAAAGGGGGAATTTCATGTATCCCCTAAAAACCTTGAAATTACGTATTCCCCTCTCTAAAATTCATTATATCATATTTACCCTCCTAAAGTTCAAGAACTCACAAATTTATCCAATTTACTGATTTTTCTAATAAAACTCATTTTAAATAAATAAATTACCCATTTTACCCTTTCTCCTTTACTGATTTGTGCCATTGCTGTGCATTAAGATTCGTGACATTGCCTTCAGTTAGATTAAAATTTTTCCGTCAACTAAGGATATCTCCCTCAATCTCCTTCCTTCTATTGAACGAACTAGTCTCTCTATCTCTCTCTCCCTCCCTCCTTCCCTCCCACCCATCCGCATCCTTTTCAACTAGAGTATCTGGAGTGACCTCAATTCCTCATTTCTAACTTTCATGTCCTCTTTGGTTTTTTTACTTAGGTTTCATTCCTGATCTAATTTTCATTCAGAATCTTGAAGGTTGAATCAAGGTCATCCATATTTTTCTTGGTAGTAGAGCGGATATCCATATATCTTCTTAATTCTTCTTTTCACGATCTCAATTGCTGTGATTCTTGCTTCTATTTTCAATTTTTAAAGCTTGTTTATCAGTATCTCTTGTTTTTTATAACACATTTCATTTCTCAGCCCAAGCTAAGTCCGAGCCTATTTTTTTTCTTAGCAGTTTTTTAATTAAAGATTTCCAGTGCAGTTCCTCAATCAGATCACATAAACGTACAAAAAGTACCTTACTATATTTTAGATTTCTCAATTGCTGCTGACGGAATTTTAAGGGAGAGCTCCCTCAAATTGAGATCTAGCTGATGATACCAATCTTACAGAAGGATCAAACGGTTTCTCTTAGAAAGAGGGGAGGGAGAATTTTTATTTTTGTAATCAAGGGTAAAATGGGTAATTTATATATTTAAAATGAGTTCTATTAGAAAAATCAGTAAATTGGGTAAATTTCTGAGTTCTTGAACTTTAGAAGGGTAAATATGATATTAAGAATTTTACAGGGGCAAATACATAATTTCAAGATTTTTGAGGGGGGGTATATGAAATTCCCCCATAAATAAATACCAGTAAATGAGTACTGGCATTGTACTGGTACTGAATATGAAAATAGCAGGGCCATGGTCTCCCAATTCCCTCCATTTACTCCAAATATTACAGGGTATTTACACAAATTACAAGTTTCAAAAGGGAAAAGAGGTAAGAAATTGTAGTGGATGGATACCTGCATATTGCGCTGGAAACTGTAGCGAAGTTCAGGGTCGAAAACCGGCTCGTCATCGTCGAAATCCGATTTCTTTGCGGGTTTCTTAGCGGGCACGTGCAAGGTGGGGTCCGATCCGGGTTGCCTGGTGATCTTCATCTTTGCATCCTCGAATATGTCGGATTCGTCGTCGTCGACTCCGCGCCATGGCGCTGACGACATCAACTCTTTTTTCTTTCCCATGGCTAGAAAACGCGAGAGAGAGAAAGAGAGAGACGATAAGGTTCTCAGGTTGGAGAAGAATAAATTAGTTTTATTGGGCTTAGGATATGGACTAGCATGTGTGCTAGTTGATTAAGAGGCGAGAACTAGATAGTAAGTAGCTAAGCAGTTTACTTTGTTTTATTGGGCTTCGGCCCAATCAAACCTCACCTTTTGATACAACTAGCACACATACTAGTTAGTGTTAATTATGAAACCCTCTCAGAAGTACATTTTAATAATAAATATTATTTTTTTAATATAAATTAGTGTTGATTTAATATGTAATTGTCATGTATTTACAATTTAAGTAGTACATCGCAATTTTAGAATCAGATTGAGCGTTTGAAGGTCAATATTGTCAATTGGAGGTTGTATGTGAGTTACTACAATGATCTACCTTCACACGAGATAAGAGACCAGCAGATGTTTACATGTCATGTGTGGTGCATCCACTTTTGGGAGGTATAAATTCACTGTCCTGAGAGAGTTCTTCAGCGATTCAAATTATTCCAGACAGTTCCTCCGCCGGCTCCATGCACCACCCTTTGAATATATTGAAGACCTTCGCTCATGGAACCGTGGGAGTGGGTTGTCAAATGACGGACAAGGCACTCAGGTTTTATTTTATTTTTTTTTCCTATTTAACGCTCCAATTAACAAAGCCAAATTAATTAATGTTATAACATCTATATAGTTTGCTAAATTAACGCTCTAAATTTCTTTTGACTTAATTTATTATTTGGTTAATTATTTTGAAACATTCATTAAGGAAAAAAAAATCGTTGATTGAATTTTTAAGCACGCATGCAAAGAAACATTAAAAAATTATTATATCCTGAGTTCACACTTGCTAGACATTGGATATTGTATTATATCCTGAGTTGAATATATGTCCCTTTTGAAATTATTCTGACAACATAATCCCATTCACAGGTTAGAAATTACTAATTAGAAATAAATGAGAGGCATCTTTTACATTGTAACACATCTGACAAGTTTAATTAATTTCCTTGCCATCTCCCTTTGCTATATTCTGCTATATTTTCTTTAGCAAGAATTTTATTTTTTCTGTAAATTTTCACATTGATTATAATATCATTAATATTAATTTTTCTTTAGCAAGAATTTTATCTGATGTGGATATTTTTCCATTACAGTAAGACATATTTTGTTATATATTAGCTCTTGAGACTAAAAAAAAATGTATATTGATTGGATAGTATAAATCCCATTGCATTACACCACTATACAGATGAAACTATATATCCAATATAATTTATATACATCAATAATTTAGAGTTGTTTCAGCTATTATTTAGAAGAGACAGCTCAATTCCAATTTTAAAACCTTCTTTTTTTTATTTGAAACAAAAAATGATAAATAAAAGTTTGATGAATGATTAATATTTTAAGGAAAATATAATACTTGAAGTATCCATGCTCCAAACTTTTGAACGCATAGTTACAATTATTTCATGCTTTACATATGAGTGTTATGTGTCCGATATACAATCAATCAATCATGTTTTTTTTTTTTTTTTCAATTCAAGCTATTTTTGCTGAGTTGGTTAATTGCTCCGTATGAAAATGCCTCTTCATCACCAATTCATTTTGTAGAGGACCGTATGCCTATATAAATACACTATTTTCATTTTTAGAGTTCAACCCTTTCTTATTAATTCAAAAAGTAAAAAAAAAAAAAATTATTCCAACGTTATAAGACTAATTGAAATTAAGATGAATATGGTAGAAATATAAGATATAGGAGTAATTAAATCAAGAGAAATAAAAATAGCTATACCATATCTCTTGCTATTATCATTCGGAACAACATGACATTAATTAAAAACCATTGAATCAGGAAGGTTGTTGATTTTATTAATTAATAATAATTATATGTAAAACAGTTCCTTAAAATATTTTTATGGTAGATAGATTAATGATATCTGATCTAACAATTTTGATCAAGTAGCTCAAATTAAGAGATTAATCTAACATGTAATTATGACAGTCTAATAACGGTTTTGAAAAATTAAATTCGGTAAAAGATATTTATAAAATAAAAATTGTTTGGTTATCCATATAATTGTATCATTAATGTTGAATTATTGATTATTTCTGAAAAAAAAATCTTGTTGTTGATGTTTTTGTTCTAAGTGTTTATCATATATGTTATTGTTATCTATCTCTAGTTTTTTTCTTCTTTTTTTTCTTCTTTTTTTTCTTTTTTTTTTCTTTTCTTTTTTTTTTCTTTTTTCTTTTTTTCTTCTGAATGGGTTGCAGCTCTCTTAATTTCTTACAACAATGATAGCTGTTGCAAAATAAGAGCCAACAATTTAATGTATGCACCTATTTAATCTAGGATTAATTTTTGCGTGCCCTCTTATTTTGCTAAATTTCTTATTTATCTTTCAAGACTTTAATTAATATATTATATTTATTTCTCAGCTCTTTCAAATTTTTTTTTATCTACCCTCTATCTTTATGGAATACACGAATTTCAAAATTAGTTACTTTTTATGCACAAATTTTGAAATAGATGAAATGGCGGATTTAGAATAGCAGAGAATCACAACCAAGATTTTAAATAGTGCGTGATAACGGCACTATAGCAATTTTGGACCATAAAAACTGTGACACTATTAGTGTTATAGCACGCTATTTCACGCTATAGCGGCGCTATATGACCATAACGCTATTTTTTTAACCATGCCGCTATGACACAATAAACGCTATTTAAACATTTGATCACAACATATTTGTTTCCCTTTTAATGAGATATGTGTGCTTCGGACATTATTAAAAAACAAAAAGGAGATGTCAGTGATGAATTTGGGCGTACAATCTCTCTAATCGATTTTTACATAAAATCTGATCTGCTTTAAGATCCGTAATATCCGCTTTTACTGTTCAAGCACTTCATTTTGTACAGATCTTAAAGCAGATCTAAGGGTTGAAGATGTGGTGTTATTTAGTTTTATATAACACTAGTGTCATATTAGCCCAACTCAATTATCTATCCTTGTGCAATTTGTTAGCAGAGCGGAGTAGGTGCTATGGATATCATATTTTTTTTGGGTACAAAGTTTCAAAACGGTCTGATTTGCTTTAAAATTTGTGCAATAAAATTGAAGCTGGCGTGAATGGATATTAAAGTAGAGCGCACATATCTGAAAGAGGATCGAACGATTTTGGAGTCATCAAATCTAAAGTAGATATAATGTTCATCGGACCTATTCTGTTCTAATTTGTTGGACAGGTATCAGAGGCAGCATGACAGAAACGAAGGGTTGTCTATTAAATATCAGATCAAATTCAGTCTGATGTCTAGCCAGAGTTGTTTGATTCATATTAAGATTTGTGCGGACAACTTTAAGATCATATTAATCAAGTACGCACAAATCTTGATACTATTAATCGGCTCCAACTGTTAGATATTCTAGACTTACTAAATTAATTATTAATAGTTATCATCATCAAGTATAAAACTTTAAAAATAATTGTCGTACACAAATTTCACAGCCAATTTATTACAGATTAAAAAAAATTAACCTTCCGTACTATTTTTTTTTTTTTGAAAATTTTCGCAAAACTTGTGAAATAATAAGAGAAAATCAAACTCTTAATTTTTAGGTACAATAACTCTAAAACTTATTCGTAGTCAATTATGCTACCTCCTCTTTTCAACCTTCCGTACTATTATATAGAGTAAATAGTGTGCATGAGCTTATTAATTAGTACCTACTACCTACATGAGAAATTAATGGCACGCAACCGACTTTTATATGCTGTGCACGTCTCTTTAAATACGCAGAAGAGAGTAAATCAGAACAAAGTAATTGCTCGAGTAATCAACAATGGTGGTTACCAGATTGTACGGCTTATGTGCTAACCGGGCCTCAACCCACGTCAAATTGCAGCGTAAACCTGCCGTATCCAAACCCGAATATAAATCGACACCTCTGCGAAGCAGTGCAGTAGAAATCGGACAGAAGTCAGCGAAGAATGCACCGGCTGGTAGGAAAGTAATGGTGGTTGCTGATTCAAACAAAGAAGCAAAAGCTGCTTTGCAATGGTGTCTATCTCATGTGGTGCAAAAGAACGACACATTGGTGCTGCTTCATGTTGTTAAGCCTTACAAATTAGGTTAGGCATTTCTTTAATTTCTTTTTTTTTTCCCGAAAGATATCACGTTTGAGTGTGCTTTAGAAACCTTAAAAATCTACATTGTGAAATTAGAATAAGAATACCTGAAATTAGTTTAAAACTAATTTCAAAATAATTTTTGAGATAATTATAAAAGGATTTTTTATTTATGAAATGATCATACATTCATAAAATTACAAATGAAATTGTCACTAGGATTTGTTTGAAATTAGAATGAAGTTAATCGTTCACTTATTTATTTTGTTAAGACAATAATAGGATTACGATCAATAATCAGCATAACTTTAATTTTGCTAAGAGGAGAATTTTCTGAGTGATAACAGAGTGAAATTTTATTTTCTGAAATAACCACTATTTAATTCTTACATTGCCACACAAATATTTCAATCTTTGTTTTGGAGCATTTTCTAGGTGATAACAGAGTGAAATTTTATTGTCTGAAATAATAACTATATAATTCTTTAATTGCCACACAAATATTTCAATCTCTGTTTTTTTTTTTTTTTTTTCTTGTGGTTGCAGGGGTATTTGATTTGAAATATTAATCTTACATATGTGATCTTTTTTCTCTTTTCAGGGGAAAAATTTAGCAAGATGTTTTCTCCAAGAAGATACAAGCAACTGACTGCCATGAAAAATACATGCCAATTAAGACGACCAGAGGTAATATTTTATTTTATTTTATTTGTTTGGACAACAAGCTCATTTTAAAACTACAGTCATCAATACAAAATTTTATAAAACTAAAAAAAATTAAAATTATGTGAAATTACATATAGATGTCCATTGTGTAAAATTTGGTGCATTGGTGGGCTATTGATAAATTGATTATTTAATTTTATGGACACTTGATCGGCAACAAAACAATTTGAGTGAGTCTATGGTGCTATGCATATTACGATTTGGCACTGTGTTATGGTTCTGTATTCGAGTTTTCAAACCCTAACGGTCGATCCGAACCGTAAATCTTGTTCTCCATATTAATATGTGTTTGGAGATCAAATTTTACATTTTTTTTTTTTAATTTTTACTATTTTTTTAGATTTATTGAAAATCATTGTTTTTGGATGGTCCAGAATTTTCAGATCAAGTGATTTTCTAAATATCTGAAAAAATAGTAAAATGATTTCAAAAAATATAAAATTTGGTCTCCAAACACATATTAATATGGAGAACAAGATGAACGGTTCAAATCGACCGTTAGGATTAGAAAACTCGAATATAGAGCCGTAGCACAGTAACAACCCATGATATGCATAGTACCATAGACTCACTCAAACAATTTTCAAACTATAAATTTGATATACACACACGCATATTTAAATTGTACTTAAACATTTTTACAATTTTGTTAATATTGATAACGCTTTTGTCGATTATTATTGTTGCTAAATAAATTTAATTGGCAATATATTCCAGTCCCTATTAATTTATTTTTATTTTTAATGTTCCCTGATGTAAACACTTATATTTTTAGACGAGTTTTGTGTTTTGACAGAGACACCAACATATAATTAATTAATTATCACTTTCTCGCTTATAAGTTTTAAGGAAGGGGTTAATTTAAAAATGGTGGTCTTGACAATAATATTTATAAATTCATTCAAATATGATTGAAGAGAAAAGGTAAATTTATGGATATTTTAACAGACAAAGATAATCCAACAATCATATTTCAAAAAATTTAAGTATCATTTGATGATGCATCAATCACTGTTAATTTGGATGTGAAATCTCATCATTTTTTAAATATGTGCATCTGATCATATATATAATGTTAGATTAAAAAAAATAATTTTTTAAGATTATTAAATTTGTCAAAATAAATAATTATCAATTAAATTTTTTTTAAGTTCAAATTGTGCGTAAGTAACTATGTATTAATATTATTAACTCGTATTACGTCTCTTTGTAATTTATCCTTTGAACTTTTGTATTATTTTTTTTTTGTAAATAAAATTCATCAGCTTTTAACCCTTTGTTATTTCAAATTAGACGGAGTAATTTAAGTCCATATAAAATTAAAACTTGCCAGGCTAGATTTTTTTTTAAAAACTTAATCTAATAAATAACTGAGGCAAACATAATGTTATCATATTTAGGTTGAACAATAATTTGCGCGTATTGATAAAAAAGAGTTTGACTAATATGCTATTGATAGTGTGTAAGATGTGTTGAGTTACTGTATTAAAAATCTATCATATAAGTTTCAAATGACGAATTCAAACTGTTAAAATCGGTCTATTTCATAAATAATCTTTTTACATATAAATTTTAGTATAAGGTCAAACAAATAAAAAAAAATATAAATCAATTTTTAATACATTAATTTATCATTATTATTTTACTATTTGATTCGTACTAAATAAATTCAAACTTTCAAAACTTTATACGTAAACAAATCATCTGTGAAATAAATCAGTTTAACAATTTTGAATTCTTTCGTTCAAAATTTAACCGATAAAGTTTCGAAAAAAATAATATACTATATGTCGTTCTATTAATAATAACACGTTAGTCAAAGTATCAAAGTCAATGAAACATGAAAAATTGAATTGTGAGACCAAAGACAATATGCTCTACAGTACAGCTGGTTATACTTCAATAAATGCACGCGTTTTATATTTTTATCTTTTTACTACGCGCATTATGTAACTTTTTTTTTGGAGGAATGTGCCTTGTGTGTTTTTTACCCTTTTCAAAGAAAAAAAGGTATTGTCAACGGGATCGGATCACCAACCCACCCGTAACTAATTAATTTTAACATCACACTCAAATTGATGAATATTATTAATTAGAAAAATATTCTTCATTTGTTTTTTTTCTTATCTATACAAATTGTTAGAGCATTGCCCCAACTTTGAAAAGAAAGAAGAAGTTGAATTCCACTTGTTATTACACGTGTGAATTATAAGTAACGAAAGTAAGCTGTGAGAAAAAAATGATCTTGCATTTTGTTATATAATTTGGTAAAGGAAAAGTAAAGGCAAAGCATTTTGTTATATAATTTGGAATATAGAGAAGTTCGCTTTAAAATTTATACAAACTTAAAGTAGATTGTTCAGATCGGATCAGGTACCTCGCCTGATGATTTTTTTTTTAAAATTATAATTAATTAATTACAAAAAAAAAAAAAATCTAAGTAACCAACTTGATTGATTTCTTTTTTTTTTTTACAAAAATAACAAGTACCGAATAGGTTATTCGGTACCTTTATTTACTTTTAAGAAGTACCAAATAACCTATTCGGCATCTTTCAGTTTCACAATTTTTTTATAATTTTTATCAAGTAAAAGAGTAAAATTGGGTGATACCAAATAAGCTATTCGGTACTATTTAAATGTAAATGAGAGATACCAAATAGCTTATTCGGTACTGTTTAAATGTAAATGAGAGATACCAAATAGCTTATTCAGTAGTTATGGTCTTAAAAAGAAATAACAATCAAGTTAATTCCTAAATTTATCTTCTAATTATAGTTTTTAAAAATAATTCTCACCTGATCTGAATTAATAAAAAAAAGGAGACAACACTAGACAAAATAAAACTATTATCGATATTATTGTTTTATAATGGGACAAAGCTTGATTTAAGCTTGATTTATTTATTAATAAAGTCACCTAACGAGATGTATGACTAACGTAATTTAAACGCTGATGTGCCCCATTAGAATTTTAATGCTAAGGGTCAACTTTTAATAGGCTACTTTCCCGAGTGAGTGCTTGAGAGGTAGGGGTGCAAACGGATCTGATACGGATCAGATAGTGGTAAAATCATATCAGTATCCGTATTTATTTTTTGGATACGGATACGGATACGGATATCTACTTTTTATAATAGTGAATAACATAATTTTTTTATAATTTATATTAAATTATATAATATATATCTACTATTCGGATACATATAATTAAAATTCAAAACCATATCTGTATCCGTATCCGCACGGATATCGAATATTCGTATTAAATTTTCGGATATGGAGTCGGATACGGTCAGATAATATCCAACCCGTTTGCACCCCTATTTAGAGGGCAGATAATTCAATCCTATTGTCAACCTTTATCTAAATTTAGACCTAGTTAATAGAGGGAATATTAGATAGTGTTATAGTAGTAGAAGGTTTGATACACATCAGATCAAATTCAGTTTGATATAGTCGAATAGGTTCGATTCGGGTCAAAATTTGTACGTACTTGATCTTGTTAATTTTGTCAACTCTATTTATATATATATAGAGAGAGAGAGAGAGTTGGGCTATGGTGCATTGCAATGCATGGAGGAATTTGTGCATTGGAGCATAAATCTAAAATTCAAAATTCAAATGGCCGATCCAAACTGTTCATCTTGTTCTCCATATTAATATGTGCTTGGAGACCAAATTTTACATTTTTATGAATTTTTTTACCATTTATTAAGTATTTTACAAAATTGTTGATCCAACGGTAGCTTAACAAAACAGTAAAATCAGCAACCACCGTTGGATCAACAATTTTGTAAAATACTTAATAAATAGTAAAAAAATTCAGAAAAATGTAAAATTTGGTCTCCAAGCACATATTAATATGGAGAACAAGATGAAAGGTTTGGATCAGCAATTTGAATTCTGAATTTTAGATTTATGGTCCAATGCACAAACCCCTCCATACATTGCAATGCACCATAGCCCAACTCTCTCTCTCTCTATATATATAGGTTGGCACTTTTGTTAAACAGACAATATTAGCTTCATATTGAATATATACTGCCATTGGTTAACACTAATTGATTTATTTATTGAAATTATACAACAAGAATAATAATAACAAAGTTTTTAGTCCCCAACAAATTGTAGATTATAAATAAAATTTAACCCACGAGGGTTTTATTTCTATAAAAAAAAAGTATTTTAAAACTACACAGACATAGTTATTAAAATTATAGGAATTAATATTTTAAATTTATATAATAATTTCAATTTAATTATTTTTTATCATATTTAAAAAATAACAATAAATCTTAAAATGTAAATTTATGGTTTTCAATAAGACTACAATATGTCAATCGAATTGAGTTGATTCAAATTAACTGTTTGAATCTCATAACATAAAATTAGAAACTATAATACTGATTGATTAGTGCTATGCATGATAGTAAATTACTCATTTTATTGGTTTTCTCAATGGAAAAACGAAAAGAAGGAAGACTGATTACTTGATTAGTAACTTAGTAAATGAAGTCTAATATTCGGGAAAAAAATTATCTATAGAAATTATTAAATTCATATTTATGGAAACATAAACAACACTTAATTTTCAATAATTTAAGAAAGATTTGGTTCAATGAATTCGATCCAAATATATGAATCGAACTCAATGGTCCAAATCCATCGATGAAATGTAAAAATGTTGCATACAAATTTCTCCTTATAATTGATAAAATATATTTGGATTGACTCATTGAGTCACATTCACTTAGAACCGATAAAATATGGCATACAAATTTCTCCTTTTACAATTAAAAAAAACATTATATATCAATGAATTTAGACCATTGAGTCCGATCTATATATTTGAATCGAACTCATTGAATCGGATCTTTCTAAATTTGTTAAAAATGAAGTACTCTTTTTATTTCTGTACCTATGAATTTAATAATTTTTATAGATAAAAAATTTCCTAATATGCTTGTTTATGTACATTTTTTTCATGTGATCTTCTGTGACCATATTAACAGATAAAAGTAGAGATATTGGTGGTGCAAGGTAGCGAGCGGGGCCCAGCTGTTGTGGAGGCTGCAAAAAAGGAAGAAGTTTCTCTTTTAATATTAGGACAACCGAAACGGATGATGACATGGCGACTGCTGACAATATGGGCCCGCAACCAGGTTCTATCAAGAAGCAGCGTGCTGGTGGAGTATTGCATACAGAATGCATCGTGTATGACACTCGGGATTAGAAGAAAGAGTAGGAGATCCGGAGGCTATTTAATAACTACAAAGACACACAAGAATTTCTGGTTGCTTGCTTAATTGTTTTTTAAAAAATAAAATCACTGACGGAGCTAATTTTACTTTAGGCATATATATATATATATATATATATAGAAAGTTGGACTACAATACTTTGTGAAGTAAAGCAAGCGTTTTACTTTATGTTTATATCTTTAATTATAAAGTTTAAAATATTGATCCAAACCATTCAAATTAATCTTCATATTAAATTAAAATAACACCAATATCATACTAACTGATTCTATTATGTCTTGGTATTTGAAACACAAATGCATACTAATGAACTTTACATGACTATACACAAATTTGCCGATTTTTTTATTTATATCCAAAAATTAAATTAAATTACAAAAAATAACCGAAGCAATGTTGAAATTCGAAAACTACCAAATCCGGTTATCCAATAACCGGATTTGAGATAAATATCCGGTTATCCAATAACCGAACTCAACAAATATAACCGGTTATTCACTAACCGGAAAGTTATGTTTTTTTTTTTTTTTGAAACCGGTTAATGACTAACCGGAAAGTTTTAGTTTTTTTTTTAAACAGAAATTTCGAATTTTTTTTATTTTTTGTATTAAAATATTAGAAATGTTGAATATATTTCTTTGAAAATAGATGGAATACAATATAATGTTGACTATATTTCTAATAAATCAAATTATATTGTATTCCATCTATTTTCAAAGAAATATATTCAACATTTCTAATATTTTAATACAAAAAATAAAAAAAAATTCGAAATTTCTGTTTAAAAAAAAAAAACTAAAACTTTCCGGTTAGTCATTAACCGGTTTCAAAAAAAAAAAAAAAAAAAACTTTCCAGTTAGTGAATAACCGGTTATATTTGTTGAGTTCGGTTATTGGATAACCGGACATTTATCCCAAATCTGGTTATTGGATAACCGGATTGGATAAAAATCGAAATTCAACGTTGCTTTGGTTATTTTTTGTAATTTAATTTAATTTTTAGATATATATAAAAAAATCGGCAAATTTGTCTGACAGTAATTTCTCTTTCAAATAGTATAAAAATACAATTATTTTTTTAAGGTTAAAATATAAACGATTCTTCGCTTCTGGTGACATTATTTTTAGCAAAAAAAAAAAAGAAGGAAAAAATACTGCCGAAGTTCCATGATTTTTTTGCTTCTGGTGACATTATGTTATATATTAGAATACAGCGCAAGTAAAGATAGATAAATCTCATCAAATGCTAGGTTGGATATCATTCTCATTTTCCAATTTCATATATCACACGAATTTTAACACTACCCAATAAAATTCAAGAATTTAAATCAGGTGTCCTTAGCATCCCTTATTTTGCCGGTGAGTCATCCCTTAACCTTGGCTGAAAAATAAAAAAATATGACTCTTTGGCTTCCAATAATCAAGCGCACAGAATTTTCAACGCAACAATATGATTAGCAGCCTGTGTCATGTACACCAACTAACATACCTTGAAACATCGGTACACACACTGTATCCTGTACCGAGACACATTACGTTTTGGTTATAATTGTATGGAGGCCCTCCATACCCACAACAACCAACAAGACATTAGAGGACTCTTAAATCCTGCAAACACATAAGAAAGATATATAAAAGAATTTAAAAGAAAGAAAGTAAAAGCTAGCTCAAGAGCAGAAGGTTGCCGTTTTAATATTATAGAATCCTGTAGTTGTTTAGATACAATCCTGTGAACCAATCAGCAATTCAGCATATGCACAGGATAGAACAGGGTTCTAATAAAGAATCTAAGATTTTGTTAACAGCAAGAATTATTGCGCACTGACAAGTGCATGTAAAATTAATACTACCTCAGCAATGCTGATCGATAATTCAATACAAAATGCAGACTTGATTAAACTCAACAGATAAACTTACCACATTTGGTATAGTTAGCTATTATATCATACTTGATCGAGAAAATGTCGGTATATAAAAATAATTGTTGCTCTTTCAATTCAGAATTTAGAGCATCAACAAGTGTGCTAAGCTGACAATTGAATTCTCTCGCTGCCTTATTATTGGATAAGAGACAACTGTATTTATCGAGATCTGTGTCACATTTTCTTGGCAAGGCAAGCTTTTAGGACAGACAGCCTAAAGGGCCCATTCTTGTTTTTTTTTAATATATAAAAGACCTGTTCGGCTTAAGAAAATACCAGTCTACAACACCAAATCGAAACTCAGGTCTCCCTCACTACAACATCTCTATAATGTGGCAGGTAGACTACAATGCAAAATAGTAAAATACCTCACAAAATGAAACTCTACAATGTCAAATTAGCAACCGTCTTCTCCCTCTGCTCAATATACCGCTTCGAGATGGCTAACCTAACAGTTTCAAATGCAAAATACCCCAGAGCTGCAAAGCATGCACTGTGCAAAACCCTAGGCCCAATTCCTCTCGCTAATCCACCCCACCCCTCCTCATTCACAATCTGTCTCAGTATCTCTGACACCTTCCTCTGTGCATTTTTTTGGGTTTGGGTCATCAAGCGTGTCTTGACCACATCTAGAGGCGTGGTCAACGAGGCCGAGATAGCCCCAGCAAGGGCCCCACAGAGAATGCTCTGTGCCGGCTTGAGCTGGGTTTGCTTTGTCTGAAAGAGGACAAAGGCCTTTAGGTACTCAAAAGAGGAGTAGCTCAAGATTCCAGCAGGGAGGTTTCGTAAAAGGGTGGCAGTGTAACCAGCATATAGGCCAAGTATGCCATCAGATTTTACTATTCTGAGTAATACCTGCCATGACCGGCCAGAAGCACCAGCTTGCATCCTTTGTGTAATCAATTCCTTCGGTACCATAATAGCCGATGACATCACATTCCCCATTGCCCCGGCCAGAGGCGGTACAACCACACGTGGTACCGTGAACCCCCCAGCACCCAAAGCATACATGACATGTTTTGCCAGCTCACAAGTGCCGAAGTAGACAGCTGATGACGTGGCCGATCCGATGGCCACGGCTGATAGGCCCCTGTAGAAACCCAGGATCCCCTTGGTCTTGAAAATTGAGACGGTTGCTTCGAGGGAATTGGAGTACACCTTAGCCTGGATGTTAGTTTTCACAGCGTCTAAAGGGAGGAGCACAGCGTAAGTAAAGGCTCCAGCGGCGGCGCCGGCAGCCGCTCCGATGGTGGCGCGGTCGAGAGGGGAGAGAACGGTGGGTTTGGGGTTTTTTGGATGACAGACAGGGGAGAGAAGAACGGAGGTGAGGTGGGCGAAACAGACAGGGAAATCGGCTTCAGGTTTGGGTGGGAGGAGGAGGTAAACGGGTTTCGGTTTGAATTCAACCCCTGCCATTAAATCCGAAGTTATTTTACTAGAGAAGAGAAGAGAAGAAGGTTGAGAGTGAAAATAAATCTAGTTCTTTCAGTGGCATGCGTTGCTCCTGATTCTGGTACTTGATATTCCAACATTGCTGCAATTGAGGCTAAATCGAATCCAGTTAATTCAGGCCCAATTTTAAGATGTAGCTTAAAAATGGGCCTAATTTCAGGAAACAGTGCCAGAGAGGTCTAGTTTGGTACCATACAGACACGAGGACTTTCACTTGAAAAAATAAAACTCAAAGTATTGGGCGGAGAGGTATTGTAAGGCCATGGCTTTTCTCCAAGAACAAGAGCATGCCTCTAAACCAGGACCTATGCCACCAATTTCCATTAATGTGAAAACCAAATATGCGTTACATAGTTATGACTGGTACCACCTATGATACCAATATTTAGTTCAACCAAAATACAAACAGGTAAAATACCTATCGACAAACATCATAAAACTAAGCACCTGATTACAACCAATCAGAATGACAAAACACAGCACAAAAGCAGCTAAATCCCTGTAAAAAGAACAAGATACTAAAAATGAAAAATCCTGTTCGCGTATTTGTTTCTTCAGGCCTTCGACGCATCATTAGACAAGGGGGGTATTTTGACAGTACAAGTGTCCTCTATGGTTGATTCAGTGTACAAGTTTTGCTTATGTAGCTTATCCAAATTTTGAGCAGTTTATCTTGTAGTTTCATGTTTGTTAGCAATATGGTGTAATTTAGGTCGGAGTGAACTTATTGTGGGAACTATTAGCATATCATTCTGTTTAAGTATTCCTAAAATGTATCATAGATGCATAATAAATTTTGTTTATTTAGCTTCAGTGAACATTCTTTGCCATTATTCTACTCTCTCGCTCTCTCACACACACACAAGCCATGCCTTCATATTTTCTGAGATGGCAATGATTTCTGTAATGGCACTTCAATCTACATAAGAACCATAATTTTCCAGAAGACATGTACATGTTAAAATTTAAATAAAACGACTCCTGATTGGTCCATTACATATGAACAAGTACTGGTGGATTTATAATTAGCAACAACAATAACATTGCACAACAAATCTGTCCTACATGCCGCAATTGACTATGATGCACCGCATTAGTTGCCTATCAATGACACTTTATCTACAAGAAAACCCAGAAGAATTTGGTATGAGCAGGTAAGAAAAAAATAACTAAAAGCAAAGCGTCTATGGTTCACTGAAGAAAATCGCAGTGACTTGTTAGCTCTGATTGATGTACAAGTGGTCAGTTGACCAGGAGCCCTGGTTAGCACTTACAGTTGCACCATTCAATGGTTCTCTTATAATTGTTGATGAAATGAATTACAAATTGGGGAGACGTTTTTCTTTCAAACGAGAGACAAATTTGAAGGTCTCCTCCGCTTTGACCTGTTCATGAATATCACTTGTAGAAAACCGGTCGGGATGAAATCTCCTTATAGCCTGCTTATATGCAGCATTGACCTGTCACAACCGCCAAACAAATTATAACATAAATAAAATTTGGCACAAAAACTACATACAAATATCATAATTGTTGGGAATATAGCAAGAATTTGCAGAAGTACCTGATGCGAGAGGGGGCACGGGCCCCCCTCAACAGTGACTCCTAATGCACGCAAAATTGAAGCCATGGTACCATACCTCCTTTCCATAACTTCAAGTTCCTTCCTGACTTCAGCTCGAATTTTTTCTTTAAGATTTACCATCTCCTCAACCTTGAATACAATTCAAAGCAAAAGAGTACTATGAATGTCAAGACAAATATGACTTCCATACTAACTAGTACCAGAAAAACACATAAACAGAATCTTACAGTAAAAGAAAATTAGAAAAGGAAAGAAGTGAAATACAAAACTGTTAAAGACTTCGTTACTTTTGGTTTATTTTGGTACATTTAATATTTGATAAATTGTTTTTTTTTTCTAATAATATAGTATGATGTTTGAGCCGTTTCAGTAAGACATACACAAAACAATACTGAAATGAATAAGGGGTCTGGTGAAGAACAAGTAGACACCTATTTCTTTTTTTTTTCTTTTTTTGGGAACTGTAGACACCTATTTCTTCTCTTCAATTTTCTCATTGTTCCTCTCTATCAAATCGTGTTCAATGCTTGACACATACATCAAAATCAAAAGAAAAGGAAAATCAAAGGATAGAAGATTGTTGCAGAACCTTTTTCTGAGACTGACGAATCTCTTCTAAACGTTGTTTTTGTCTCTTCTCCATTTCAAGTTGGCGCAAACTTTCAGCTTTTCTTTTCTTCCTTGCTCTCCGTGCTTCTTCAGCCTATGCAAAGAATATAAGACATCACATAAACCATCAAGACAGTTCCTTGAGTCGTTAACACAAATTGATGCAAACATATGCGATACACTCCCAACTATTTCTTTACAACTTCTCGCATAAAATATTTTCTGCATTATTTGCAGATAACACCCAATGTTGCTGATAATTGCAATTGACACCCAATATTGTTGAGTTATTTGAAATAAGACTCAAGTTTTGCTAAATGTCATCAATTCACATGTTGGGTCCCAAGTTTATATATTGGTGTTGGTGATTGTCTTTTGCAAATATGTTAAAGACCATCAGTTTTTTTTGTCATAGGCCTATTTATTTTTACTTGAACACACAAGTAGAGAGACCTGAGTTTGCAAAAGCCGCTTCCTTGATTCCCATTCAGCCTCATCAGCATGCCTATACTCCGCCGTTTCCTTGTGCTTTTCTCGATCAACCACCACATCAGAAACAGATATGGTTGAGTCTTGCAAATTATCGCTGCAGTACTTCGTGTATATCATACTAAGGCAATCTAGCACATCTGGCATATCAGCTATACACTCACTGGACCAAGAAGTATTTTTGCCCTTGCTCAATCTAGAAGAAGCATCTTCCCATTTGTCACGTATTGTAATCTCACAGTCTGAGCTGCTGCTATCAGAAATTTCGGTAATTACTTCACTCCTTTTTAAGTAAGTAGAGGAATTATTTCTCAAAGGGTCCTCTGGAGAGTCAACAGTGTGCACATCACTTTCGTCGTTATCAGAATCAATAACCACCGTTCTCTTCGTATCATGTTTCTTTTTGCACCTTTTAAAAGGTATCCTTCCAGACCTACCTGACATCTAGATCTACCTGGATTGATTTGGCCAATAAAAGGAGGAAAGTATAAATAGAAAGAATTTTGGTGACTTGAAGGATCAAAGCAAGGAAGGATCAGACAGTAAGAACTGCGCCCAACTTGATACATACAACATAACAAATAATATATTCAACCATATAATTCTTACCACAGACAGAAAGCAATAACTTTAGTTGTACATCAACTAACCATTAAAAATTTAGTCCACAATAAGTACTGTGTCCATTTCAATACATTTTTACTAAAC
Organism: Carex pumila; assembly: GCA_033356055.1. Taxonomy (NCBI): domain Eukaryota; kingdom Viridiplantae; phylum Streptophyta; class Magnoliopsida; order Poales; family Cyperaceae; genus Carex; species Carex pumila. The sequence goes on along the minus strand of JARJHM010000281.1, from coordinate 13,069 downwards.
CCAACTTAAGAGGAATCTTGAGATGAATTAACTTGCTATTAACAACATCAACATACCAAAGTACTTGAATCCCTGACCACTCACACCTGCCACCTTGGATAAACTAAAACAACCAATCCAAACTACCATATGTCAATCCTTGTTGAAGTCATTTAACTTGGATACCAACAATTTTGGAAATATTATGAAGAGCAGATTATATGACAATTTACTCATATACCCTACGAAATGAAAAGTAATCTTATTTGAACCATTGTTTCCAGAAAAAGGAAAATCACATTACATTCAATTAATTCCAATATGAGGTTTAACTCACATCGATGATGCCGGTAAAGGGTTTACCTGAATCTCAAACTTTTTACCCCTATTCTTAAAATGCAAAATTGTCAACAAAACAATGCATAAACAAAAATATACAACAAAATTGAATCAAGCAAGCCAGTAAGCGATGTTTTAAACTAGAAAAGGCATATTATTATTAGCACTGATAGGTTTAGAAAATTCTAAGTTTAAAAAATTCAAGGGCATGTAAGCTTGTGAAAGCACCGTGAGGTTTAGTTGGGTCTGAGCTCAATGAGCTCATGTAACCAAACTAACTAGGTTGAACTAAATTGGATTACATTCATGGCTTCTTATGTTAAATTTTTCTAATCTCTCCAGATTGCATTAAATTCATAGAAGGGGGAGAAAATGCAGGAAGGTAGCCCAGAAAATGGGCTAATTATCCTCAACCTGAAATATTCATATATCCTCTGTATGGCACTGCAAACCCTAAATTAAGCAGAATTGTCATGATTTGAGCTCAACATCCCTCAAATATGTATCTGTCCCTTTTAATTCGAAAATAAAATCAAGATTAACTTCTAAGAAATTAAACAAAACCAAGCCAGACTGAGAAGAGTGGCGATGGAGTCAAGGGTTTACCTGATTTCCTGTCCCTTTCTCCTCCGTATCAACGAAGACTGGACTTAGGGTTTTGCCAATGGAGGCGCCCAGACCAAGGGAAGTGAAGGAAAGTCGGAAACCGCGAGACAGAAAGTGATCGACCGAGCGAAGGGAGGCGTACCAATAAATGGAGAGAGGGAAGCAAGAAGTTGCGCGCGCGCGGGAGAGGGGGAAGGGATCGCGGAGGAGACGAGATGCGTTTTTTGGGTCTGACGTGGTCCTGAAAACTTCCAATATACCCTATCACCTGAAGTGACTCAAATTTTGAGTTTAGTCCAGACCGTCTGATCTGATTTAACACGAATATTGAAGACTCCCGGGCATTTAATCTCTGGCCAGATTGGGCCAGATTCTGATCGGACGTTCCATATCTAAACTCAAAATTGGAGTTATTTCATAGCAGACTCACGATTCTCATTGCTGCTAGTATCCTTAAATCCGAAGAAAAATCATTTTAAATCATTATTTGTTTTTCAATAATAGCTAAAATAACTATTCTATCCTACTCTAAACGGACGCATCTCTTCCACTGTTAATGGTATAAAGGAAAATAACCAACTGAAAACTTGGTAAAAATAATTAGGGAGAATTTCATATATACCGCTCAAAAAATATAAAATTACATATTTACCACTTCAAATTCCATAGTTAGGTATTTACTATCCTAAATTCTAATAACTCACATATTTGTCCAATATAACTAACATATATATTAAATATACTTAAAACTAAAATTAATTATGTTTAAGATTTTATAAACTATAATTAATTAAGAATTAAATAAAACTGGATTCCCCCAAATTTTACTTTTTAAGTCTTTCTTTCTTTCTATACTACCATATTAGTCTGTTACAAGGAATGGTTGACTTCAATATCTCATTTTTTGCTTTAGAAATATGGTACCAGCTAACTAAGCCTGGTACAAGAAATCACAATTAACATGTAAAGTGAGAGTCCATAATCCCGAAATTTTAGACGAATGCTGAATAATTTTTATGTATTCAGGGCCGGATTTCGGCCCAAGTATTAAAAAGAAAGGAACAAATGTTGCCATTTGCCAATCGACCCAACAAAAACAGGTCCAACCACCGTATGAAAGACGATGTTACTAGTTATAGGGATGAGTAAATTGCTCATAACTCATGAACGTTCATAATTCGCTCATTAAAAACTTATTTAAACTTACTCATTTATCAACTTGCTCATTGATAATTCCTTCATTTAGTTAATGAGCGAGCATAAGCATACCCCAACTCACTCATAACTCGCTCATTAAGAATTTGTCATATCTAATCCTTATTACATTCAATCCCAAATGAATTTCTGTAGCACTAAATTTCTATAGCATTAAATCAATGAACTAAATTTATGCAATATTAAATCATTTTTGCGGCCTTGCCTCATTAAATCCCTGTGTCATATTCATACATTTATATTTTTGTAAAGTCGGTAGAACAAAGTCGATGTTACTGTGGAGAATGTAATATGTTGATTATGTTTTGTTTATTTTTGTTGGATTTTTATTCTATTTTATTTAAATTAATTATGACAATTTGTTAAATTTTGGTACTCATAAGTCATAACTCGTGAGCCGTTCATAACTTGTTCATTTTCAACTCACTCATTTAGTAACTCGCTTAAACTCGCTCATTTACTTAATGAGTTGAACATGAGCATACCCTAACTCGCTCATGCTCGCTCATTAATCATCCCTAAGTCTAGTTACAACATTAAAAAATAATAATTAATGGGGGGATTTCACTTATACCCTCAAAAACTTCAAAATTATGTATTTTCCTTTCTAAACTTCCAAGACTCACAAATTTATCCATTTAATTATCTTTTATATTAAAACTCATTTTAAATTTATAAAATACATATTTTACTTTTATTATAAGCATAAATAATTTAAAGTCTGTTTAACAAAAATACTAATTTTATATTTGATCAGTTTTTGAAAACAAGTATTTTAGAAAGGGTAAATGATATATAGGTATATCTTATGTCAGGCATAATTAATTGGAGAATAGAGAGAGAGAAAAGAAAACGCAGCTTCACTACAGTTGTGACAGAAAGAGAACAAAAGTAGTACATGAAGGCACATTTTTAAGTCAATATAACAAAAAGTTAAAATCTGACTAGGAGCCACATCAGCTCACGTGACATAAAAAGGAAGCTGGTTCCTTGGAATCAAAAGAACTCCATTAATGGAACTATGCTAAGCAATAGTCGTCATCTGTGTTCTACAAAATTTAATGCAACAGATCGTTTAAAACTAATACATTTGAAGTCATTGAGAGCGATTTTAACAAGTTTTATTGCTCTTTTAGACGGCTTTCGGTGGATATTATCGCCATAGCCACGTGTTCTCTTATGTGGAATCAATTATTTATATGGAGCAAAGAAGGTGACGCAATTTGTTTAACATAAGAAATTGGCCCCGCCCATCACTAATCACTTGCAAAAAGAAGCAGAGCAACACGTGCGTATTGGCACGCACAATACTTAGTTTTCCCTAGCGGTGGCAAAAAGGTTTGTCTCGATCGTGATTCGCATCTGACTTGTATACTAATAGTTCGTTTGTTATTGAACTGAACTATTAACGAACCAACTTGTCACTACTTAGGTCTATAATTAATTAAATTGAAGCCTGACTTGTTTGACTAGACATTAATTTGTGAATTTGTATGAATTTGCATATATTTATATTGTTCAGCTCGATCTAAAAAGTTTATAAAATTTATTTTCTTTTTAAAACAAAGTCCAACCAGATCCAATAAACCAACTCGCTAGCTCGTAATGATTTCAAACTGAGATTTCAACTCAGACCTCTAAAATCAGTTCATTTGTGATTCGAACGAGTCAGCTAATGATGAATTTAAATTGAATCCAACTCGCAACAAGCTAGTTAGTTGCCAACCCTAGCTTTCCCTGAAGATGCAAAATGCGAAATGCAAAGTGTTTGTTAATTACTTGCTTATTTTTTGTAAGGATTTTCACCACACGAGGCAAAAAATATTATTAATTTATTATTATTTTTATTAAATTATTAATTAAAATATTTTAAATACTTTTCATTGGACCCGAATCAGTAACTTAACTTTGAAATTAAAATCGAAAAAATCTGAAGAATTAGTTGAATGAGACCGAAAATTCATTTTTCTGAAATATTATTGCATTACATTAAACTTCAACATATTACTTTGTAAAACAATTTAACTCATCTCTTTAAAAAAAAAAATATATATATATATATAGGACTTGACTACGGTGCTATGGGTAGCTAAGAAGCCTCCCGTGCTATGGCTCAATATTTGACTTTTCAAAATTCTAACGGTCGATCCAAACCGTTCATCTTGTTCTCCATATTAATATGTGCTTGGAGACCAAATTTTACATTTTTTTGGAATTTTTTTACTATTTTTTTAGATTTATTGAAAATCGCTGTTTTTCAGACAAATTTGGACCATAAAAAACAGCGATTTTCAATAAATCTAAAAAAATAGTAAAAAAAATTTCAAAAAATGTAAAATTTGGTCTCCAGGCACATATTAATATGGAGAACAAGATGAACGGTTTGGATCGACCATTAAAATTTTGAAAAGTCGAATATTGAGCCGTAGCACGAGAGACCTCTTAGCTACCCATAACATATTAGCCAAATCCTATATATATATATATATATATATCTCCTCTATATTATGCACCTTAAATTGAAATGAATGACAGAAAGTCATGTGGCTGAGATTTATTGATCTAAAATCGAATTGAATCTGAGCCATCTAAATAAATAATCTACCTTCTTTTGATTAAATACAGTTTTTCTCTGTGTAGAAGTCTAAATTTAATTTAAATTGGACCTGCCACATGTATAGACACACGTATTACCACACGAATTTTCGTTCAGTACCATTGGATTTGAATTAAAAATCGTGCAGATTAAATCCAACGATTGTAATGTTTTTCGCTGGAGCCGCTCGCCTCTTTCCCCAGCAATTTTTTTTTGCGTCTCCCTCCCCGATCCCTTCCCCGCTCCTTTTTTCCAAAAAAAGAAAAGAACAAAAAAAACCCTAGAGCATGCGAGAGAGAAGGAGACAGCGAACGATCGTCTCCCTCCCCGATCCCTTCCCCGCTCCCTTATTCCAAAAAAAAGAAAAAAAACTGAGAGAGGAGGAGACAGGACTCTGCCGATCCGCAATCGAAGGAAAGCTTCCTTACTAGAGAGAGATTCCTTGGCGAAGGAAGCATGGCGGGGCCTGGGACGATGACGGGGACGCGAAGGAAAAACGGGCGACCAGATCTCTGATGCAGTTCTTGATGCTTGCCTAGCTGGCGATCCTGACAGCAAGGTACCGTTATCTTTGTTCCCTATTTTGCTACTACCGACTCCAATCACAGTTACTGTACCTGCACCATGCCAGTCTAATTTTTCGTTTGTCCTTCATTTTGCTTTCCTTTGTGCATTATTTGAGCTTGTTCAGTGATTGCTAATTGCATATGTTTACTGAGCAACTTTCTCATAAATTTAAGCTAACTCACATATTAAGCTAACACTCTGCGGTGCCAGAGCAACCATATCAATACTGAGTTATTACAAAAAAAAGGCCTTAAATAATTATAAAATGGTAACATCCTTTCTGGTGCATGCTGCTGTGAATAATAAATCCTTTGTAAGGGAATATAAAAGGTTAAACATGCAAACAAAATGTACGTACAGGTGGCATGTGAAACTTGCACAAAGACAAACATGGTGATGGTGTTTGGTGAGATCACAACCAAGGCCGAGGCTGACTATGAGAAGATAGTGCTTGACACCTGCCGTGGGATAGGGTTTGTGTCTGAGACGTGGGCCTGGATGCAGATCACTGCAAAGTGCTAGTCAACATTGAGCAACAGTCCCCCGACATTGCTCAAAGAGTGCACGGCCACTTCACCAAGCACCCTGAGGAGATTGGTGCGGGAGACCAGGGCCACATGTATGCCACTGATGAGACACCTGAGCTGATGCCGCTCAGCCATGTGCTTGCTGCCAAGCTTGGTGCCCATCTGACTGAGGTCAGGAAGAACGGCACCTGTCCCTGGCTCAGGCCTGATGGCAAGACCCAGGTACTTTCCTCTCCCCTCCTTTCTTTCTTTTTGTTTGTGCAAATTTCAAAGAAAAATATGTTACTGTAAAGTATACCTTACTTTATTATGTACTGTACTGTTGCTACACTCAAGAAGGGATTATATTATACTTGTATAAGTAACTCTATCCAAAGATTTTGATAATATTTATGAACCAAGGAGGTATCATGTACGTGTGATTATATTATAAATTATATGTGCCCATCAAGCATGTCTCTGTAGCTTCTGTATTTAGCTTGGTAAATTATCTGGGAACATGTATAATTGTGTTGAAATTATTTAATACATGATATTTAATTGGCATGTGCAATTCATGCAATACTTGCAATTTTGAAAACAATGGTCAATTGACATATAATTTGGGACAATAATATTTGATAATTTTTTTTTTCCAGTTGTGATATATTCATCGTACAGCTCTTCATTGTCTTGAACCAAACAAAACATAATTTTATGATGAAATTATTAAGTGCTGGGATTGATAGGTGACTGTGGTGTACCGCAACGAGCAGGGAGCAATGGTGCCAGTACGTGTGCACACAGTTCTGATCTCGACTCAGCATGATGAGACAGTGACTAACGATGAGATTGCGGCTGACCTGAAGGAGCATGCTGGTTGAACTGTCTATTCTCAAGGGTATCAGCAGATGACATCAGCATTGTGATAATTCAGCTCCAGCATTTTATTTTCTGACCTGATTATAATTAATTACCTGAGTCCTGATTTTGGAGCAACTGGCTACTGACATGATCACTGACTTGAAATGTTGATGTGGTTTTGCAAATGGTCTTTTTAGCATGCTTGCGATGCTTAGTCTTTGATGATAAATTGAAGCTTCAGGTTTATTGCTGATTAGATTGAGGGTATAGGGGTTTACTGATTCTTTGATTTATTTTGTCTAAAATTATCTATGATTCTTATAATTAATTCTTCATTCATTTGTAATTAAACATTCTTTGGTTCATTATCAGACTAATTAGGATCTATTATCTATGATTCCTGTAATTAATTCTTCATTCATTTGTAACTAAACATTCTTTGGTTCATTATCAAACTAATTAGGATCTATAATCGGGTGTTCTGTGTGCTATAATGGGAATATAATTAGTTCAACAATATTTAAAGCAGTCATTTGTTGTTGTTATTTTTTACTATAACTCTATTTTTGGAACCGACATACATACATATTTCTTTTCATTTTTTGGATCAAATTGTATGAACAATTAGGTTAATTTAATGAGAAGATCCAAAACCTTTATATGAATAATTTGACAATCTCATATTTTTCTATCCACTTTTTATTAGAAACTCTTCCTTTGAAATGTTTAGAACTCTGAACCTGATTATATTGATTCACAAAAATATATTGATAAGATGTGTATACTCAAAAATGTGTTGATAAGGTGTGCGTTCACAAAAATATGTTTAGAATATTATTTCTATGATATTTCCTCCACAAAATTAATCATCATCATAAAGTTGAGTACCAACTTCTTTGCAAACATTCCTCCTTTAAAAAAAATATTTTTAGATATATATGCACACACAAGAGTTATAAAAGAAGAAAATTTTCAATGAAACAAGTTAAATTAAAAGTCCAATAAAACAATGTGCCTGGATTGAGCTAATTTAACTTTATTATTGGATAAGTATTCTTTTTATTGGTTTTTTTTATAAAGTTATATTATTTTGTATGAGAATATTTTTTTTGTTATCTTATAAAATACAATGTCCCCGTTGCAACGCACGGGTACGATACTAGTATATATATATATATATAGGAATATGCTAGCATGCTATGCATAGCATAGAGCCCCTCCATGCAACGCTTTGGATTTCGACTTTTCATAATCATAACGGTCAATCTGAACCGTTCATCTTGTTTTCCATATTAATATGTATTTCGAGACCAAATTTTACATTTTTTGAAATTTTTTTACTATTTCTTTAGATTTATTGAAAATCACTGTTTTTTTATGGTCCAGATTTGCTGAAAACAGCGATTTTCAATAAATCTAAAGAAATAGTAAAGAAATTCCAAAAAATGTAAAATTTGGTCCCCGAACACATTAATATGGAGAATAAGATGAACGGTTCGGATTGACCGTTAAGATTTTGAAAAGTCAAAATCCAAAGCATTGCATGGAGGGGCTCTATGCTATGCATAGCATGCTAGCATATTCCTATATATATATATTGTGATTCCACTATCAGGTCCTTCTTAATATCCATCTTCCTCTCATTATATTTTAAAATAGATTGATGATTTTTACTTTGCCAAATTTACAGGAACTCAACCGATTTCACTAATTAAGAGCTTTTACTTAGTCAGGTTAGACAAAACTCAAATTCATAGATAAGCAAAATTCAGATCCAAACCAACTATGTATAGTGCGTTTGGATCACTTGAGGTTAGGATTATTCTTGTATGAGTGTCCTATTCTCCTCCACTATTCTACATTTGGATTGCTAAAGAATAGATCTATTCTCCAAATTAGCATTGTTCTTACTAACCCGTTCAAAAGATGGAATAGTGCTAACTTGGAATTATCGCTCTTCTAGCTATTCTTGAGATTGTACAAGTATAGTGTCGTTTTTCAAAATTCAGAAGTAGGCTGTTACCTACCCCTTAGTGTATGCGGCTTCGTCACTACAAATAGATCTTTGATCTCTTTATTTATTGACGAACTAAAAAATTTTAATTAGAAATCGATAGTTGAAATTTAAATTAACTCAAACTTCTACAAACACGTGAAATTTCAATCATTAAATTACAAGTACATATTTAACTTTTTATGAGAAGCCAATATAAAAACGTATTAAAAATAAATAAATTAGCTTCAATATATATAACATTTTAAAATCATAAAGGTTGCTAAGCAACTCTTAATTTGCCTATAGAGATCCGTCATTGTTTTTTTATATAATAAAAATGACAAGTATAGCATACTTAAGTGAGTTAAATATTTTTTTTCTGGTTAGTATATATATCTAGACGTTTATGAGAACACATTGTTCACCCTCAATTTTCTTCTTCTTTCTCCTTGATTTTTTTTTTTCTTTTTAGATAATTAGTCAAAAACCTCTCCTCTCAAATATCTTTATGAACTTTTACAAACATTATATTACATATTTAGAATCAGAGGTGGAAATAGGACCTAAGTCCTGGCAACCCCAACCCCCCCCCCCCCCCCCCCCCCCCCCCCCCCCCCCTCCTTGGCCCAAAAAAATATATAGAGTCCTTTAATAAAATAAAATAAAAATTGGCATCCCTACATCATTTATGTATGGGTCCTTGGCATCTCTGTTTCTTTTCACTCTCACTGTTTTTTTTTTTTTCATTTAATTGTGTAACATGAAACTAAAACTGATATTCTGAGAGGAACTGGTTAGGCTTTCTTTAAACTAATGGTGAATGGGTGCTTTCTTTATTGATTTAAACCAATGGTTTAAATAGCGTACGGGTTAAAAAAATTGCGCTATGCTCAAATAGTAGTGCTATTTGGGCATAGCGCCATAGCTTTTTTGATCGAAAAATGCTATAGCGCGCTATTTAAAACACTGATTTAAACACAACAATTAACAAATGTACCACATTTTAATCAAGTCAAAATGAAATTTGGTAATTATTACTAGGTGCTTCAAACTTAAGACAATTTTTTTGGACCCTTCAAAATGAATACTTGGTCATTACAAAATATATGCTTGATAATTGCAGTTGGCGTGATTGTTGTTTTGAAATCCAACACTATCTTTGGAACTATCCTTAATATTCATATTTAGCAATTGCATATTGCACATTTGATTATTAAAAATATACTGGTTATTACAAAATATACACTTGATTATTATTTTTTATTACAAATTACCCTAATTTGAAAGATAACTATAATATATAGTTTTTATTTTTCATTTGGATAAAAATTGTGAAGGCTCAGACTTGAGAGGACTAAATTCTCAAATTACTATGTATTCATTTTATCAATGATGAGGTTAAAATTGTTGGGTTTTGGTGTTACCATTGTATTAGCTTAAGTGAAAAAAAAGACTGAAAAATAAAAATTTTATGTCTAACTTAAGCCGAGGATCTATCTCCTTGATTAATTTCTAAGACTAAATTTATTAAACAATTAAATAAATTAATATAACATTATACCTTAGTTCCAAATTCTAATTGGAACTGCCGTTGGTCTTGCCTCGCTGCTGCTGCTCCTCGAACAATAGCACCAGATGTCTAGTGCCTCTATCAATAGCACACCAGGAATGATCAGAGAGCAACTATTTCTTCTACCATAAATACTATACTCACAGCACTCAGCTAAACAAGTTGTCTCGTGCTTTGTAAATACCCTGATTCACAACTTATGTGTAAAAGTAGAGTTACCACTGACTACGCAAGATTACAATCGCTTACCGCTCAAATATATACGTCTATATGTATATATTTATAACTTCACACAATCACTATTTGAGAGGGATTCCGAGAATGCGAGGAACCTAGCTTCTGCAGACGTTCAGTCAGGTTTCCACTCAAACTTGAAAAATGGAAATGGTATGCCTTCTTTCCAACCCTCCACCCTTTTATATAGGTGTAGTTGGTCGGTTTTGAAGGGGTAAAGTCAGTTTTGGCATGGGTGAAATGACCAACATGCCCATGGCCCAATAAACTAATTACAAAGGTCTATAATGAATAATTCTGGACCCATAATAAATGGTTATTGGGCATGGACATTTCGGCTTTGATTTGGGCCCAATATGAATAGTACATGGGCCCATAATGGCCCAAACTGAATAGTATAAGGCCTATAAAGATCCAGAATGAATAGTATCAGATCTGGGCTTTGGGGCTTTCTTAATTATGTTCTAAATATAATTAAGGCCCAAATATACTATTCCATATATATAATTGTTATGAACAATTATATTTCATTTGTGATTGTGATTGTGATAACTTTTACACAACATGTCATACACGCTTGTAATTTTAATCTGTTTAAGCCTATCATCTCTATGATATTTCTATATTAATTATAACATTTATAATTAATGTTTTTCCATCTTATTTATTAATTATAACTATTTATAATTAATAGTAAGATTCTCCGATCCGATTCCTATATGGTGTGACCCGATAGAATTTGTGTTATGTTGGCAATAGAATTAAAAACTATTTTAACTTCTATAGATCATAGTTGGCACCTGGTAGTGCATTGTGACCCCCAATTACATAGGTTATGTTGTCCAGTACAATATCAATATCCTACAGTAAACTTATTAATTTACTTGTGTTAATTCCATCGTCTCATAGCAACATATCAAGTTCAGGGTAGGTATGTGTCATCCCTATAAACCTAATCTTTTATTGATCTTTGAGTAGATTATTTTATATGATTAATCTATATTAATCATACCGTACATGTACAATCCTACTCTTATCAAGGGGTCCAGTGTTACTATCACTCGTATAATAATATGATGGACGATAGTACTTTTGGTGAGCATCTCTTCCTGCGCACAAGTCATGTGTATTGAAATGTCACATTTATAACTACCTTTTATATATAGCGTTTGATAACACTTACGAATACACATTTCTCATGTAGGAAAGATGACATCTCATACTGTAGAACTTAACACGAATGAAACTATTAATGACACAAACACATTACCATATAACATCTTATTCAGGGTCAGTCAAATACCATGTTCTTAACATGTATCTATGTGATTAAATAACAACTTTTTGTCTATGGTATGTGAAACTTAATCATCATTTAATCTACATGCTAACCTTATAATGGCTAATTACCACAGTTAGTGACTTATTTAGAGTATTTATCATTTATATTATGAAGTTTCACAATTTCAGTCGTGAACTTAAAATGATTCATAAAGACAATAAAACTCATGGAACAAAATGATATATATTAATCATCTAATTCATGAACAAAGTTTAATTATGATTGACTGCTAGATTACTACCTAACACAAATGTTGTGTTTTTCATGTATCATTACGCTTCACATCTTTATTTTTTATTTTTTATTTTTAAGTTTAAATAATTGATCTGAATTGTTGATATCTCCATATTATATCTAGTTTACAGCCCTAATTCGCACTAAAACCTGTGTTTTAAAGCCTATAAATGTGGACTTTATACTTGTATTTCGATGAAATGTAGTACTGCTATGTTTTGTTTGGTATTTTGCAGGAAAAAGGGCGAAAAACTGGTTCTGACTACTTTTCATACAGCCCGTATGACATACCCTACGGGCCGTACAGGATCTGCCCCACCACACAGAAGGTTCCATAGCAGAGGCATCAAGTCTCCAAGACAAAACACAGGCATACGGCCCGTATGGGGTCCCCTACGGGCCGTACGGCGCTAAATTGGCAAATCCAGCTGGAATCTGAGATCAGCTGAAATCAAGGAGGCCGAAAAGGAAGCCTTTGCAGACGCGATCTGGGGCATTAAATGAGAGATTTCCACACCAAAAAAAGGGGGGATTCACCACTGGGACGGAGGACAAGCTTTCTTGGCAAAAAAAGACAAGAGGAAAAGGAGGAGGAGAGGTGAAAAACGCGAGTTTGCAACGGATCTTCAGATTTTCCACTGTTTTGTCATGAACTCTTCTATTTTCTGTTATTTGTGTTATCTTATGAACATGAGTAGCTAATTTACTTTGTTTCTAGGGCTAGGATGTAGTTTCTAGTTTGGTTTTGTTGCATGCTACTTGGATTTTTGTGATGAATGCTTTGTTTTTACTTTGTTGAGTAGTATTTCGATTGCTTTATTTGTGCTTGCTTGAATTGATTAGTCATCCCTCTAGATGAATGCGCACATCTATGTGTTAGGAGCCAAGTCTATGACATTTAATCCAACCGAATAAAGTATATGAAGTAGGGTGAAACCAAGGAGTAACCGAAAGGCGAAACTTTCCTTGAGGCGAAAGTCCTTGGATACTTTTAGTAAACCAACAAGTAACTTAGATAAAT